>OY294067.1:75179876-75687328 GCA_958510875.1 Endomychus coccineus
AACTTAAAAGAACCTTAAGAGTATGCAGATCAACTAAGATCTTTGATACCATAGTAGGCCCCAACAAAAAAATTCACAATTCATATAACACGTAGATCAGGTATTAACGCTACCTGAAATAATAAATACCGAACCGATTGTTACAAGTGGTGGCAGCGGTGAGATAGGATTTCAAACCTATATCAGAAACAAATGCACGTGCATGTAAAGTTAAATTTGGAGTTGACATAAACATTATAGTTTCAGAAATCAGAAGCTTAGATAGTAAGGTTAAAACTTGCGGTGGGTGTGTTACTTGTTTGAAAGTAAGAGCATAGAGCACCTGGTTTCACATTGGATCTGCTGGTAGTTGAAAACTTCAATCAAATAGTATTTCAGATTTGTAAAATATACAGTCAGCACTGTCACGTACCCAAATTTGGACTTTTGAACCTTCATCTCTCCCGTTTGAAACAAGATATTGGATAAAATAAAAGTGCTATTGAAGTACTAACTCAAAACTATAACCTCTAATTGTTTTAGTTAATATTAATGCTCCGGTTAATGTTGAGGCTAGTTGAAGTAATAGTTTTATTATTTGATTTTTGGGTGAAATCTGTATTGTACACCAAACACACAATATGCAAAAATATTTTCTTAGAGTTACTGGCATATCAGAAGTTTTTTCCTATTTTTGACTGGACTGTAAGGATTAAAGTGTAAATTTGTGTTTTATTCACATGTCACTACTTATTAGATTTGATGGTTTATGTGCTAGCATCTACTTTAACTGCAGGTATTCACATTGGCTGCCATATAAAATATGAACAACAGTTTTTTAAATGGCGCCACGTCAGTCAATAATTATAAAGTTACATCAATGCAAAGATAAATTGATTATTAACGGTTTTCGAAGCAATAATTGGTGATATTTATATTCTAAATTTTATGTTGATTATATTTTAAGTAACTGAACCATTATTTGATTGAAGAAATTATGAAAGAATTGTTAAATGAAAATTAGCGCTCCGCCACATTTTTGCTTCTAATGTTTTACTATTGACATTGATGAGAATGTGAATATTGAGTAAAACTATGAAACAAACTATCTGATAAACAAACCACTGTACCTATCTCATGAAATCAACATGGGTTCTGACGTCTAACACCACCTAAGAACTGAAAACAAACAGCTAGTTTTACCTACGCTATTTTAAATTGTCATAGTAACTTCACTCACAAGTTCTTGAACTATAATTCTTGTTAATTGAACGAATTCAATTAGGTCTTTATGTTTACTATGATTAGCACGAATATATTCACCGACAGATTGACTTAAGGAATTCTCTCTACTGACTGAATTGTGTTTCGTGTTCGAAATAATAATATCGACTTACCAGAACGAAATGTATAGGTACTGGCGCGTAAAATAGCAAGTTTTTTGTTTCATCTGTATATAATATCATTGCTGAAACAAATAGATGAACTGCTAATTCTGAGTATGGCACTCAAATAACCACTTTCAGTAACTTCATTAAATCAAAGAGAACTGAAATACAAATATACGTTGATGAAATTTCGCTCGAGTTTCTCTACAAATCTTAGAAATTAGTTGAACTCCGACGTGAAAGCAGCTATAGGATTACGAACCTTCGCTTCTATCCTATACATCGTTCGTTGCATAATAATATCCTCCTGGAGTAACTGAAAATGTGCCGGATGTTCGGAATCTTCCGAAGTCTGTTATACTGAGGCAATCACGAAGGGGAAGGAGGACATGCGATAGAATGTGAGTTTCCTTCCACAATTCGTTCTAGCTTGAATTTTATAAAATGGGACTATATTGCGGAAGGTTCTTCAAGAGAATTTTGCGGAATTGTGGATGAATGTTTTCTGCATCACCTCACTGCCAGCATAGGTGAATCATTACATAATCTAGATTAGTGCTGCTCCGTGAGTCTTTACATTTCTCGGATTTAAGCGATTGATTGGGAGTCGAGTTTTTACGCTAAAAGGATTTGATATAACTTCAGATAAAAGGTTCGTTCAAGCATCCTGCGTAGGAACTGTGTTGAAATATAATTTCCCTATGTCATGAAAATATTAGCAAGTACGTACTATTCTTACGTTTTTATGCCGCTGCGGAAATCCGTGAACCCGATACCGACACATAGATTTATTTAGACAGTCCTCTCTAAATTTGACGATCAACTCCTACTACAAACTATCGAACAATAATAGACAGTGTTTATGTTATTACTTGTTGTATTCTAAGAGCTGGTGACAATTTTCGGTTATTATTTAGTTAAGGCCTATTTTTTGTGAGGATGTAGTGGGAGGCATATAAAAGTGTCATATTAGTGAGGATTATAAATAGAATTGTTAGCGCTCAGACAATTGACAGGGTGGGAATCGTCATTTATTTTGAGACAGTAACATAAGTTTGGATATGAAATGAAGGCAAAATTGGCACTTTTGTCCCGAAAGTAGGAAAGTTAACTTCACGTCAATCCGTCATACTATTCTGTATTCAAAAATCAAATAATATCGCGTGGTCCCCATTCAGTTGATTGGACATTTTCACCTGTGATTAGCTTTGTTTATTGCACTTTCAATCCTAAAATGAAATGTGTTTTCAATGTTCCATACTATATCCAGTATACAGGGTGTCCCACGACGTTTTGACAGTCCAATTTCTCGAAAACTGTTGATATGACATACATGAAATTTGGCAGATATAAACAGTCGAAATTGATGCTTATATTTATTATAAAATGATTTTTTTAAATAGGACAACCGGTATAATATTACAATTTTGGATATGTCATTCGAAAACAAATTCAACGATACCACACTTATCATCATTGTATTGTGCAGTAATGATAATAGGGGCAATTAAATGAACATCTGTATAGATCCAAATAGTAGCTACCAAAAATAAATTATTTTATTAAAAAACGTAACATAAGTGCTGCTGCAGTCATTTCGGGTGTTACGGTCCGACATGCCTGTCTTATTTTATCCTTTAAATCATTTAAATCAGTCGGGGGTGTGACATAAACTCGACCTTTTAAGAAACCCCAGAGAAAGAAATCTAAGGGTGTAATATCCGGAGAACGGGGTGGCCACAGAATCGCACCATTTCGACCAATCCATTTTTCAGGAAATATGTTATCAAGATATTCTCTAACTGGCCCAAAAAAGTGAGGAGATGCTCCATCTTGCTGCCACCACATTGTTTGCCTTTCATGTAAGGGAATATCTTCAAGTAATTCTGGTAGAGTGTTTTGAAGAAAATCTAAGTATCTTTGCCTCGTTAATGTTCCTTCATAAAAATAGGGACCAATCAACCGACCGTTACATAAACCGCACCAAACATTGATTCCCCATATTGTTCGAAAATTTGTTTCGCGCATCCACTTTGGATTCTCCTACGAGCAATAATGACAATTATGGCGATTAACAATACCATTGTTATGAAATCTACTTTCATCACTCCATATTTTTTTCTAAAAAAGAAGGGTCATCATTACTTTGTACTAACATTTCAGCAATAAAATTTAATCTCCTTTCAGGATCTGCAGGGACTAAACCTTGTGGTAAATGTATTTTATAAGGATGGTATTTGTGATTTTTTAATACTCTTTGTATTGAACTTCTACTTATTTGTAATTCTTGTTCAAGAAATCGTATTGAGGTGTGTGGATGTACCTGAAGATAAGCCAAAATATTTATCACATTGTCATCTGTCTGAGCGGTCTTTTGACGAGGAACTTGATTTTTACCGCTTGGAAAAGAACCAGTTCTTAGCTTTCGTTCGACATAGGCAAAAGTATTTTTGCTTGGAGTTATTCTATGAGGAAAACGATTTCTGTACAAGCCTTGAGCATCAGTTTTGTTTTTTCCACATTCTCCATAAATAAGCAGCATGTCAACATATTCATCGTAAGAAAAAAATTGAAGGCATTATTTACTTATTATTACAGTGTCTTCACAAGATTATTACTAATAATTAATGACAGTTCTTGAATAAACTTCACCTAACAATACTGAATGACAACCTATGTCGTTGCTACAATAGTTATTTGTTTCAAAGCCACCTAAATTTTTGAGTGCAAAGTATTAGAATAGAATAGAATAGAATAGAAGTTTATTCAGAAATATTACATTTAAATTAACAGTGGTGTTTATAATTTCAAATAAACATCAATAAACCACTGAAGCATAATGCTTGTATGTGGTATGAACAGTGAAATAATTAAAGAATAATATATCATTTCTTAAATACTAGTCTTACATCTAAATAATGAGGAACAGATGATGATATTATGTAAACGATCATGATAGACGACAAGTCGTGAATAGCTGATGTGAACAAGAGATTTGAAAACAAGTGCTGTCTTATTATAAATAATTTGGAACTAATTTAGAGGTAGATAAAACAACAATGGAATAATTAACAGACAAGACGTGTTACCGACACTGTTTCGGATTTGAATTGTCAAGCTAAATGAGGTAAGTCGGTAAGTAAGTATATACAAATAGTTTTTGGGCTAGGTAGGTACCTAATTTACTTAAGAACATAATTCATATAATTAGCAATTCAATTTAAATTCAATAAATCAGTATAAAATGTGGGAATATATAAACTAGTTATTAGTTAATTAGTCTATGGAGTGCATTTCTATTTGTATTCATTAAAAATTTTGCACATAATTTTTTGAACAGATCTAATTTTTTTATATCTTTAATTTCAATAGGCAAAAAATTGTATACACGAGGTGCTAGGAATACAGAAGATCTTTGACCAATTGTTTTATGCATTGTCTCAAGAACTTATAAATTTGTATGTCTAGTGTTATAGGTGTGTGTTGTGTTTACTTTTATATCAATGTGCTGGTAGGTGGCAAGAATCAAAATATATAGCTGACGAACGTCCAAGACTTGCGCTTCTCTATAAAGAAGATCAGATTCATAGGTTCGTTTTTTATCCAATATTGTTTTAAGAATTCTCTTTTGAATATTTTCCACTCCTCTAATGTGGCTGTCATAGGCACCTCCCCATCCGATGATTGCATATCTAAGATAGGATTCTACCAAGGCTTTGTATAAAATTTTCAATTCTTTAGGTTTCAAAATATTTTTTAAGACTCTAAAAAGATATATGAGGCTCCGCAATTTGTTTGTTAAAATTGTTAAATGTTTGTCCCATCTAAGATGGCTATCAATCTCAACGCCCAGGTATTTAGTGGCGTCGGTGCGTGTTATAGCAAAATGTTGTGATTGATAGTTGATGTTTAATCTATCATAGATAGGTAAATTACGCCTATCAGAAGAGAATGGTACAAAACGGTTTTTTCAAAATTTAAGGTTAATAGTTTAAAATCAAGCCAATGTTTTATCAACAAAAAATTCATTTCCACTTTCTTTTTCAGAACCGTCCAATCTGTGGCTTCAAAAAATATTACTGTGTCGTCAGCGAAACTAATTATAATTCCTTCAATTCCAAAAATACTATTTATATAAATTATGAAAAGCAGTGGACCCAATATTGTTCCTTGGGGAACACCAAATTCAATGCTTTTAAAAGAATTTTTGACATCGCCAATTTGAACACATTGTTGACGGTTTGTGAGATAGCTAGTAATTAGTTTCAACGGTACATTTCTAACATCTATGTCATCCAAGCTGTCGATCAACTGCCGATGACTTACTGTGTCGAAGGCCTTCGCTAAATCAAGAAAAATACCTAGTGAAGGTTTTCCTTGATCAATATATCTATAGATCAATCTTGTTGATTGTGCAATGGCGTCACTAGTTGACTTACCGCTTTGGAATCCATACTGGTGTTTTGATAAAATATTGTGCTTGTCTAAAAAACTTCTGATTCTTTTATTTAATATACTCTCAAATACCTTTGCAAAAGATGTTATTAGAGATATTGGTCTGTAATTAACCGCTTCCATTTTCTCCCCTTTTTTATAGATTGGATTAATTACAGAAATTTTGAAAGCGGTAGGAAAAATTCCCTTTGAGAATGATGCATTTAGTATATCAACAAGGGGTTCTGTAACATGAAGGACTAACTTTCTCAAGGTCTCTGCTTTTATACCTACATCCTTTTTATTTTTCAATTGGGAGATAGCTTGATAAACTTCTACCTGATTAGTTGGAAATAGAAACATAGAATTCAAATTTATTTTTCTTTTTTCTTTCTAATCTGGCAGGTGGTTGATTTTTCCCGCCATTTTCTTGCCCATGGTAGGATACGAATTTGAAAAAACTTCTGCAATCTGTTGGGAGTTTGTTACTATTTTGTTGGTATCACAATCAATAATATTATCTATTTTGTTACTATAATAACTCGAAGCCTGCTTATTGTTTTGAATTGCATTAGTTACTTCCCATAATTGTTTTTTGTTATTAATATTATTATAAATCTGGTTTTGTAAGAATTTTCCTTACTCTCTGATATTAGCTTGCTCTAAATACTTTTATACTTGGTGTAGTTCTGCTTCAATATTATATTTTCAGGATTTTCTTTGAACTGTACATAAAGTTTATTTTTTATATTGCATGATTTTATTAGACCGGGTGTAATCCAAGCCTTTCGTTTTTTGTATTGCTTCTTTTTTACTCGTCTTGTATACTTTTGAATTAGGTTCTGAAAAGAATTTATGAAAATATTTATTTTAGAGTCCAATCATCTGTTGCATATAATTTATGCCAAGAAATTTGCTTTAATTCACATATCAAGCTTGCTTTAATAAATTTAGTAAAAATAAATAGCCCTCATTATCATTACTGCACAATACAATGATGACAAGTGTGGTATCGTTGAATTTGTTTTTGAATGACATATCCAAAATTGTAATATTATACCGGTTGTCCCATTTAAAAAAATTATGTTGGGGTCACGTGACCCGAAATGACAGGAAAAACGGAAGTCGTTTTATGATAAATATAAGCATCAGTTTCGACTGTTTATATCTGCCAAATTTCATACATGTCATATTAACAGTTTTCGAGAAATTGGACTGTCTAAACGTCGTGGGACACCCTGTATAAGAAGTAATGTAATCGGTCTGAAATTTCTTCAGAATTTTCGCGGATGTATCCGTTAACATCATTCCTGTGCCCATCTAGATTGTTTTTGAGATCATGTCTGTGTGTGATATGTGCGTGCGTAACTCACTATTGAGATGATCGGGCCATTCCTATTGGTTTGAAACTATGCAAAAGCCTTTAATTTGTTTCAGGGTTTGAAGTTTGAGATCAATGCCCAATTTTAGTAATAGAATAGTGATTAAATCAAGATGATGTTTGTGGGATATCAAAATATATCTTGAATAGTAGACTATCGCGGATAGCTATCTTGAAAAATCTCAGCTTTCGGAAGGATTCCGCGTCACAATAGCACGACTGAACTGAAACTGATTCTACTGGTTTCTGTAGCCGTATCTACTGTAGGAAACATCCTTTACGTTACATTGTTCACTGCCTTTATTGCGATGGTTAACTTCTTTCTGGTACCTGATCTTGCCGTTGTGTGATCTTGTGCGAAGTGGAATTTTCGAGGATGGGTTTCCAAATGTTGGACAGGTAATATCCTGAGTCACGGTTTAGATTATTTGGATGTTTTCGCTGATAGAAGTTTGGGCCCCGGGCTAGGATTTTAGTATTTTCGAAAAAGATTTCATGATAAGTGTCAAAATTGTGTTCCGCAAGTGTTGATCTACTGGTATCACGAAGCCTTGTACAGCGCTCATGTTCTCTCAAACGAGTAGCTCCTGTACGACCTGTTTCACCAATGTAGACTTTACCACCAGAACATGGAATGCTATAAACACCTCCTACGTGAAGAGGAGGAAGGGAATCTTTGATAGGTTTGCAAAACTGAGATAGTTTTGGTAGTGTGGAGAACTGAGTAGAAATGTTATGTTTTTTAAGAATTTTGGAAATTCGATCTGTTATATTTTGAATACATGGAAGATATGCAGTAGATAAAGCAGGCGGGGGGTTTGTGGCTCAGGTTGATTCGAAATTTTAGGCGAAGTGTATTTCTTTATGGCTTTTTGAATGTTATAATGGGAGAAATTATTTGATAATAAGACAGATGAAAGATGGTTTATTTCTGATTTTAGGGATTTTGGTTGAGATAAGTTGACCAAAATATATTCTAATAAGGTAATAAGAGTACCCTTTATTATGTAAAAATATTATCAAAAAATTGCTAAATTTCGAAACCAAAACATAAAGGCATTTCATTGCATCGTCACTGTATATTATTATACCATGCTGTCAGTAATACGAAATGATATCAAATAACCAAATTTAGTGATTCTAATGAATTAATACTGTATTTTAGGACCTATTTTCGAAGGAATACAGCTATTCCTCTTTTCTATATTTTCGGATATATATTGACTCCCGATACGAAAGTTATTTTGGGACATTCTGTATTAATTATTTACCTTTGTGCCAAAACAAATAGTAGACATGTCCGATATCTTTTTGTACCTAGCCTGACCTTAATTATTATCGCTCGTGGGAGTATCTCTATTATCCTTACACCCTCATTCCACAGTGAGTTAAAACGGATGTACGAAGTGTTGAGGCTACCAGTTGTTTATATTCACTGGACCATATTGGAATGTTGAATGGTAATTTGATAGTTCGTGTGTTATTGCTGCTTTTTAGAGATAGCGCTAAATTCTAAATGTGTAATTCGTACATTGAATCGAAATAGTCGGTATGTTCGTTTATACGTACACAAATCTTTTCACAATTTGACTGCCCTAACAGTTACAAATAGTTCTTTCAAAAAAGATCAAAGTGGATAGTTTCGACATCAAATCGTAACGTTAGTATTTATCAAATAACATGTAGTAGGGACTGTAGTATGTATCTTAATTATAACAATTAACAACTATAAGCATATATGAATGATCACATTGAATACTATGAAATATTAACGCCTAAATAGCTAGAATTACTCTAGTTATTTGTCTTCATTACTCTTTAATGAATTGTATTGTTCATATCATATTTACAGGACATTTATGTAGTAAGGTATACTGATGTAATTTTTAAATCAAAGTTTAGTTTATAGTTATGAATTATTTGAAAATGAAAGAAATGTATAGGGTTTAGTTTTATTTTCAAATATGTATTGTTTAGATAATTTTGAGAAAATGTTTTAGTCCTTTACTTGTTTCAGGGATGTAGGTAGTATGCTGTAAATTGTTGAAGTAGTGAAGTCTAGAAATCTTAGGTGAAAGTTGTTTGTGCTTTTAGGTATTCTCATGTATTTGTTGTTATTGTTTCTGGTATTATATATATGTGAGATTCGAATTTGGAAATTGCGTTTTTGGAATAGATATAATATATATTATGTTTCATATTGTATTTCTGTAGGGTGAATATATAAGCTTTCCACAAAGTTCAACCTCATCACATGAGATGTAGCTATTGGAATTTTCTACAATTCGTTTTTGTTTGGGCAACCCGAGAAATCGAAAATTACAAGAGATATATTGAAAAATTCAATCACTTACTAATTTGTTACTTGCATAAAAAAATTGATGCAATAATGAAGATATAAATAAACTAAATTCGTTCACAATATTACACTTTTTACCTTTTATCTGGCAGCATCTATTCTAGATACAACAATATGATTTTATTAATTTGAACATTTTATCCCACTTACATTTATTTTTTTCTACAATTTCCGGAGCAATAAGTAATTTTCAAGGGTTGAAATGCAGAAATTCATCATGTTTTGATTGCGAATGATATTCTATTCTTTTTATATTAATGGGTGGTTTCCACCTACAAAAAACTAAAAGCTCACATCGGATCGGGTAAAGAGGATATAAAGAGCCTAATTACAAATATAATTCTGATGTTTTACCCCATTTTTAGCGTCATTGACTAGACTATCATACTATTTTCTATTCAGTCATATAGTCGAAGAAATAAAGCAGAAAAAAGGCCAAAGAAAAAAAATCGGATTAGCCGATTTTGATAATTTTTTTATCTTCCAATCTACATTTCAGCATTTCTACAAAAGAAAATGCATTTTCAGGAGATAATATAGCCAACATTTCTCCCTGGGGGGTTTTTGGTGTCGCTGATCACGATTCCGGTGCCAGATTTGAAATATGACGCACCTGGGGCTCAAGACATCCTGGTACTATCGTCGTCTCTAGGGAATTCGCAGAAATACCTTCTGCAAAAGAATGAAACCTGTTAGGGAGGTTCCCTTGAGCATGCGGGTCGTGACTATGACACTCAATAATCGTGGTCTTCTCCCGGTATTTTTTTTAATATGCTGTGTAATAAAACCAATTCGTCTCTCCGGGATTTTTCAAATCGCTGATAACTTTTCCGGAGTTCACCAATCACTGGAGCATCTGGTGAACAGATCTGTGATATCGACAACAAAGAATTTTTAAAAAAGAAGACGGAAACGGGAAAATAATTTAAAATTAATGTCCACCGGAATCGTGTTCAGCGGCCCCAAAAAACCCCCGGCAGGCGAATTTGGTTGCATTTCAGACCATATTAAAAACAATCCATGGAAGTGACCTAGGTCATCAGGGAATCCTGATCACCAAGTGACTATTGAAGGTCGTGGTTACAACCGACAACCTCAAAAGAACCTCCCTCACAAGTTTCATCCCATTCCAAACGAAAATTTCACGAATTCCCTGGAGACGACAATAGTACTAAGATGTCCTGAGCCCCAGGTGCGTCGTAGTTCAAATCTGGCAACGGAATCGTGTTGACCCCGAGATACAAATTTGATTGCATTTCAAAGCATATTAAAAAACAATCCATGGAGATGACCTAGGTCATCAGGGTATCCTGACCAACAGGATGAATGTCATGGTCATGACCCGTATGCTCAAGACAACCTCCCTAACAGGTTTCATTCCTTTGCAGAAGGTATTTCTGCAAATTCTTAGAGACGATGATAGAACCAGGATGTCCTGGGTTCCAGGTTCGTCGTAGTTCAAATCTGGAACCGGAATCGTGTTCAGCGACGCCAAAAACCCCCGAGTGAGAAATTTTGGCTATTTGGAAATTTTTTCAGCATTTTTAATATTATCTCTTAAAATGCATTCAAAAAGATGCATTTTTTTCTGTAGAAATGGTGAAATGCTCATTGGAAGAAAAAAAAATGCTGACACTTTTTCTAAATGACCTCTAGAATCGATTACAAAGAAAATTATCAAAATCGGTTCAACCGATTTTATTTTCGACCTTTTCTGCTTATTTCCTCGTCTAATAGTTTAGTTACTCATGTCAACTAATATCCACTAATCTCAGTTGCCTAATAACTATATACTAGCCTATATTTTATCACCTACATCTGGGCTATTGACATGATTTCAAGTTGTACGAATTTCATGTTTATATTACTCATTTATAATTACAAATATTATTTTCACAATTAATTATGCTTAAGTGATTAAACATTCTTATCTGTGACAGTATAATTAATCGTGCCAAGTTAAGAGGTAGCTCTTTTGTGATGTTTCATTTGTGATGTCCTGTCATGTTTTACTTGAGCGTAGTTATTATTTATTGAAATAACACATAATATTGATAAAATTGAATTAAATATTGGAATGTATTCTACGTTATAAACAAGTATCTTGCATCATTAACTTGAAGCGTTCTATTTTTAATAGACTGCATTTTTGCTGAAGAAGTTTTCTGTTTATATTGAGGTAAACAACATTGAAATTAGAAATCAAAACTGTCATGCCTAGCAATTTCCTAAACTATTTTGAGTGGAAGCGTTAAGCCTACTCTATTCAAGTATTTATCAGGGTCATTTATTATTGATATTAGAATAATGATATACAATATAATAAGTAATGTTTAATTTATAAACCTGGTTTGATGAATAAATCTTAAATATCTAAACATACAGGACCCTTCTCCATTATTACCTCAAAAGTAATGAAAAAAGGAATCAAAATCGAACTGATCCAAAATCGAGCTACAAAATCATCAATGACCGGCAATATGTCTTTCATCAACAGATCAACAAGAGAACTGCTTGCGAATGTAACACATATATTGTTATGATTTCATTTCCTAAACAATAAAAATGATAAAATTAGAACTTACCGAACATTGAAGATCAGAAAAGATTAATAAAAAGATATTATATGGAATTAAAAAACAATGTTAAAAGTTAAATAATAGTTAGTATAATATAATGAACAATGTAAAACATAATGAACAACAATGTAATTAGAATAAAAGTGTAAAACAAGAACTTCAGTGAAAGTGAATAAACGTACAGTGTTACGAAGGCAGAAATCATAATTAAAATGATTACAAAAACTATCATGAGATAGCACAAACTATTGAAAAATGTTGTAGATATAAGTTAGGATTAGTAAATTTGAATTATATAATGTTAAAGAAATGTTATTGATATATTATATTATGTATTAGTTTTTAATAATGACAACTGTCAAATTTATAATAATTATAGGAATAATCATATTAATAATAACCTAATCATAGGTTATCTTATACCAAAGTGTGTGGAAAAATGTAGGCAATATGAATTTAAAAAGGATGAATCATTATCATTTAAAATAAGATGAAAATCTCCAATAATTAAAAATTTAAAGAATACTAAGTTCTGATTGGTCGAGGCGATTTTATAGACGTCAGACTAGTAACAATGTAATAGTTCTGTCAGTTTGCAACAATCCACAAAGCATTCTTGATAGGTAAACTAAGCACCTCCTTGGTTAATTTTGAAAATACTTAGCGTCGGTTTTGAAGGCCTATAAAAGGCATCTGAAGACAAGCCAAGTTAGTTAGCCATCAACATCTGAAGAGTCAAGGTACTCAAGCTAATCATAAAATTTCCATAACCTTAGTTTTTGGATAAACATCGGTGATCCCAAGTGTTCCATTAGCTTCGTAAGGTTGAAAGTAACCGAAGCAAATAAGTAATTTATACAAGTCAAGTAGTGTTCCCAGTCTTCGAACAAAGTTTCTAAAAGTTATTATAACCATAATTCACAAGTAGCATCGTATAATAGTTAGTCTTCGACAACGTTCCAATACATCATTTAAGGTTTTATATCTTTTGAAAAAGAATAAGACAAGTTAACAATTATCAACAGTACCTGATTTCTAAAGAAGTAACCACATTGTTTACCTGTGATTTGTGTATAGCATAGAAATTGTGTACCTACGGGTAAAGTGAATTATCAAATTAATAAGAAAATCAAGCCAAGTGAACATTGCCTACATTTTAAAAAACATATTCTTGGATATAAACTAATCGTTATTTGTTATTTCTCCATTGTATTATTATCTGTCTGTAAATCTGAAAGAAAGATTGTAGATTATAACTTTGTAAACAAAGATAAATAGTAAATAATTGTGAGGTTAGATCATAGATCTATTTGAACATAAAATTGTTAAAATTAATACCCTAGATAAAAATAGAGTCATAGAAATTTAAATATAAAAGTTTTTAACATTCAAAGAACATTGTGTTTAATTCCATAGATATAAAATAAAAAGGTAAAAGTTCATTATTCAAATCATCAGATTATTCAAATCAAAACAAACATAAGATTTAAAATACTAATAAAAGCTAGCCGGTAGAATTCAAAACATTGAAATATTCAAATTAATTCAAATCATAATTAAAGAATAAAACTCAGTAAAGAGTATTTATATCAATTGTCACAGCAACGTGTGGAAAAATAAAGCATAAGAGTTTTTATAACAATTGTCACCACAACGTGGGGCAAAATAAATTGTTAAGAGTTTTTATATCAATATATTGAAAAAAACATTTGGAATATTTAGCTGTAGCATTGGATATCTCCAAAGCATTTGACCGAGTCTGGCTGGTTGCCATACCCATAATTTTGTTTATTAACGAGTTTTCAGATGGATCAATCGATGTTGTGGCTGACAGAGTTTCCTCCGATACGATGACCATCAACGCTGGTGTACCACAGGGACTTGGCACCAAATTTTGTTTCTGCTCCAGCTCCATGTCAACGATCTGTTGGAAGTGACCGCCTGTTTCGTCCACAGGTTTGCAGCAGATGATGGTACACTTCATACCGCTTATTTCTCATCCAATGCCCCTATATCATCATCCAATGAACCCAAAGGAGTGAGACAACGACAGGTCGAAGTAAATAATGGAGAGCTGTCAACGATTTAAAAATGTAGATATGATAATCTAGTACAATTTATTGTAACCAAAACTGGAGCTTCTGTTTTCTTCAATAATGCAGATTCCACAATTCCCAATATGATGATGAGGTCAGGTATAATTCCTATGAAGTCCTCCAATTCCATGTTCGGTAACATCACCAACCGCACCCTCCCTTGGGACGATTATGTGAGGCCTATTGCGAAAACCACTTTTCTATTCCGTGCCAAGAGCTAGCACAGATTCGACCTGTCTAGGAGTTGTGTTCTTATGTTTGGAGTTCAGGTCCCAAATATACGCTGAAACTCTGAGATTCTATTTGGAAGGGACCTATTCGTTTGATTGATGATGCCATACTTACGAGTTCATTGACCTCTCTATATATTTCCATGGTCGGTGTTCATCAGAAATCTCGTTTGTTCTTCCACCACGAAAGATTCTAGGTAGGCGCTGGTCTACACGAGCTCAAGATAGTCACTCCTTCATTGTCAAGCTCGAGACCTGCAGAACTTTTTGCTACCCGACTTCGTTTTTCTATCGAACGGCGAAGTTGTGGAACTCTTTGCTTAGTGAGGTGTTTCCTTTGCTTGTTACCTCCAAAATTCCAAGGCTTATCTCCTCTTCCACCATTCCACCGCTGGGTGAGATGATGTTCTTCGAATATTTTAGGTTTTCCTCTCATATGATCAAAATATATATTAAAAAAAGTAATTATAAATTTGTACACTAAATTACAATAGTAGGAATATTAACCGAATTGCACTTTTAGAACAAAACAAACTGAAACTCACGATGTAAGAACCATCCTTCTAACATTTGTCTTTGTTCACTAAGACCTCCATTGAATAGGTATGCTAAAATTATGAATTATATCAGAAGTTAACCACTGTTCGAGTTTAGTCTCCTGAATTTCATAACAATGTTGTTTTCGAACTTCAGGATTTGTTTCTTGAACCACCTCTAAGTTTACTTAAAAGACAGTACACCATAATTTAGAACAGTATCACTACGAGGAAATTCTTTCCAATTATCTGCAGCATCTTTGTAGCGTTCAGTTTTCGATACCATATCTTTACTAAAATGTTTTATACAAAACAACTAACCATTTCGACGGCTTCCAGTTGTTCCTCAGGGCATTTCTCAACCAATGTACCCTAAAGTTGATTTCTATCAGGAATCTAAGCACAGGGGCCGATTCTTGAATCTCTAATAAAATTATTTTCATGCGAAATTTGTCAACGAATTTGTCGATCGCTTTCACAAAAAGATATTCTTGAATAGCGATCTACTGTGTACATTCGACATTACATTTTTTCTCGCACGCCACAATGTGACACGTTGTAATTTTGCACCATTTATGCAACACAAGTTGAAAAGCTTGAACTGAAATCACTGAAAGTGAGGTTAGATGTGAAGCTTGATGTATTTTTGTTTGATTATTTTTTTCGATTTTCTCTGCTAATTGACTTTGGAGAAGAGCAAAATGGACAAATATGGCCTCAGCATCTCAATTAATTCCCGAGCTAGGTTTTCAGTTAATCTAAAGTTTTTCATGAAGTGATATTCACTTGCTTCAAATGAATCGTAACAAGGAAATACTTGTCTTGCTATTCCTTGTTGTGGGGCGGCGACATTTTCCAAATTTTTTATTGCCACAACAAACTCTTTGATAGATATTGTTCATAATAAGTGTAAGTTATCAACAATAGTTTGTTTATAAAAACTCTCAAAATTAAATTAATTAAATGGTTGTCAGTTTAACATATATGTGGCCACCCATCAGTAAAATTTCAAACATTCTTAACAAATTAGACATTCACTCAGCGTATAAAACGCAGAATAATTTATCCGAATTTATTGAAAATAATAAAGATGCATCATCCAAGGATGACAAATGTGGTGTGTACAAGCTAACATGTGGGTCTTGTCCTAAGATATACATTGGCCAGACAGGAAGGACCTTCAAGAAAAGGATCAAGGATCATAGGAGTAGTTTCATTAACAATAAATCAGACTCAACTTTTGCTGTACACTTAATTATGGAAAACCACAATTAATGATAATTTCGAGATTTTACATACTCACAATATAAGTTATAAGTTGAATCTACTTGAATCACTTAAAATCAATAAATATAAGAATTTGGAAATCCTATCAAATGACCAACAAACACTTGATAATTCACCATTATTGAACCTGTATATTTAGATCTTCCGTTTACAACCATTGTAATCCCTCAATTAGGTGAAATTTCCAATAACTACCCTGTGATAACATTAAATAGTATAGTCAAATTAACCAATTATCCTAGGAAATTTTCCGGACTCAACCAAATGAGATGCGGTTTTTTGCAAACTGTTCGGGAGGCCAAATAGATCATTTGAACAATATAACATATTGTCGCTAGGACGTTCTCAAGCTTTGGAAGCATAAATTGGCCAATTTTCATGTCCAATTTTTGGTAAAATTTGAGAAATCCTTAAATAGTTCGCGAAGTGGCCAAAAAATCCCACTTGGGGGTTTTCGAGGTCGCTGATCAAGATCCCGAAGTCAGATTTTACATTTGACTATTTCCTGGGGAGTATTTGGCCAATTATTGCCCCAAAAATGAGTCAAATTTCCAAAATTTTTTAAAATGTCAAAAAACTGCACTAGAGGATACATATACCACTTTCTGGAGGATGAATCACCAATTGTTTCCTGGAAATAGGCAAATTTTCAATTGCAAATAATTAATTAATAATTTTGTTACACAGGTTCAACTCTCATCAACACCAAAAAAACACAAGATATGTATTATTATAAAATACTTGAATAAAATCTTTTTATATTTAAAGAATATTTGTTATATTTAAAGGAACAAAATATTAACACTTCAAAGTCTTATAACAACACATCCATGTGCATCAACGTTTTTTTTATGCGTCTGCAGACGACACACTTACTATGGAAGACGACGCGCATCCAAAAATTCCAAAAGTGCGCCGATAGGGGAAGATAAGCATGATACAAAAGATGCTACAGCAGTTGTGAAGATGGACAGGAGAATGTAAGAATAAAAATAACATTCTCTCCTAAAAATATCCGGCCTTATTCTACTCCTCACAGATAAAAGAAAACCTGCTCTTCTATAATATAATGTACAATAATATATATTGTATATAATAATTTTTCATCTTTATTTGAGTTTTAAATATTATTATATACTATTAAGATACTGATGTGGATGATTGTGAAACATTTTACAAATATTATTATTGACCAATTACTCCCCAGGAAATAGTTGAATGTAAAATCTGACTTCGAAATCTTGATCAGCGCCCTCGAAAACCCCCGAGTGGGATTTTTTGGCCCCTTTGCGAACTATTTGTCGATTTGCCCCATTTTTGGGGCAATAATTGGCCAATTACTCCCCAGGAAATAGTCAAATGTAAAATCTGAAATAGGAATCTTGATCAGCGACCTCGAAAACTCCCGACTGGGATTTTTTGGCCACTTTGAACTATTTAAGGATTTCCCGAATTTTACCAAAAATTGGACATGAAAATTGGCCAATTTATGCTTTCAAAGCTAGAGAACGTCCTAGCGGAAATATGTTATATTGTTGAAATGATCTATTTGGCCTCCCGAACAGTTTGCAAAAAACCGCATCTCATTTGGTTAAGTTCGGAAAATTTCCTGGAAACTTAAAAGTCGAGTGGTATCCACCACTCGTTGTGAATTCTAATGAAAAATGTCGAATGCGAAATTGAAGAATTGGCTTTTCTGAAATCTATCAATAAGTATGCGACATTGTACAAAAATCTTATGCGACACTCGTCGTTCGCAATTCAAGAATTGACCACGAGGTGTATAACAATTTTTGTCAGAGCCATAGTTACTTGAGCTGGAACACAACACTTGTCTGTATATATCTGAAATGTTTGTGCCTCGGTTTTCACACTATTATCTATAAACAATAAACAGTATCTAATTATAAGTTGTGAAATAAAACCTCTTATTTGCTTATTTGAAATCGTATTCAAGTTAAAAATAAATTCAATAAGATACAATTATAGTTAATTAAAGGATATTTCAACGTCGAAAATAATCAAATTGGACATGTTGTTTAAATATTTATTTTAAAATTATTATTTCGAAAAGGAAAAAAGAAACACACAATTCTTAAACAATTTTATACATGACGTAAACTATAATTGCGTGATAGACTGATCTCGACCTTGCTAATTCTCGCAAATTCCGGCCTGTACTATAAAGGACCACGGCTCAGCGCATTTATGGTAGCTTGACTATTGGACATGATGGCTATATTGTTGTTTGTAACCTTTGCCTAGATTGAATTGTGCACATCTGTCAATTGAATTGATTTTCGTTTGAGAAATACCAACATATTTACCCAAGGGTTCCGAGTTTCTGGTTATGGGCCCCAAAACGTCCGGCCACGTACCTCTGCTTTTCTGGATCTACCATTAAATCAACTTATTTTTCCCTTTCCGATAGGGTTAATTTCCCGTGTCTTCACTGGTCTTTGTTTCCAATGTGGAATTAAAAGTTCAGTGAAAACATGAACAACTTGCCCATGTCGCCCTTTGGTGCTTGTGTTACAAAAATACTCTTGTATGTCAACCTTTCCTACTTGTTTAAGCTTAACTTATCCATATTTTTATACATATTGACAATAATTATGACAAGTCATTCAAAGTATCATTTTCTGTATATTAGCTATTATAGCCTCTGTGAATATACTTACGACATATCTGGAATCCAGTCGTAAAAGGGATTCTTGTGTCAATTTGTCATCAGCCGACGAAGTATTATTGATGGGTTGGCATGGTTTGTTTATTATCGGTACTTCTAAGAATTGTTTGTGTTGCCTGGGAATGTCTGGTCAACAGATTTGTAGCTACTACCCTCCTTTTACAAACCCTACTAAGTCTTAAATTTGCCTGTAGTTTTAGAAAAGAACAACTTTTAGAAAAGAACAATTACAACAGAATGATTCAACGAGCATTACTATAACAATCACAACGATGTCACTCCAACGAGCTGATGACAAATTGACACAAGAATTCCATTTACGACCGGATTCCAGATGTGTCGTAAATACATTCACAGAGGCTATAATAGCTTATATACAGAAAATGATACTTTAAATGACTTGTCATAATTATTGTCAAAATGTATAAAAATATGAATAAGTTATAAGCTTAAACACTACTTACAAGCAAATAAGTCCAGTCCCTGTGTAATTTTATTTCACGTTTTGGGTTAACATTTCTACGTTCCTTAATTTTGGTCAATCGTTAAGTTTTTGGGTGCGCTGATGACGAATACGGACATTAAGAATGTCTGGGCCATATGCTACTCGAGTTATTGGTCATTTTTTGGGTCCAAATTGCCCCGACTTTAATGTTTTTTCAATTTTAAAAAACTCTGAGTTCCACTCGATCATTTTATGACAGAAAAAACTGTAAAAGATCATGAGAGTGAAATGACGCCAATTGGAAGTTATTAGAATGTAAGGGGCCTAAAATAGGGCCCAAAAAGTTTTTGGGCAAAATCAAACGTTTGTTCAATTGTCAATTATAAGATTACTGTTCGCCGTATCAACTAATGCTTAACATGCTTTGATAGTATTTTGTGTGTACTTTTACAATGAGTTTTTCATTTGTTAGATATTTGCAAAGGGGGCGTTGCAATCGCTCTTTCTGTAGAAAACGTAGTTTTCGACTCGGAACAAAATTTAAACGGAAGATATTGATGGCAAAATCCAACCACTTTGGTTCATACGGAACGATTTGAGACCATTTTGGAAAAAAAGGAACAGCGAAAAATGAGAAAAAATTCTAAGTCAAAAAATTTCGGAACAGAAAAATAAATCCATAGTTAAATAGCTGAAACATTTACCGCAAATTTTGGTATTGAGCACGATCTTCTAGGTTGCGTCAATCCCGAGAAAACTCACGCTAAGTCTTTTGGGCCCTACCGGACCCAATTTTGGGTACTTCTTTATGAACTTTGGTTGACTATAGATACCTCTTGTGGCTATCTCAATATACCATTCCTCCCGCTTCAGCGATTAACAGTCACACGACAATAAAAAAGGAATTAGGAACGTAAAAATTTGAACCCTAAAAATTACAGAGGTACTTGACTATATATCTCTTAACGAATTAAGTCAAAATATGGGAAGTGTATTTCATATACAGATTGAATCTATATAAACAGTGTATATGAGAGTATTGTGAGTTAAAGCGAGGCAGAGGAATTTTATTGTTTTACAAGAAAAACAAATTAAGCGCTATAGTGGATTGTATCTAACGATATGCGATGCACTGAAGTTGATTGACACTCAATCCACTGTTCACTTACAGTAGTAACTTGGGATAGAAGAACTGTTATACATAGGTTTGAGAATTTGTAATATCTCGTGAATAATAAAATAAATATACAGTACCTACTTCAATTCAATTCTAGATCTAGCATCATCTTTCGATAATTATTTTATGCTTACCACACAACAGCTTGGAATGAAATAAAGTACTCGGACGCAATATACATATGGTCCAGCTAGAAGGCTGACAGACGCGTTATGAATAGGACGCTCATATATTCCCACCTTTGTCGAATCTCGCTCGCACTTATTAAATCACTATACATCGCTAATTTAAAAACTCGATCTGTATATTGTACTTTTAAGATTATTCGTGGAGAAGTATGTTTCACAAAATTTTAAACAGACATGGAATGTCTTTTCTCCAACCAGTATGTTTATTTGTGTTAACAAAAATTTTATTCGTACACTATTTTCAATCGTTTCACCACATACTTCTAATTCTCTAGTATCACTGAATATAAAGGACATATTTGAAAACTGAAAGCAAATTGTTATTCATAATTTTGTATCAACAATTATGTGGCCATCGGCATACATTATTGTAAATGAATTCTTGATGAACGCAGGCATTCAATATAATATCGAAAGGATCAATACATAGCTGAATCAGTAGAGATTTAACTCACTTTCATCAGCATAAAATGGTTACCCTTAATTTGTCAATGCGCCCGTCTTGACTCTTCCTTGAGTGAGAAAAGCGAAGAGCTTCAAAGCGATTGAAGTGAATTACTATGGCTAACGGTTAAGACCCGTTCTTTAAGATGAGTTCAATCAATAACTGTACAATTCAGGGGTGGGTCTATTTAACTTATACATATGAGAGGGAAGGCGTCACCTTACCAAGGTGCAGGGTCTTCAATTTTCAATAGAAATGAAGTAAAATAAATCCATATCCTTTTACGAGCTATTCAAAATCTGGTAACATGTTGTGGTACTCAAATTTTGTTCTTGCTTTATTTTCTCTGTTTCTCCTATACCATGAGTATACTGAGTATGCTCTATGGATTCGGCGTTAGTTGATGTAAATTTTTATTTAATCTGTAGAATATCAAAATGTAACATAAATTTACATTAACACGAACTGTAAAGTAATATCTTACAATTTCGTTACGTTTCGTAACAACGAGGCATTTTCAAAGCGGGTTATAGAGTAATGATGGTATCAAGATTGGGGTGAGTACAACGATCAAAAATTAGTACAAAATCGAATATACCCTGAAAAGACAATTATTATATTTAGCTACTCAGATTATATCTTCGTTGTATAGCAATAAGCAAATTCCTAAAAAATATTAAACAGATAATATACTTCTGTTTTTTGAGACATGCTGAAGATGACAACTAAATCTCATTGATCTTGTTGATATGTCTGATATTGTATTACCAAATAGTAACAAAAAAAATCGAGTATATTCAAAGAGCTTTCATGAAGTATATTCCGTATAAACTGGATGGAGTTTACCCTAAACAGTGTATCGGCAATAGAATATTACTGAATAAATTCAAACTAATATCTCTTCGAAACCGAAGAATCTACTATTCAATTATTTTCATTTACTGATTAGTGAATAATGTGATTGACTGTGCCGAATTACTTTATCACTTAAACTTTCATGTTCCGCCATTTAACTCTAGAAATATAGAACTAACATATTACTCAAGTCACAAGTCGTTGCAATGAGCAAACTATGCAATCAATTCTGTACCAATCTCGACATATATTATGAACCAATTGGTCAAGTCAAGAATCATATTAAGGAACTTTTACACACAACCCAAAATATATGTGCATAGTTTGTAAGTTACCTTGTAATCTTATTCAGTTTATTGTGAACTAACCAAATTAGAGCCATCCATCACCTTCAAATACTTCAAAAAAATTCAAAAGTTTCACTTATCATTCTTCAGTAATTAATAAATTCTTTAATTAATTTTCTAAATTCACAATACAACCAGTTTATATATGTAAGAAGAAGCCAAAAAACTGTGTGGGCAACACCTTTCCGACAAATCCGGAATTTACAAAGTCGATTGTGAGTCGTGTAATGCTATGTTGGTCAAACTAGAAGAAACATTTTATCTCGGTATAAGGAACAATTTGCGTATATAAACAAAAATAATGGTGAAAATTCAGCGTTACTGGAACATATTTTGAATACAGGTGACACCATTTCTCAAGAAAGTTTATCACTTTCAAAACTCAGTACTTACAGACAAATATCTAGATAATTTAATAATAATAATAATTTTGGAAATGTTCCATCCCTTCTAAAACGTGATAGCAATTTATCAAATTTCGATTCATCTCCAGCTGAGAGTAACGCTTTTTTCACATTATTATCCCCAAATAGTATTTAAACAGGCATATTTTGATTCATAATTTAGTTTATTCTGATGATGGATAAAGGTGAATGTTTCTTGTGTATAGTGAAATATCTAGGTGATTTGGAAGGGGTGGAGATGTATAAGCGGAAAAACAATTTAATCAATTCAGATTTATCTCCAGCTGAGGATAATCTATTATATTCCTTATCAATTCAAAATAGTATTTAAACAGGCACATTTTGATTCCTAATATACTTTACTTATGAATCTCAATACAAAAAAGTCTATGAGGCCAGACGCAATCTCCCAGTCGTTCTCAAGGAATCTGCGCCTGAATTAACACCAGTTTCTGTAGGTTGTTCATACAAACCTAGTGTATTTCCATCCAGCTGGAAGACAGCTAGATTCCAACCAATTCCAAAAAAAAAGCAGGAATTCCTAATAATCACATTGCACTATTATCTGTGATCTCTATAATGATGGAGAAATCAATGAACACCGAGGTCACCCAATACCCAGAGAGCTCCAAAATCGTGAATGACCGTTAAAATGGCTTTCGTCAGCAAATATCAACAGGAAACCTGCTTGCCTACTCAACACATGTATGTCAGTAATCTATTGAAAAACGGGGGGAAACTCTAGCTGTATCATTGGATGTCTCCAAAGCATTTGACCGAGTCTGGCACCAAAGTCTTCTTGGGGAACTTCCGTCATATGGTTTATCACCTCAACTTTGTCGCCTACTATCGAGTTTTCTCTCAGATACATCACTCCATGTGTTGGGTGACGATCCTCCAATACAATGGCTATCAACGCTGGTGTTCCAAAAGGATCTGTGTTGGCACCAACTTTCTTTCTGCTCCATATAAACGACATGCTGGAAGTGACCACCTGTCCCGTCCACAGCTTTTCAGATGATAGTACACTTGATACCGCTTTCTTTTCTAGAGCCTCTATACCAACCAATGAAGGCAGAGGAGCGGGACAGAGGCAGGTTGACGCAATTAATGCAGATCTGGCAAATATTTCAGAATCGTGATCTGATAACCTAGTAGAGTTTAATGCAACCAAAACTCAAGCTTGCATCTTCTCAAGGAAGGCGGATCCCACAATTCTCAATATAATGATGTCAGGTGCAACTATTCCTATGGAGTCTTCCATATCCATGCTCGGGATCACCACTAACAACACCCTCTCATTTAACGATCATGTGAGGCTCATTGCGAAAACCGCCTCACAAAAACTTGAGTTTCTATTCCGTGCCAAGAGCTACTTTACATCCCAGAGCTCCTCATAATCTACAAGGCACAGATTCTACCTGTCCTGAAGTACTGCTCATATGTTTGGAGTTCGGCTCCCAAACATACGCTGAGGCTCTTGAATTCTATCTTGAAGATAATAAGATATTCATTTGATTAATAAAGTCACACTTAAAAGTTCATTGACCTCTTTAGAACATCGTAGAAAGGTGGGAGATCTCTCCCTTTTAATAGATATTTTCATGGTCGGTGTTCATCAGAAATCTCGCCATTGTCAAGCTTGAGACCTGCCGAACTTCTTCCTACCAGACTTCATTTTTTTCTCGAACAATGAAGTTGTGAAACTCTTCATCTAGTGAGGTCTTTCCCTATGCCTATAGCCTCAGAACGTCAAAAAAAATTGGAATGCCGATCCCCTCTCCCAACATTCCAACTCTGACTCACACGATGTTCTTCGAACATTGTAGGTTTCCCACTCGTGTAGTCAAAATATAAAAAAACTTTGATGATGGCTATTTGGTAGCAGAAATGTCTTCAGTATTTAAAGAGTATTTTTAGGGGATAAGGGTGAATATTCCTTATTTACAGAGTTAGTTTACTCTAATGATGACTTGGTAGCTGAAAGGTTCTTAGTATTTCAATAGTATTTTTAGTGTATCCATGGTTTCGGCATTTACGTAGTGTAAATTCATAATACTTCGGAAGTTGGAGAATAAAACTCAAATTTTACACAAAACTATTAACATTTAATTTAAAAATGCTGACAAATTGTTTCACCACACTGTGGCATTATCAAAGCAAGGAGTTATCAACTAAAGCTAAATCTAAAAGTATGTCCTCAAATATCAGGGATCAGAATGTGGTACAAATTGAGGGATGGGGGTGGATAATGGTGGGAGTGCGTTTACAAAATTGTTAACAAGCGGTGAATTATATGTGTCGATTTGATCATTTAATATTACATTATTATTGTTTTTTAAGTGTTTCAATATTTCTATGGATTCTAATATATTAAGTTTATGTCCTTTTTCCTGAATATGTAGAATATCAGGATTAAGGGTGAAATTGTGGTTATGTTCTAACAGGTGATTTGCGTAATTAGAGTCTTCTTTTTGAGCCTGTAACTTCTCAAATGTTTGTTGAACCTTACGCTGAAACTGCGTCCAGTTTGTCCTATGTACAAAGCACTACAATTATCACATCTCAGTTTGTAAACTCCAGATTTCTTTAAGTTATCTTTTTTAGATTTCGAGTTATTAATATACGAGCATAGGTTATTTTTTGTTTTAAAGGCGACGTTTTTATTCTGTTTTGAGATATTCTTAGTGAATGTTTATCTAAATATGTTAGACATGTGAAATTTGATTTTGTATTATTATTAATTTGCGGATAAATTATGCTCTAAGGCTTTTTCAATACAAAATCAAATTTCACATGTCTAACATATTTAGATAAACATTCACTAAGAATATCTCAATTCCTTAAAAAACAGAATAAAAACGTCGCCTTTAAAACAAAAGTGTTTTTAGTGGATAAGAGTGATTATTTTGTATTTATTAGTGTTATAATGTATCCTTAGTTGCGAATTCTTTTACTGTATGTTTCAACTTCATCGCCATGGAATATAGTATAATTTTCTAACTTCTATGTATCATCTTAGTTATCAAGAAATTTGGTGAATATATCATTATGATCGTACATTTAATTCACAGAAATGTCCGAAAGCAAAACTGTGTGCTAACAAAAGGAAAGTGAGTGGAGTTAGAGACCTACGGATCAGTTTTAAATATATTTAACACACTGCTCCCATTGACATAATACAAAAACAATTGCTTTGGGTATATGCATATAGAGGGGGGGGGATTGGGATGGCGTGCAAGCATCTTGTCGCAATAGGTGGAATAATCTTATATTCTTATTCTCAAACATACAGTACACCGATGAAATTAGACTTGTTCAAGCAAAATTATACGTATAACTTGAAAAGGCAACATCATATTAAAATTAACTAAAATAAATGAGCCTACCTAAGCAACCTTCCGGGAAAATTATGTGTCTCTTTCACCACTAACTCAAAATTATCTTACCTACTTAATAATTTTCACTGTTAGCTCTGTGCCTACATTCCTCGCATGAAAGCGTACCGACGAGGTTAATGTGAACAAATATGGTTTCCACCTCTAGATTTGATATCTAGTAACACTCCATCTATCTCTCTGATATAACAGGACCACTTCAGTGAACTCTCACTGGATTTCATGCCTTTAAGCTATATGACGCTACGTTCGATAAAACGTGCTCTGCAACTTGAGCATCTGAACGTTTCATTTCTGATTCCTGTTATTTGTGTATGTAATGATACCAAAGTATTATATCTTCTACGATTATCTACTTGGTGTTATTTTTTATAATTAAGTT
The DNA here is from genome assembly GCA_958510875.1 of Endomychus coccineus. Taxonomy (NCBI): domain Eukaryota; kingdom Metazoa; phylum Arthropoda; class Insecta; order Coleoptera; family Endomychidae; genus Endomychus; species Endomychus coccineus. The sequence continues at coordinate 75,206,476 of OY294067.1, forward strand.
TTCTTTCTAAATTTTGCCTGCGGGAAGAAAACTCATAATGGATGGAATAACATCGTGTGAGTCAGCGGTGGAATGTGAGGAGAGGACGAGCATTGGAACTTTTCTTCAATCTAGAATCTCTAGTGGTGGGAGAACAGAAGAGATTTCTGATGAACACCTACCATGGAAATATCAATAGGAAACGGAGAGATCGCTCACCTTTCAACAATGTTCTAGAGAGTTCAATTAATTCGTAAGTGTAACATCGCCAATCAGACGAATGTTCGGGAGCTGAACTCCAAACATGAGAACACTACCCCAGGATAGGTAGAATCTACGCTTAGATTAGGAGGTGTTGGGACGTAAAGTAGTTTTTGTTGGGGAATAGAGAACCAAATTTATGTGAAGCGGTTTTCGCAATGCATATACTCGTTCCATGAGAAGGGGCTATTGGTGTTGATACCGAGGATGGATACAGAGAACTCCACAGGAATAGTTGTAACTGACATCATCATATTAGGGATAGTGGGATTCATCTTCCTGGAGAAAATACAAGTTTGAGTTTTGGTTCCATCAAAATGTTTTAGGTTGTCAGATCCCCATTTCAAAATGGTTGTCAGATCTCCATCAATTGCGTCGACATGTCTCTGTCTTTCTCATCTAGCTCCATTGGATGATATAGGGGCTTTAGATGAGGAAAAGGTAAGAAGAGTACCATCATCTGCAAAGCTGTGAACGGGACAGGAGATCACTCCCAACAGATCGTTGATATGGAGCAGAAACAATGTTGGTGCCATGACAGATCCCTGCAAAACACCACCGCTAATAGCCATTATATCAGAGGAGACTGTCAATCACCACATGGAGGGATCTATCTGAGTGAAAACTAATGGGAAACCATATGACGGAAGTCTCCCAAGAAGGCCTTGGTGCCAGACTAGATCTATTGATCACAGTTCATTTCCCATAGATATAATATCTTCTATGCTGTCAAAATTTTCAAATATAAGAATAACAGTTCACCTTGTTTATTGAATTCATTGCTAGACAACACATCAGCCTACTTGTTTATGTACAGTCAAAAAATTTATTTGAAGTTTTAGACAAAATGTTATCGATATAACAAGAAATTATTAACTCTGCAATGAACAATAAACTACAGTTTAAAAATATGCAGTTTAGAGTTCCATAACCGTAAACACTATGTACTCATGTACTCTGTGTGTGGGACACTCCGAATGAAATGAGTAATGTCGCCTTTGGTATATCATTCCAAGAATTTTGTATATGAAACCGAATATCGTTGAGAATGTCTGGGGTAAATTACACAGTTCGATGCCGATCAAATCCCAGACTTGTTCGATCAGTCAGAGATCGAAGAAGCGCAAAAATCTGTCGCAATTCTCGCCGTGTGACGGCGGACGTTATCGTATTGAAAAATTGGTTCAATCAATCGCCGCAGATATGGTACTGCAACAGGTTCTACAACATCGGTCATGTAACTGACTGCGTTTAAATTGCCCCATGGAGAACTCAAAGTGGCCTACTTTCAAAACTTATGCACCTCAAACCATCATTCCAGCTGAGCCCACATTTTATACCAGTCGTCAAGTTACGATCCATGCGGTTGGCAATTTCTCTGAGTGAAAATCCGAAATCCCTCATACCAACAATCGGTGCACATTTAAAATCACATAATGAGGGATAATTTTGGTTTTGTTCTAGGTTCTAGGCACCGTAGATGATTTTTTAATAATATGGAAATGTAAAAGCAGAACTTACAAGAATATATATATATCTTATGCTTATATGCTTATTTCTTGATGTAATACACAATAGTTTCAGTAACAAATACATTTGTAATACATTTGAAAACTAAATTTGTGAAAATATGAATTATCAACATGTAAGCCCCAAAACCATCCAAACTAATACTGAATGTTGGTGTATTTATTCAAAACAGTATACAACATGGTAAATTACATTATTAATCTATACAACGTTACTCTCGATATATGGAGTTATACCTCACATATAAAACGTATCTACCCTATTAAAATTCAAATCAGTAGGTGTGACCATAGTCAAAGTATAAAGGTCTGCTGGAGCCTACCTTCTACTCTTTTTAAAATTCAAGTGCAAGCTGATTGGTCGTTTATTTCGTTTATTTAATATTATTGACGACGACATAATATGATGTTGGTACGTGCCGGCGACGAGCCGATGAGAGCGAGGCTGTGATTGGAGGATCTAGGTGACGTCACCTAGCGCGAGAAACGATGGTAGGGAGGCTCCAGCAGACCTTTATACTTTGACTATGGGTGTGACTGAAGCTGTAAACCACTAGTGCATAGAGTTTTGTTTGTAAAATGTGTGGAAACGTTTATGGCAAACGGCTTCAATAATGACCCTAAGATGTTGGCCTATTTTACGCCCTTGATACAAAATACTTATTTATGTACATATTGAGTGCATAAAAATGAGAACGAGATCGCAGGTCGAGCGAGGCCAAAAATCTATTCCAATGTCCAATTAAAATATGAACAATTCTTGTAAAACTGTAAATTTCAATTAACATTGAGTCAAATTCTAATATGTCATAAAAAAATACTTCTTTTAAAATTTCATAGCTTCTTTGTTAGTATAGAAATACGCGCCGCGTTTTGTTAACATTTTGAATTTGGTCGTATTCTAACGAAGCTCCAAAATCTTGAATAATTATTTAATGGGAAACACGTAGATTAGTAGTAAATTTTAGATTCCGTTTATATTAGTATTACGAATTGATAATTCCGAATAATTATATTTTTGTATAGGAAGATTGATAGTACCGGGCATTGACATCCGTGTAGTTTAAGTCCCAGATTTGCATACGGTTCCATTCATAAGTCGCGTATATTTTGATTTCATTCAGAATCGTGCATATTTTGTGTCAACAAAAGATATCGGAACAGATGTAACCATAAAAACGGCACAAAATCGAGGAACTGGTGAACCATCATGAGAGAGAAATGAGCAAAAAAGGGCTCGGCTGGAGCTGGTGTAGTGAGCAAGCAACTGAAGTGTGAGTTAACCATTTAGACAGCCGAGATCAAAAAGTAAGTTCTCCACCAATTACCTTTGTGTTAGGTAAATAGTGATTTTGCTATTTGAGTCAGTACATTGAGTTCCATTGTTTTTCCCGCGGTGCGCCCTTGTAATGTCAAACATTGTTTAATTAGTAATTGTTATTATTGTATTGTATCTGATAAGTTTATCCTGTACAGATTTCCATAACGTCGAGATATAATAAATTGTTTTCTGTACCGATAAACGTAAAAATTGAATTTGTAAAGTAATTATATTGTGTCAGAGGGTATGCATGATTAGAGTGAAAGGGAATCACATATACACTGTGTTCTACACGAAAATAAGGGTTTGTCGTAGATATCCTCCGCCAGGGTCTACACGCTGTGTTCTACCCGGAAGTAGGCTCTGAAGGGGGATGTGTGTTTGAGAGTTGCAATATCCACTGTACACGCTGCATTCTACCCGGAAGTAGGGTGGTATTGCTGACGAGGTGATTGTAAGTCTAACAGTGTTCTCTACCCGGAAGTAAGAGTTATAATTGCCAAATTTTTGTGTGAGTAGTATATAAGTGTCACTGTCGTACAATTACCGGTGAGACCGTTGCCGAGAATTTACGCGTACTAACCTAAAAGAAGTGCAGGATAAATGAATCTCAGTATTCTCTATTGTTAAAAGTTCCCAAAAGATTACTGAGTACTTAATAGTATTTTTAGTGAATGAGGGTGATTGTTTCTTATTTATAGTGGTATACTCATAATGATGATTCAAAAGCTAAAAAAGATAAATTAAAGAAGTTTACAGGCTGAGGTGTGATGACTGTTATGCTTTGTACAATGTACATATATCATACTGAAGGCAGTTTTATTGTAAGGTTCCACCACCAACATTTGAAAAGTTACAGGCACAAAAAACAGGACTCTAATTACGCGTATCACCTATTGAACATAATATTAAATGACAAAATAGATACATATAATTCATCACATGTCAACGTGAATAAACTTCTACCCAAACCATTGTCTACCCCATCCCTCAATTTGTACCACATTCAGATTGATTCTAATATTAAAGGACATACTTTCAGATTTAGCGTTAGTTGATAACTCATAGTTTTGAGGATGCCACAGTGTGGTGAAACAATTTGTCAACATTAATTCTAAATTAAATGTTACAAGTTTTGTGTAAATTTGAGTTTAATTTCCCAACTTCCGAAAGTAAACATGCAAATTGTATAATGAAAGAAACGAATAATGAAATGATTGGAATTTATGAATGAGTTTAGATTGTCTCCCTCATATGACACATTTGGAGACCGTGTCAGGCTGGTGGGTTATTATATTACGTACGAATGAATCATTTCCTCTCCGAATTTCTAATATTGATTTAGAACTACACCTGTATTCCGAATTTGACTTTCAGATTCGAATACAATATAACTAGTATCTATGTAGACGATATTTTTGCTTTATTTACCTATTCATTCATTGTTGGATTACTTGAAAAGTTGGTAGTGAAAAATTTATATTTGAATTGATAATAAGATGTGTAAGATATTTCTCATTTTAAAAAGTACATAATCAAGAAATATGTTTGAAATGTTTAACAATTTGCTAAAGCGAATCTGAAAGAAAACTGATAGTAACAATTCAAGTAAAAGTAAATGTTCAAAATGTCCCCGATTTGAATCCCTAACTCTTTCAAAAGTTCCAGGCATGGTGCGAATTGTCTCAGATCCGGTTACTGCACGCTGCACAGTGGTCGGAAATCAAAAATTCCTGGCCAAAACTCAAAAAGTGAATGTTTTTTGTTTATTCATACATATTAATAGTTTTTGGGGTCGCTGATTATGAAAATGGATGTCAAAAATCAAAATTCAAAATGGCCCACCCAAAATGGCGGACATTTTTTTCGAAAAGTATTACGATTATGCTGAAATTTGGAATATACGTGCTTTCTGGGTTGCTGATTACGAAAATAAATGTAAAAAATCAAAATTCAAAATGGCCCACCCAAAATGGCGGACATTTTTTTCGAAAAGTATTACGATTATGCTGAAATTTGGAATATACGTGCTTTCTGGGTTGCTGATTACGAAAATAAGTGCAAAAATACCAAAATCATAATTGTGAACCCCAAATGGCAGACGACCTCCATCTTGGATCCTATCAAAGATTATTCAAAAGTTAATTTATTAATTAGAACTGAGAATATTAATTTTATTTCAATTTTGAATTAATTAATTCAATTATTCATTAGATTTTTTTTACCAATTAGAAATGACCATATTTATTATTTTAATTATCATAATCATATTATAGTAATTATCTAAAAATTGATTCATTTATACCTAAATAATTAGGTATTTTCACTTAAAGATTTCATTCCAAATTTTAACAGTTCATAGAAAATAATTTGACACGTATTTTTTTCTGTTTAAGGTATCTCGAAAACAGAAAGAGATAAAGCATTTTGAAATGTGCACAATCATGACGTCATCACACAAATATGACGTCATTTATATAGTCAGTATATCTATATATACGAAATAGAAAATTTGTGTATCTTTGGAACAAATCAATTTTGAGGAAAAATACCTATTTATTTTTGACCGAAAATACTTGATACATACATCGCTGAATTTGACTAAATTTTTTTTTAAATACTCAATTCTACTGTTAACTTTTTTTGAAGTTTATCTGTTTACAATCCATAAATGAACTTTTTATCATTCGCGTTCTAAGAAAAAAACAAATTCAACTGCAAATTTTTATTTAAAATGTCATTTTACTCGACTTCCGACATACTTTTATTCCAAATATATGGTATTTTTTATCTGAAATTCCAATTTAAATTTCAAATTTCGCGCCGCAGCTGACCCTTCTCTCTCCAAACATGCAGCTTCTCTCTTTAACTTAGCTGTCACTCGTGTCGCGGTTCGTATTTTCACAGAATTGTGAGCTTTTTCTCGCTCAAAATCCCACATCTTATATCGAATTTAATAAATATTACGATTTATCACCTCTTCTCGACACTTTGTATATTACTTCGTATGGATTATTTCAATGAAAAATTTATATTTTTGAGCGGCTAACTTCACTTTCATACATTTTTGACGTTCCCCAAATATATTGATGAGAAATAAAAAGGTTTCTAATTACTGACGGCATGTAATTCATGGGGCGCGTCACGGGGCTCTTACAGAGTCCATGCATAAATACATCAACAATGCTATAAACAATTTGATTTTTGAGTGAAAGGGGCAAAAAAGGGCAAGTGGTGCCGACGGTTCCGAATTTCCTAATATTTTTTACGCGTGAAATTGTTGTAACCTTTGCAGGATCTCGCGGGATCATTACTAATTCTCTACCGATAATAATAAATTGTGATAAAAAATAATAATTTAGAGCCCATACATTATATTATCAACACCATTAACATAATTCAAAATACGGCGGTTCTACTAAATGTACGTAATTTACATACCTTCAGGACTATTCTCCATTAATAAGCATTTGCTTTTGAAGCGAAATGCGAGACGTGGAAAGATTTTTGTCGAGCGCTCGGGAGTCCTAACAGTCACGATTTCGCGCGTGGTTAAACGACGGTCAAGTTTGTGTATGTGCCCAGGGCCAGGAACTAAACCTAAACAGCTGATTTCTAGGATTTTTATGCACTAACGTTATCTATCTAAGAAAATATAAAGCTTCACCTCCTATGATAACTTTTGATTCTTGAGGTTTTGGCCAGGAATTTTGGATTTCTGACCACTGTGCGCTGTTTCAATTCTGCAATAATATCCCCAAACACCTATTCGGACACATTTGGTCCATGTATGGTCTACCATTTCAGCATATGGTATTTTTTGTTTGGTAAGGTATGTCGTCTAATAAATCAGTTAGTTAGGGGGGAGGTCGGACCACGGTCGTACATACAGGTGTGGGAACTCATATATTTGATATGAGTCTCTTACGCGTCGCCAAACTCGTAGTCCCTGGCTCAGCCACTAGCTAGCGTTTGGATCGAAGTGGTAAAACGATTTCTTTCCGGAATCGCAAGCATCCACTTTTTTCGCATCCACATCTTTCGGCACTTCAAAAACAGAAGTTTTTTGCTTTACACTTTTGGACCCCGTTTTGCATTTCGGCACAATGCACGGTTTCTTTAACAGTTTGTAACAAGACGACGACGTAGTCTAGGGGCTGGCCCCCCATATTAATGAAACTTATAGTTACATTTATTTCACAAGTTATAAAATCAACCTTTTAATGGTTATTTTATTTGACATAAAATGATTCTTTGCATTCCTATATCTGCTGTACTAATGTAATGAATTATGATTTATATTATAATTTTTATAAACTAGAAATTGTTAAATAGTAGTATACTTGATTTCGTATTGTGTTTCAAAACTCCAATAAATTGAGTTCATGAAAGAATGCGCGTTTTCATTAAAAGTGTGCTTTTCTGATATTGAGATTGTCTTGGAAATAAATCTTTACTATGTTCGTATTGCAATTCGGAGATATTTTCAGTTCCAATATATCTGGAACTTTAGATTTTAATCAAAGGAATTGTTTTCGTCGATATCGACCTCATTATATTATTTCTTCAGTAAACTCTCGCTTACGTTGTATGAAACAGAACAATATACAAGCCTGTTTCCACTAGACCATCTCTTGCTCCTTATAGTATGTTCCTAATTGGATTTGATGATGAATAAGAACTGTCTTCAGGTCCGGATAGTGTGAAAAGTAGTGAACTCCATACTCTAAAAATGTTGATTTTCGCTCTATAACTCGCAAACTATAAATTGAATCAAAATTCAGGAGAAAGTGAAAAACTAGGCTATCAACCTGCAGTCAAATTTTTGAATTATCGTGTGTAGTTGGAGCTACATCTACATATTCACGAATTAAAAACAATTCAATCGGCTTTCGGTCCATTGCTGCAGATATTCAACAATTCTCAAATGAAAAACAATTGCTCAGTTTTTGGTCCATTTTCAGACCATCCATTATTATTAAATCTTCAATCCGAAAGTTTCCCTGTGGAGTGCTTAGTGACGTGGATTGTTGTTATATTTTAAATGGTTGAGAATTTGTGGACTCCTTTTTCTGCGAAAAAACGGACATTGGTCCTTTTTGAATTAAAAAAATTGTAATAAAGTTTACTTTGTTCTAACGCATGGAAATAAAAATGCAAACAATTTATTATACTTTTAATTTTCAAGACATGAAACGTATACCGGAGCTAGTAATGCTGCGAGACGAGACAAGACCAGATAAAAGGCTTGTCTCGTCTCGTCTTGATTTCGACACAATATTGCTAATCTCGACTTTTATACTATATTGTCTGATGAGATAATGCAGTGGGCAAAAAAAACTGAAAGCGAGAAGCGCGTGAATAGCTTATTTTTGCTAATAGAATCTATATATACCCACTTGTTTCGATTATACCTACGTTCTTATCACTGCATTCTCGGACCATACATAGTATAGTTATTAAAACATCTTAGAGATATTGAATTGGTTATCCCCATAGACCTATTATCCTAAGGAGACAGAATTGTTTACATTTAAACACGATCAGAAATTGCCAAAATGTCGGGCCACTCAGACCGCTGTATATTACAAGTATGGCTGTATGGAATTTGCTGTTGCCGGATTAGATGTTTTGTGTGCCGGATTGAGATTTGTAATTATTATAAAAACGTCCATAGCATTATTCATTATATTAGAAGCAATACTGTTGAAATGTCGTTTTCTCTTGAAAATATTCCATAATATATGGTAACCTGGAATATAGAATATTTAAATTTTTAAATATATAACTATTCCATTCCATTGCATCATTTGTTCAGAAGGCGACAACGCCGCGCACCTTTGATGAAAGGGGACTTTGTTCTGTACTACGCAATTTGACAGCTTCCGTATTTCTCGTAGCCATTTTGAAGTGGTGTTCCCTTACAAGTGGTACCAAGTTTTCAATCATAGTTGAAGCGTTGCCAATAAGGAGTAATTATGACTCGACGACAAAGAGGTCCGTTGGTTTTCTTTGTCATACTTCATGTAATCATTGCGACAAGTCAAATGGAGTTTTATGCATGAGATGCTTTGTTTCTTTAGGATAATAGGTCTATGGTTATCCCCCATTGAACTTAAATAACCTCGCTGAGCTTAACCGGACATTACTGAATATTTCGTTCCTACCATTTTGGCGATGTGAGTAACTTTGAGGCTATTGGAACAAATAACTAATATGAAAACTTTCTTGCATACATTTTGAGATCAATCGGATAAAGACGTCTTCTAATGATGATCGTGGGATCGAAACGTACGAAAAGACGAAAATATAATAGATATAGTCTTAATGTGACCTATTTCCTAAGAATTTACAAATAATTCACACCTGAGTCAAGAACCATTATGATACAATTTTCAGGGAAGTATTGCCCAGATTTTCCTTTCCCAGAATTTTATGCTATTATTCAACACCCTACCTACTGTGAAAACTGGCACGAATTCGTGATGCGAACAATGTGCTCCCGGAGCAAACAGATTAATCTGTATTTGACCATCGCTTGTATAATCAGCGATTACCGCATATGCAAAATACACAGCTATTTGTATGCTTTTCAACTGCACATAGACATAACGTTTCCTAATTATTTGTGTTATTGAAATAGAGTCAGTATACTATTATCCCCAAAGAGATTCACGTTGAATAACAATTATTAACAGTCTATTAAAGCACTCCACGAAAACTGATTATTTAGGGTTGAATAATTGTGATAACTTACCACTCTAGACAAGAAGCTCATTTGTGTATCTGGAAGGATTTTCATTAAAAATTCTGATTGTGATTGTGACACCTCATTCCACAAGCTACTGTATTATATTGGAAGTAATTTGAATATCAAAAAATTGTTTGTATTGCTTCAGAAGATTTGTCAAATGTTCAAATATCAACCTTACACACTACTAATACTACACTAATTCGTCAAATACGATCCTTCTGCTATGAGTGAGCATATCAGCAACCATTTAAAATTTGGTTGGTTTCATTACCATACTTATTTCTCTAAATAGACTGATTAACCTGCAATATTGTTTTCATTAGTATGGTTTCAATCCTAAAATATTCAGGTGTAAACATTCAAAATACCCAGAAAATGTTGGAGTGGTTGTATTGAGTAACTAAATCATTCAGCCTATTTGATGAATAGAATAGAATGGAATAGAATAGAATGAATTAAATGTAGGTGGGATGATGTTATTCTCGTAGAATCCAAGTTAAATAAATCCAAAAAAGTCACTTATTAAATAATGAAAAATAACTGGATGGTAAAAGGAAGTATTTTTCAGAAGATTCATTCCTGTTACAGAATGCTTGATTTTCAACTAGAGTTTATTCGATCGATTATTAAAATAAACCGGATCGTAAAACTGAAAGATTTAGAATTATATATAAATTTTCGAGAAATAGGTCACACCAACACATAAGCTTATTATTTTCGTCTTTACGTACGTTTCGATCTCACGACCATCATCAGGAGACGTATCAATGTCTAAAACGTGATTTCTCAAAACTGAATGTCCTTATCGCACTAATTTCAATTAAAAATGCCGACGTCGCCGAAACGAACAGAAACACGAGTAATCGAAATTGTAACACATTGATGTTTTAAGTACTCGTATTTCTGTTCGTTTCGGAGACGTGGGCATTTTTAATTGAAATTAGACGCATAAGAAATCACGTTTTAGACATTGATAAAGTCTTTTGGTGATGGTCGTGAGACCGAAACGTACGTAGAGACGAAAATAATAAGCATATGTGTTATTGTGACCCATTTCCCGACAATTTATATATAATTCATACCTGGATCAAGAATCATTATTAAATGAAAGATTTAGATGAAGATAAGGAAAATTACTTCCAGCTTCAATTCATTATTACTACTAATCCATATTATTCTTCATATTGTGTTGTTAAAGTGAACGTTCTTATTTATGGAAAAACTTTCAGAATATTCGATTATCAAAATGTACAAATCAATGCACGAGTTACAAATCTAGTTTCGATAATCTCAGTAATATAGTAGGATGAATGTAACATTTGAACAATTATTCAAGTAGAGCCCAATTTTTGTAGCACCAAATCTAAGCACACGTTACTTACTGTTAGTCCAGGCTATGAACCGGAAAATAAAAAAAAAACGTGTAAGTTCGAATCAAAAATTTTTTTTCGCATTAGCTACAGGAGGTTCTCAGGATCATTCATACACCTTGAAACCTCTTGGGAACCCCAACCCCACATTGAGGGCGAAAATGGCCCAAAATCTCCAAGTCTTGAATTGTATTTTCTACAAAATAGGTATTTTGGCATTGCGAGTGCACCTAGGGTTTTTTTTGGGTCGCTGAACAAGAATCCGTAGCCAGATTTATTTGGAATCCATCGTAGGACTGGTAGAATCAACGAAATTGGTCAATTTTGCACCCCTAATATGTTATTTTGCAATTTACGTGTTTCAGCCATTTCGAATGCACCAAGGAGGTTTCCGAAGCCAGATTTACTAGAATATCATCGTAGGGGTGGGAAATTTACAAAAATGGCTAATTTGACACGCTTCTGAATTTTTATTATTTTTGCATTTTAAAATTACTTCGGAGTGAATCTGGCTTCGGAATCGTATTCAGCGACCCAAAAAAAAACCTTGGTGCATTCGAAATGCCTAAAACATGTAAATTGCAAAATAACATATTAGGGGTGCGAAATTAGCCAATTTTGTCGATTTGACCACCCCTACGATGGATTGCAAGTAAATCTGGCTACAGATTCCTGTTCAGCGACCCAAAAAACCTCCTAGGTGCACTCGAAATGCCAAAATACCTTTTTTTGTAGAAAATACAACTCAAAACTTAGAGATTTCGGGCCATTTTCAGCCCCAATGGGTGGCGTTAGGGTTCCCAAGAGGTTTTAAGGTGTATGAATGATCCTGAGAACCTCCTGAACCTAATGCAAAAAAAATTTTTGGTTTGAACTTACATGTTTTTTTTTTTGTATTATAGCTTAAATCCCTGTTCACAACCTGGACTATGTATCGAATTCACATATCTTTTGGATGATACAGATGATACAATCGTCATTCAAACCTGACATAATTAATAATTATTTGCAAAGTGATAGCTACAAAAACCGACAGCAGTAGTTGTCACGTCACACAATTCTCATCTATGTTTCCGTTGCAGCATTTCTTAAAGAAACCCTGAAACGCAATAGAGTAATCTGAACTATTGTAATATTCATTTATCCTGACATTTCAACTCATAGAAAACATGACCATAGAAAATAGAATGCATCTTCACACTTCAATGACGTCTCTTAGATCTTAAAAGAATACAACCTGCAAAGGACTGAAACAATCAATTATATCGATTTAGAATTATTGATAGGATTTAGCTTGAATATTCCATGGGCTTACATTGATAACAAAATTATTATGGCAGGTAACATAACATGATTTAAATTCGGATGAAATAGTTTGAATTACTAGATACGTGAAGTTTTTTAGGTTTCAATGCAAATTTGGAAAGAAAGAAAACGTCTTAGATGACGTTGAATAATGGATAATTAGGAATTTCATAAGCAAGGTATAAGAAAGAATGGACCAGAAAATTTGTTATTTGCAGACTGTTCGGACACTTCTGCAGATTAAATATATACGTGTGATATATATGTATAACCAAAAGAACACGGTTGTCCTTATGGTTCAATAAAATACCATAATTCCATTTGAAAAAATGAAGATGGATATCAGAAATACCACTCAAATCTAGGCTACCGCTCCCGAAAAAACAATACAATTCCTATGTTCACCATTTTAAAGCGATCTGCAAAATTTCAAATATGAGGGCAAGGTGAAAGGTCCCTGAAAAATGATAAAACAGATGGCGCCACAATCGAAAATCCCATGTGACAATTGTGATGTACCATCTTTAACTAGAACGCATTAAAATTTTCAGACTGATATGTCATTCAGTTCCATTTTGACACCTATCGAAAGCAAGCAATCTTGAAGTATTTTGTAAGCATGGAAAAAAGTGAATTTCGCGTGTTGATTAACCATTATTTCTTGCGTAGAAAAAACATTACGCAAACCAAAGCATCGCTTGTTAAACATTATGGGGACACTTCACCATCGATTGGAATGGAGTGGCTTATTGATTTTCGTTGTGATAGAGTGACCGCAAAGGACGCCGAACGTTACAGTCGTCCAATTGTGATTACAACACCGGAAATCGTCGATAAAATTCATAGTAAGATATTGGACGATCGACGAATTAAAGTGGACGAGATTGCTGAGCCTATAGGCATCTCAACCGATCGGACACGGAACATTTTCCATAAATTTTTGAATATGAGAAAGACATCTGCCAGATGGATACCGTATTTGCTCTCTGTTGACAACAAGCGCGACCGTGTGACAACTTCAAAGGAGTGCTTGGCGATGCTCAAGCGCGATAAGAAGGACTTTTTGCGCCGTTTTGTAACCGTGGACGAAATATGGATTCATCACAACACATCAGAGACCAAAAAACACTCGAAACAGTGAATTTGTCCTGGCGAATCGAAGCCAAAAAAGGTCAAAGTGGGTTTATCGGCAACAAACTCTTGGAGACAGTTTTTTTGGTATACACACGGTATCGTCCATATATTATATGCAGAGCCGTTGGATCGATTCGACGCTGATTTGAAGCGTAGGTGGCCGCATTTGGCAAATAAAAAAGTGGTCTTCCACCAGAACAACGCACCGGCGCACAGTTTCGCAGTCGCAATGGTAAAATTGCATGAATTGCGCTACAAATTAGTTCGTCATCCATCATATTCTTCAGAATTGGCCCCCTGAGATTTTTATCTATTTCCAAACTTGAAGAAATGGCTCGGCGGAAAGAGATTTGGCTCCAATGATGAGGTCATAGCTGAAACAAACGCCCATTTTAAAGGGTTGCCGAAATCGTATTATTTGAAAAGGATCAAAAAATTAGAAGAACGTTGGACGAAGTGTATTGGGGTATAAGGAGATATGTTGAGAAATTAAATAAGTTTTGACCAAATGAATAATTTTTATCTTGCCCTCGTACATACTACCATAGGAACGGCGTCTACACAGTTTCACACACATACACCCACACGCACCGTCATTTCAAAATTAGTCTAGATCGATTCAGAAATGCTCAAAACTGATATATCTGCGAAAACAGTAAAAAAAATTTGCCCCGATTGCAGTACTTCCCTTCCAGTGCATACTACAAATAGGGCGGGAAATAAAAACCAACACATTTCATTGTGATGTCAGGTAGCTTCAAAACTTCATTAACCCTCGTCACTATCGCGTCGTTGATTATAATCACTGTATCCGGAATCCCTGTTTTTCAAGAGTGCCCTAAGTGATGTTTTGTCACCTTTGAATATTTCACGTTCCAGAACATTAAATTTGCATGTTCTTTGTTTCTGTACATGTCATGAATAATAAATCATCTATATTTACAACCACTCTAGTCCGTTCCAGTTTTCTTCTTATTCCATCTTCTCTCCAAAATAATTGATTATTGAGGGTACCATTTATTGAACGTGGTTTCAACATTTCCGCAATGTTTGCATAGCACACGATTGGAATCTAGGTAGAATTACAGTCCTGAGAGGAACCAAACTGTTTCTGTATTATTTTTTCAAGTTCAATTTTACTAGAATTTAGATTCACATATGAACTGTCTATTCGATGGAATAAATAAACTAGTCGACATTATTATATCGGCAACTCTGGTTATAAATTTTCAACTGTTAAAATGAAGTATCCCTGTTTTGACGAAGCTAGCTCTGAACTCATTTAGAGAAAAAATTCGAATGAATAGTGAATTGTGAAAATTACTAAAATTGACGCCACACTGAACAAGGTATAGCAAACGATTACGTACTTTCAAATAGAAAAATAAATAAACGAAGTGTAATGGATAGAGAAATACAGATGCACGAGATATATTCTGTGTTTATTGGTCTACTGAATTACATTTCAAATACATACAGAAAATATATTTCAAATACATTTTCTATCGAACGGCGAATTTGTGGATCTTTTTGCCTAGTGAGGTCTTTCCTGATGCCTATAACATCCAAGCTTTCAAGTAAAATTCAATTCTCCTCTCCCAACATTCACCGTTTGCTTGCACGGTGTTCTACTATGAATGTTATAGGTTTTTTCTCGTGTAGTCAAAATATTAAAAAAAGTTGTTTGAATGTGGTTGCTCGACTAAAATGCACATGCTATATAGACAAAAAGGATGGAAAATAAATATAATTGTCACTATCACATATATTAACACAAATGACTACTATGCGAAAGTAAAGGATTATCGTGGAATAATATCACTAGTAGCAAGAAATGTCTAGGGAATATTTAATTGTTTTTCATTGCCTTATTGATTGAAAAAATGCAATATGCAGTATATAAGCTAAGTTAGATTGAATCGAACATGTAACGATTTTATATAAAATGAAGAAACGCTACAGATGTTTTACCACCATTTCCTATTGTGTATGACACGATTAAATTTGATTCATTCAAAAAAAAATTTCTACAATAAGGTCACATGTTTATTTTAGCAATATATCTTCTGGTCACATATGTTGCTGCATAGCCCAACTAACAATTTGATGTTTTATTCTGGTCACAAGAATGTTTATAGAACATTCTCCATAAAACATGACTGTTGCTATAAATGTTTTCATAGTTATAAATGTTTATACAAGGTGAGTCAGTTTTTTGTAGACAAACTGCAACAGGAGATAGAACAAGTGTTTTTAAGAAGAAAAGTTCCTATAAACATATGTCGTAGAAGGCTTCGTTTTCGAGATACAGGGTGTTGAAATTGAAAAAAAAATTTGGTTTTTTGCGAATATCTCCGGAATCGTTTATCGTACAAAAGACAGCTTTTGTAAGAATTTTCTACTCATAGCTATATTCTGTGCGATAAAAAAAAATTTTTTACTCTTAATTGATGAAGATTTTGAAGGGGTAGTGGGTGTTTTTCTCCCCAACTTCTACGCCACTAAAGAAAATACGGTTTTGAGACAACCATTTGAACCGCCAATGTTTTCTACACAAAAAAGGTACTCCTGGTCATAAGCTCTACAATTGACCGTTTTCGAGAAAAATCAACTTTTATGGTCAATTCATGTTTTTCAACATAAAAGTTGATTTTTCTCGAAAACGGTCAACTTTAGAGCTTATGACCAGGAGTACCTTTTTTGTGTAGAAGACATTGGCGGTTCAAATGGTTGTCTCAAAATAGTACTTTTTTCAGTGGCGTTGAAGTTGGGGAGAAGAACACCCACTACCCCTTCAAAATCTTCACCAATTAAGACTAAAAAAAAAAATTTTTTACGGCACAGAACATAGCTTATTATGAGTAGAAAATGCTCACATAAGCTGTTCTCTGTACGATGAGCGGTTCCGGAGATATTCGCAAAAAACTAATTTTTTTTTTCAATTTCAACACCCTACCCTGTATCTCGAAAACGAAGCCTTCTACGACATATGTTTATAGGAACTTTTCTCCTCAAAAACATCTGTTCTATCTCCTGTTGAATTTTGTCTACAAAAAACTGACTCACCCTCAATTGCGGTTATAAGCACAAAATGGGCAGTTGGGCACAGGTTTATCAAACAGTTTGGTTTTTTAGTTTATTTTATAACGGGTGCACCACATGTTATAGAACAGTTTTATAAATATTTACCAAAATACAAAAAAATACTGTTATACGATACTAACAAAATAGTTCTATAGGGAGCTGTTATAAAACTAAAAATCATTTAGCATGGTGCCAGTTGTAGAGCTATAATCGAGTTACTACATAACTTGTCTTATAAGAATTTCTGTAGTCTGCCTTACAACTTTCGTTGCATGCTGCAATACCAATATGAGTGATTTATTTTACGGCTGCTTTTGTTTGCAATATTTTATCCCATAATAGTTTTTCAAGATTATGAAAGTGATGTAGGTACTAACTACGTAAGGAATGTTTATAAGGGGTGAAAATGTAACTAAAAGAGATCTATTATGCCACCAGCAAGATGGATTTCAATTGCGAAGAAAAATTTTCTAGGAATAATGTGCTACATATTAGATAACATTTTCAAGGGCCATGGAAATAATGAATATTTCTTCAAATTTTAAAAATCAACTCGAAATTAAATTTTTAGATTCACTCATTTACCCATTTGTTTCTGCATAATATATGTTATTAAATGAGAATTTGTTGCAAAAATTGTCAGATACAAGTATTTTTATATTTATCAATTGAATTTTAATTTTCATTCAAAATGGTTACCAAACAAATAAGGCAATCATGACTAAAATATGGCTTCCACTTTATAATTCATTTTTATCTCGACTACAACCATTACAAAATAATTGTATGTCTTAAGACACTGCTATAAAATATACACAATTGAAAACTGATAATAATAGTGTACAGGGTAGTATTTTAATGAACCACAAAGTGATCTCGGCTTGGCAACTTGTAGTTTGGCTTTTCAAATGGAACTAACTTACGCCGCACCGCGCCTTTGAGATTGGGCCTTTACATTACAATCGTATTTTGACATTCAAATATGGTAGCTGGGTGTCATTTGGGAAAAATAGAATAACGTAATCTCCAAATAAGGCGTCTTAAAACAGGGCTCCCTGAAAAATGGTTTAGTGAAATTTAGTAACTTTGACGGGGTATTTCAAATGCCCCAACTTCACGCGCCTTGGTTGCACACGCGTAATCCCACCATCAATCATCGTCGAGGACGCAAAGGAATTGGTTGCAAAGCGACAACTCTCAAAGCTGCGATCACGCGTGGAGGATAACACTCTATATTGGCTTGGGTTTAATGACGTATTAAGGTAACGTTACAGATTATCGTTTAAACTGGACGTGCAATTACGCAATTTTAATTACATTGTTGTGGCTGTAATTTACATCAAAATGAAAATAAAAAATACGGTTTATTTATTTTTTCATCAAATTTATGACTCCGCTATGGAAAAAATATGCTGAAAATGCCCTTTGTGAAAAAAAAAAGAGTGCTCTCTTTTTATTTGGTGTTGTGGTACTTCATAGCATTTTTGAAGTGCCTTCTGCAGTTTTATTTTCAATTGTATGTTTTAGAGTTGTCTATTTGACCGGTTCGGTCAAAATCTCAGATTTCTTGGTTCAAGCCCCGCTTGATGACAAATATTTTTCAGGCGATTTATGCATTCACAACTATTACAAAGAGGATAATGTTTTCTTTTGCACTAATAAAAGTCTAATTAGCAAACATTACAGAAATTTCTACCTTTGGAAAGTCTGGAGGTAATAGTCATTTATATTTAATTTACAGCCTATTTCAAACCACGGTCGTCGATTTACGTAAGCTGATAGTCATGTTAATTATGCTGAGAGTGTGACTTCAGATGGCGCAGTAAGCAGATTGCCATACAAACAGCTCTTACAGAGCTTTTATACAACAGATTTGCAGAGTAAGTTCTGATTCAGCGCAATAATAAAACAGTATGCTTAAATGTTTCATAAAAACTTCTTCGGTTTTTTTCCACTTAGTGGGTTGGAACAAATTTCTTCATTAAACTCCAAATCTTTCAGCCAATTAGTTTTTACATCGTCCTCCTCACTGAAGTTCTCTTCATGGAATATAATGACAACTTTTTGCTCTGGATATGATTGTAAATCGCTACAATTTTTGACGTAGCTGTTATTTAAACTTGGGTTGATATCTGTATGGGCACCACGATTTAAAACACTCTTAAAATATTTATCCACACCTTTGCTACTTCTTAAACTTAATCTTTATATTTATCGACCTTCCTTCGAAAAGCGCCACTGCTTTTCACGTTTTTCCATTTATTTATTTTTTGAAACTGGTCATGTTTAATATTTAGAAAATCACATAAACATGTCCTGGTTCACAAATTCTATGCAGTTGCACGAAATAAAACAAATATGGGACATCCTAAAGCGCTATATAGTTCTATAAAATCCCACCAACACATTTTTATACAAAGAAATACGTTCGTACTGTTTTTTGAATTTCCTATTATGGTATTGTTCCATCCAACTATATAACCATTTTTTAGCACCTGTATTCAAGTTAAATATGTTGTCTGCAGCAATATTATTTCGTAAGAAATATTAGCAAAGCTGTTTCATAATTGCTCATATAAACTCCTTAGGAATAGTCTTATAAATGTATGGAAAATAGTTGTTATAGAGGCATTATAAAGCAATCTTGTTCTATAAACCAATATGTTCTGTAACGATTAATGTATAAACGTTTACAAAACTACGAAGAACAAGCTCCATAAAATGTTTTATAATTTTGATCTAACAACATTCTTAAAATAAATTTAAAGAAGCATTTTGCTGCGAGAAGCTAAATACATTAGCAATTTTATTTTAATAGAACAAAACTCCTTTTGGAGAGCAGTATTATAAAAGTAATAAAAAAATTTTGCACTATTATTCAAAAATTATACAATATTATTGTTAGTTGGGAGGTACTGATCTCAGGATGCCTCTTCTTCAATGTCATTTTGTCACAATGGATAAGTTTTCCATTTCTTCGATGTCACCAGTGTCTTGCTGTATGCTGGGTGCAGTGATGAATAAATAAATAGGAGTGAAATGTGTCTTGGATCGATGATATATGTTTAACAACGCTTTTTTAATGTGGCTTATCCTTTATGTGGGAATTTTTAAATGACCATCAACTATAGTATAGCCAATAAAGTACAGCATCTGTTTAACTCCACTGACTATTAAAGTTTCGTACATCGAGGAGATAAAGCGGCAAACAATGCCTCATCTACAAAATAATTCTAAAATGCCAACAGAACTAAACAACGTATATTATACATGCATGACCTGACATTCTACTCTAGCATCAACATTCACTAACTAAGCATTTAATTCTCACTGAGCACCCTAAAACCCTGACACATTTCTAATTTTCATATTAAGCACCACATTTTCTTTTCAACATCTAATCTTGGGAGTAGCGCACCACAGCGACCATTGGAACGTGTTGTTTACTATTCGATCCCGTTGTTACTTGCTAGCCTGACATACATCGTTTGCGAATTGGTAATTATAGTGCGAGTGTTTAAAGATTTTTTCGATGACCGAATAACATGGAAATGAACAGTGTGATTGAAGCTTTACAAGTTTACAAGTAGTGACAATGTTCAAGTGCAAAATGAAATTCCTGCGTATCATTCTGACAGTGAATAGGAGGAAGAAGAATTATTGTTACCGTAGAAGGAGAGCGCGGAGAGAATAGAATGCAGAAAAGACATGATCCATTTCGTTACCACACATAACTGAGGAAGGCAAAAAAGGTTTTATCGCTGAGATAAAGTTAAACGTCGTGGCTATTATATTTACTTTTTGAAGCGAATTCAGATGCTATTTTCCGTACCGACTATGACCCCAACCCGGCACTCGATATTATTACCGAATAAATCAGAAAGTCCAGGCAGAAATTAATAAGTTTTCTATTTACATTTGAAGTCTAAAGATGTTTTACATAATCTAAGTAAGATAATAAAGCAACCGAATGGATCTCTAACTATCAGTTTGGGTGAATAGGAAAGGTGGATATTAAATCAAACAAAAGTTCCTGAGGACATACATGAAGCGTATGTGATTTCTCAGAATATTCCAGAAGGTGAATCGCCTTTGTTTCGTTTTGCACTATCCACAAAACATTTATTGGACTTAGCCGCCTATTCTGAAAAAAAAAACTAGAGTGGAACAAAGCTCAGTCGAGAAATGTATATTATAAGACGCTTTGTAGTCGGCTACTTCTCCTGAAGCATTTAATCATTCACAGCTTTTTATAAAGTAATGGGAAAATCAAACCATTTTTATTGAGTATTTTCTGAAAGAGTGGTCAATTTAAACTCGCAGTTGGTACTTGGGTGCTGTGCTGGGATCACCACCTACAAAAAATGCACTGTAATCGCTTAATAGAACTATTTATACAAGATAGTAAGACAATGCGTGAACGCTTTCCCTTATCTCGTGTTAGAGTAGTGGCATCGCAGGTGGTTAGCGGATGGCACCAAAAACATACAGGAGAATCTTTTCCAAAAGCTCCTTCTGTACAACTTAATGATTGGACTGAAGAGATTGACCAAAGCTAGATAGAAGAATTAAGATATTACACACTGCTACAGAAAATAAGAGCAATAGACGTTCAGTTTGGGAAACAATGGGAAACCTTCGATGAATTCAACAGAGATATCTGCTTATTATTTCCGTCTTCACGTACGTTTCGGTCTCCCGACCATCATTAGATGACGTATTATGTCTAAAACGGCATTTCTTAAAACTAATTGTATCAGCACAAATCGTCCTTATCGTACCAATTTCAATTTAAAAAAGCCCACGTCGCCGAAACGAACAGTAACACTAATAATCGAAATTGTGACACATTATTGTTTTAAGTATATGAATATGTATCAAGAATCCACTGCTTAGCAATTTTCTTATAATATACGAACTCATGTCAAACAAAGTCTGTATACGACTGAAACCAAAAATAAAACGATCAAGTATCCACTTTCGAACCAGATGTTAACGATTTATGAGGTAATAGAAAAAGGTTGTCAGATCTTATGAATATTGCTATTTGAGAATTCTACCTAAAATATACTTTTAACATTATAAAGACGCATATAGGAATTTGCAAGGCTTTTAATTATTAAATTAGTAAATCTGATTTAATGACTGAATGTCTGTTCTATGATTTACAGACTTAGGGTCAGGTTTTATATGAATCATCTCCAGAATAGATCTTTTATAATAATTGGTTTCCTTAGTTAAAATATTAACATTAAAATATGTAACAATAAGAAAGTTAGCTGATCCTATTAACATAAGCATGTTCCAAATTTTGATCAACAATGAGGATTGGGCAATGTTATATTCTACCGAGAACTCGGACAAGAAATTCCACACATGTTTCTTGAAAGATTTTGTTATGTTTGATAAAGCATTTCCACTACAGTCTATTGCAGTTAAGCCAAATTCTGGCAAACCTTGGATAACACATGCAATAGTGGACCGTGGTTATTTGTTGCGAGAAATCTACAAGTTATATAAATATACAAACGACGGACAAGTGTTAGATTTTTATCGAGGCTGAAACGACTCCATTCTCAACATATTACTTATTGTGAAAAATCACACTTCGACTATAAATTAAACTCCTCTCAGAATAAATCAAAAACTGCCTGGAACATTATCAAACCAGAAACAAATGCTCAATCCCAAGATAACTATAGCAGGGAGCTTATCGACAATGATGGCAAAAATATGAAAAATTTTAAGATTGCATCGAATTCTTTCAATCATTATTTCATGAAATATAAGGGAGTTAACTAAAGATATGCAAATTGACCCACATTGCAACAATTTAAAGGGTAACACGTGCTCAATGTTTTTAAATCATATAGATCCTCACTAAATTAATAATAATAATAATAATAATAATATTTATTCTTAGAAAGGAGTATACATAAAACATTTTATTCATTATTATAAATGCACGTAAACAAAGCTTATATGTGCTGAGAATAACTCAACTAAAAATAAATACTTTAAAACAAATTATTCATAATTATAATAAAATAAATGAAAAAGGGTTTCTACATTTATAAATTCATTAGAAAATTTGTATGATGATGTTAATGATAATGGGTAACCAGCAGAAATTTGATTTCAATATATCACTAATGGATACTTTTAAAGCAGCATGTTGGAGGAATGTAAGAAATATTTAGATCAGTTTTTCCTTTTCACCTTCCTCGATATAAAATATATTGCCATGCCATATCCAAACTTGCGCTTGTCCATATGTTTGTTTAGCCAATTTGTATTTCTCATATCGATGTTTTGTTACTCTTCCGGTTACTTAGGACTAAATCTTTATTGATGTTGGTGTTGAATGAAGAAAGGACAGGTCTTCATTTTTCCTATACGATAGTGATTGTTAATGTCTGACTTTTGAAGATTTAGTTTTAATTTACTGTTCAATACGTTGATAACATTTGTTTCCTAATCAGTGCCTTGTTCTTCATCCGTTCCATAAATACGCACACTTCTTAAATAAGTATGCTGATCGATATCATCAATTTTCTTATCAGTTTTTTGTTGTAATTCACGGTTTTTTAGTTGTAATGCGGTAATTTCATTTTCTAGCATAGTTACCTTGTTGTTAACTTCCTTCAGTGAATTCTCCATTTCCTGCAAAACCATTTTAGTAACTTCTTCCGCCCAATTGCTTAATCACTTCTGGATCGCTGAATGCTTTGAATAGTATTTCTTAGACATCAAGTGCAAAAGATTTTGTCATTACCATTTTATTTGATTATTATAGTTAATTTGTACTAAATTTATAGTTTGTTTCTTTAGACACCATATTATTATTAAGATGAAATTGTTTATATCACACGGTACTTTTTGTAGTGAACAAACATAGCTGGTTTTATCAAAACACGTGCTACTCGTTCGAATAACACATCATCAAATTGCTGGAATATTGCTATCAGTGGCCACTAAAAACTCTGCCGGTACAAATATGATACCTCGTTCTGTTCTAAAATATGTGGTTCATTACATAAAACATTTTCTAAGTTTGTTAATGAACCTCTCTTTTGAAGAAGGGAAATTTTCCTTATTTGACTTAAAATTGGCAAACGTTATACCAAAATGTTCAAAAAAGACAATCGCAACTTGATATGTAATTATAGACCTATTTACATACGTCAGTGTTCTCAAAGGTCTATGAGAAAGCTTCTTTTGAATCGTTCAGTACCATTTCTTGATAAGCACAATAAAATTACCGAACATCAATATGGGTTTAGGAAAAGCCGCTCGACACAACAGGCTATCATAAATCTTGTTAATAAAGTTCTCCATGAGTTAAATGGGAAAATGAAGGTTACTGGAATATCTTATGACCAGTTACGGGCATTTGGTACCATTAATCCTAGTTTGTTACTTGCAACCGTAGGCTCTGGTCGTGTACGTGGAGTTGCTCTCGACTGGGTATCCTCTTTTCTACTGAACAGAAGGCCAAAAAGTAATTTTGAGAGCTGAGGGTGAAACCTATGCATCAGAATCATTAAAACTAGATACATGAGTACCACAAGGCAATATCTCTGGAAGCCTGGAAAACACCAGCCTTACTCTTCTTGCGAATGATACATCAGCAGTGAACTCGAAAAATAGTCAATCTTTCCACAAGTGTGAATAATTGTTTTAAAGATATGCAAAAATTCTGCTCAACTCATGGTTTGGTACTGAATAGTTCAAAAGCAGATCTAATCCTGTTTAACTATCAAAATCACCTTGCTAGAATTAATAAAACTAGTATCAAAAACAGTAATGTAGTAGTGCAGATTGTCTCAAATCTGTCATGGTATGTTCATGTTGATAAAGTTATTAGGAAATTCGCATCACACTGTTATGTGATTTGGCAGTTGAGACAACCTATAAATCGGGAAACACTCTTGAAATACTATTTCGCCTATGTGAACTCTACATTAAGTTTAATTGTATTCAATATGTTCGTACAAATAGGGGAAAACTCAGTGTGCTCGAGAAAGACTGTTACCCTTTAAGGGATCACGCCAACCCGTCACTCCCTATACATATTATTATTTATAATACATAAAAGTTCTCGGGAAATAGGTCACATTAACACTTTGTTCTACGTTTCGACGGCGTGTGCTCTTTTGATTGAAGTTAAATTGCGATTTGGACGCTTGTGCTATAATTAGTTTTAGTAAACCCCTTTTTAGACATAGTGAGTCTTCTGATGATGGTCGTGAGACCGAAACGTACGTAAAGACGAATATTTAAAACAAAGTGTTAATGTGACCTATTTCCCGAGAATTTTTATGTATAATTCATACTGGGTCAAGAATCTTATTATTATTATTTATATGTATATATCTGCTACACCAGATTTTATAACTTGCCGAAACGTGGTATTCGAATAGATACTATCCTTCCTTATCTTGTATTTCCAATCGTACTGCAGGACGGTACGGTGTGAAAAGCACTTTACTTTTCAGGCGCCAGAACTAAATGACAATCTGAAATCAAGCTACATTTTCATACTGGTGGTTGTTTAATTTTCGGAATTCTACATAGTGAATATATCGGGTTCCCCAGGTGTGTCCTTCACATACAAACAAGTTTGGAGATGACATGAAAGCAAGTCCATAACTAATAATTAAACAATTGATATGATTTAAATCAAAATAAATTCCAATATGTTCCTGCCATTGATTCAATACACTTTCTCAATTTGAGTATAAGGTAGTATTAGATTTTATTTCCTAATCCAAGATAAAACGTTAATGATGACATGATGATGGAAATCGCGTCCTTAGACATTGTGGTTAAATGGACTTGAATCCCAATTTTATTGTTGCTAGAGAAACTGATAATAGGTATGTTGAAGGAATTGACTGATCACAGTCAGTAAAGCAATTGCATATCCGTGTGCACTATATAATAAACAAAAGAAATATATGTCGATGTCCCAATATAATCGAATTGTCAATGTTTCCAAATAAAAAAGTCATGGCATCTACATGTTGGACCATCATAGAGTTTGTTCAACTACTTCTCCAAGTATATAAGTTTCATTCCCTCAAAGACAAATTGAAACAAATACTTACATGTTGTAGGAATATAACCAGGTTGTTTTGTATTGAACCAGGAATACACCTCAAATAAACTGCAAACTTCCAAGCATCGGAATTACCGACGTGCGGAAAATTTGTATTTTCCGTGGGAGATTTACGTGAACCACTTCTTGAAACAACTGCTGTTCGGAGTAAACTGAATGAAACTGTCAAATTGCGGGGATGTTGAGCCGCTGATGATGCTCGGCATCGTTCGTAGTCCAGCCATAAGACTCGACATGATATGTTATTTCCGATCATGTAAATATAATATGTATCTTAAAGGAATAAATACTTTTGACAAAACCATCTTCAACTCTCGCCATTGTTTGAGGAAAGAATATACAAACCTCAGGTTATGTTTTTAGTCTGATAGAAGCTATTCCTGTACCTTCACTGGTAAGCGTTTCAAAATACACTAAAAGAGTTCACAACTGTGGATAAACTATAACACCACGAAATAATAACCCCTAATCAATAAATTCAACAATTTCCACTGTAAGCTTCAATTTATCTGTGAACTAGAAGAGAACAAAAACATAAATTTCCATTGGGCATGATTCAAAGAAATTAGTACATTTTCTAATTGTTTGATAATGGCACTTCGGTGTTGAAACTATAGTTACGTTTCACGTTGTTATTAATAAAAGTGGTATAAAAACAATGTAGTTATTATTTCATATAATCAATTAGAAAAAAGTTTATAATACACTGGAAATGAACGGACTTTTCTTAATCCCATCATTAAAGAAAGAATGAACAAAATAAATAATGTATGTCGAATATAAATATAGCGCTCAAGTATCCACTTTCGAATCAGATGTTAAAGATTTATGAGGTAATAGAAAAAGGTTGTCGGACCTTATTATAAATATTGCTATTTGAGAATTCTACCTAAAATATACTTTTAACATTATGAAGACGCATATAGAAATTTGCAAGGATTCTAATTAATTGAATTAGTAAATCTGACTTAATGACTGAATGTCTGTTCTATGATTTACAGACTTAGAGTCACGTTTTATGTGAATCATCTCCAGAATAGACTACTGAGAACTCGGACAAGAAATTCCAACATAGTCTAGGAGCCAGAGCGATATTGATGGTCTGAACATTAACCCGATGGCTCTATGGTTTATCGTTAGAGGACGGTTCAATAATCAATTCATCTCACAGACCGAATTTTCCCCGGGTGCTAGATCTCGAGATGAAGCATCCGCATTTTTTTTGGAGGTTAACGCTTTCCAAGTTGCGGTTACTTGAAAAGCATGCCATTCTTATACACTTCCACCATGTGCCATCATTTTTTATCGTGTCCGTTTATAAAGCCAACCAGTTAAAATTGACCCGAAAATGGACTGCAAGTTAACCCCCTAAACCTGGTGGAAAATGTTCATTGGTATTGGCAATTGTTAACATATCCTATGCCATCAAAAGGTATTGGTCCATTTCCGAGTAATTGGCCATTATTTGTACCAAAAATGTTTCTTTTTTTCATTTTGTGGATAAAACTTGCGGGTTACAAGGTAACATGATGGCACCATGTTAAATAACTTTATTGAAGGTCAAATAAAGATATAAAATTATTGCCATCACTCCTTGCCTATTTCAACCTCCCACAACCCCCTGAAACCACCCCCCAAAAAAATGTGAATAGTATGGATAATATGACCAATTTTATGATAAATTATGTTTCCTTATCTTGTATTTCTAATCGTACTGCAGGACAGTACGTTGTGAAAAGCACTTTACTTTTTAGGCGCCAGAACTAAATCATAATCTGAAATCAAGCTACATTTTCATACTGGTGGTTGATTAATTTTCGGAATTCTACATAATGAATATATCGGGTTCTCCAGGTGTATCTTCCACATACAAACAAGTTTGGAGATGACATGAAAGCAAGTCCATAACTAATAATTAAACAAATGATATGATTTAAATCAAAATAAATTCCAATATGTTCCTGCCATTGATTCAATACACTTTCTCAATTTGATAATAAGGTAGTATTAGATTTTATTTCCTAATCCAAGATAAAACGTTAATGATAACATGATGATGGAAATCGCGTTCTTAGACATTGTGGTTAAATGGACTTGAATTCCAATTTTATTGTTGCTAGAGAAACTGATAATAGGTAGGTTGAAGAAATTGACTGATTACAGTCAGTAAGGCAATTGCATATCCGTGTGCACTATATAATAAACAAAAGAAATATATGTCGATGTCCCAATATAATCGAATTGTCAATGTTTCCAAATAAAAAAGTCATGGCATCTACATGTTGGACCATCATAGAGTTTGTTCAACTACTTCTCCAAGTATATAAGTTTCATTCCCTCAAAGACAAATTGAAACAAATACTCACATGTTGTAGGAATATAACCAGGTTGTTTTGTATTGAACCAGGAATACACCTCAAATAAACTGCAAACTTCCAAGCATCGGAATTACCGACGTGCGGAAAATTTGTATTTTGCGTGGGAGATTCACGTGAACCACTTCTTGAAACAACTGCTGTTCGGAGTAAACTGAATGAAACTGTCAAATTGCGGGGATGTTGAGCCGCTGATGATGCTCGGCATCGTTCGTAGTCCAGCCATAAGACTCGACATGATATGTTATTTCTGATCATGTAAATATAATATGTATCTTAAAGGAATAAATACTTTTAACAAAACCATCTTCAACTCTCGCCATTGTTTGAGAAAAGAATATACAAACCTCAGGTTAATGTTTTTAGTCTGATAGAAGCTATTTCTGTACCTTCACTGGTAAGCGTTTCAAAATACACTAAAAGAGTTCACAACTGTGGATAAACTATAACAGTATGAAATAATCACCCCCAATCAATAAATTCTACAATTTCCACTATAAACTTCAATTTACTCATGAAATAGATGAGAACGAGAACAAGAATTTCCTAGAAATTAGCATTAGGCATGATTCAGACGGAAAAATCAAAACATCGTTTACTAAAGAAGTTTGGTCTCAACGATACCTTCACTGTAATTTAGTTTCGCCAAAAAATGTGTTATAAACAGCGTTACAGATCGTGCTGTAAAATTGTCACACCCAGAAAACCGTCCCAAAAATTAGAAAAAAGTTCATAATACACTGGAAATGAATGGCTACCCAAAAACATTTCTTGATCCCATCATAAAGAAAGAATGAACAAAATAAATAATGATATGTCGAATATAAATAATGTAATGAAGATAATTTGATAACATTACCATATATTTCGGAAACCTCACGGAAAATTAAGAAATGTTTAAAAAAGTATGATACAAATGTTGCGCATAAGCCTACTAATTGTGTTGGTAAATATTTTTCAAATCTTCCGTTAGTCGCGTTGGTCACCCATGGATATGATAGATATTGCAATTTTTAGATTTTTAAAATTCGGAAGCTGCTTTATTTCAAAACTCTCTAGCTTTATTAGACAAACTTATAAAATATTCAAGTTAACTATAAATATTCACATTATTTAATCCGGAACGCAATCTTTACACATAAGGTTCTAAACATCTTACACAGGAAAATTTTGTGACACGGGATTTTTTTTGTTTGTGACAAATTCTATATCTTTTTCTTTTTCTGGGCATGTTCTTGTTCTCGGGTAGCACAAGACTCAGGTCATTTTTAATTGTGGGATCGGGTGGAACTACTACGTTTGTCACTCGACGCCTTTGGATATCTGGTTCCGTTAACTGCTTAGCCAGTTCATGTAAATAGCTTTTTCTACTTGTCAGTTAGTTTTGGTTTCCAACAAAAAGTATCTGGGATTCGATTCCACTAATGTTCAACCTAAAAAGACACTAATCAGCCAGCGTTTTGTGTTCCGAGCAACTTCACCTTTAGTTCCGTTATATAATGTTATTGTCTTCAGTTTCTGTTGGTCATTCGTTGATAAATCTCTGTTATTATCAAAACGCATACTTGATAATGAAACCATTTTTTTTCGGTTTTGGTACATACGAGACTAGAGTACACTCTTTCTGAAGACCAACTATACTAGATGGAACATTTCGACCTTCGATATATTTGAATGCACTAGGTATCTGCGGCTTTAAGATGCATGCACGAGAGAGTCTTTTGTGTTACTAAATCATAGCTTGTGAACCAGTTTTCAAACGTGATCTTTTGGCCAGGATTATGAATATGGGTAACAAATCTCTTGACAACATCAACTGGTTTATTGGTTATGGCATATGACAATACTGGTTGTTCTCCAGCATATATCTCCATATTGCAGGTATATATCCTCAAACTCATAGTTTTTCTAAGCATCTGTACGCCATGCTCTGACCATAGTTTATCTAAGCTCAACCTATTTGCGTGGTAAACGCCAGCTAAATACAACAAGCCAATAACAGCCTTAATTTCAATAATATCGGTTATTTTAACATCTGTAGGTCGACTGAATCATACTTGAATACTTTGAATGTATTTACTGGTACATTCAACAATCTCATGTAGCATTGTATGGTCAATCAATAATAAATTCCAAGCTTCTTTAGCGTCTCCAATTTCCCCAGGTAGTTGAATAACAATATTTTGAGACGGCTTCCTTCTTCTCTGAGAAAATAGGAATTTCTGCCATTTCCATTCATTTACGACAACTTTTTTCTACTTCTGAATAGCAATGAAATGTGTCGCTTTGTTTTCTTCGTCTTCTTCACTTGCACAGAAATCACTTCGTTCGCTCTCAGAATTTTCTTCCCTCACCTCGAAATTAACAGACGTGTCTGTGTCACTGTTTTCGTCTTTTATACCTACCCTTTGATCTTCATCATCACTTTGTAACATTAGATTCCTCAGCTCCTTACAGTGCTTTTCATTATTCAAATCATTCATTTTACGTGGAAATTCCATTTTATTGTTTAAAAACAATAGAAATTACATTAATGGTCACAAGTATGTCTTAAATACATATCATCTTTTTATCAGTAGCCAATGCAATCGAAAGGTATAATTTCACACAGCTAATAATTGCTAAACATATCCATGAAACTTACCACAAGAGTCGCGTGTATCCTGAGATACAAAACGTCAATATTTCTAAATCACTTCTCTGTAAAAACTCGATTAGTGCACTGTTCTAACGCATTCCTTGGGCGAGGAAGGTACTGGGATGATGGGTGTAGTCGACGCCTAAACTGTCGGGTTGAAATACAAATTCTCCATATATCTGGCAGATACACGCGACTTATGGAAGGTTAAATTCTTATACCTAAAGATAAACAAACCCACACGGTATGTAAATTAAATTGTTTAGATTGTGATGGAACTTATACAGGTAACTCTAAACAATATTTACAAAAAAGAATGTATGACCACGAGTATAGCACTAACAAAAAGTGGGAACATTCATTCCATCGCCTTTGCTGAACATTGTTTTTATTATAACCATCAGTTCGTTTATGAAAATGTTAATATTTTAGATGAAGACACCAATTATTATAAGAGATCTGTTTTGGAGATGATTCACATAAAACGTGTAAATCATAGAACACGTCCAATCATTGAGTCAAATTTATACATATTCAATTAATTAAGGCCTTGTAAATCACTACGTATGTCTTTATAATGTTAAAAGTGTACTCATGTAGAATGCTGAAAGAATCAATAATTCGTAGTACCTTTTCCTATCATACATAATTCTGGTTTGAAAGTGGGTATTACATAACTAGATATAAGAATTTTTTTGTCTTATTCTCACATTACAAGAGATAACTTCTTTCGTTGTAGAAAAATAGCCTTGCATTGGTTTTTTAATACATATTCATATATATTAATGTGTTTCAATTTCAATTTCTCGTGTTTTTATTTGTTTCGGCGACATAAGGCATTTCTAATTGGAATTCATGCGATACAGACGCTTTGTGCTTAGTACATTTCGTTTTAAGAAATCCCGTATTAGCTAGTGGTTATTTTTGATACGTCTTCTGATGATGATCGTGAGACTGAAACATACGTAAAGACGAAAATATTTTGAACAAATAACTAATAATAACTCCATTAAAATACTAGTAAAGTACTAAGGAACTTCCAGCTACAAAGCAGCCATCATCGGAGTAAACTAAATAAGAAAACAAAATGTACCTGCTTAAATCCTCATCTGGAGATAAATCTGAATTCAACGAGTTGCTTTCCGCTTATACGTTACCATCCTAAATTACCTAGATATTTGTCCGTATTATGTTTCAACAGTGATAAACTTTCTTGAGAAAATTTGAGCCGCTATTTAAAATATATCCTGCTAATACTGATTTTTCACTTTTATTCTTCTTCATGTGGGCAGACTGTTCTCCATAATAATGTTTCTCTGGTTTGACCAACATAGAATTTTGAACACGACTCACAATCAATTTTGTGAATTCCAAATTTTTTGAAATCGGGATCTTTATCAGAGGTATTGCCTAAACGGTTTTTCAGCTTGTACTTGCTTCTATGAACGGGGTTTCTTTCAAATTTAGAGAATAAATTATGGAATTTATTGATTACTAAAAGATGATAAGTGAAACTTTTGAATTTCGTTGAATAATTTTGAAGTAATTGCTCTAATTTGGTTAGTTGGTTTCGTACTATTAACAGTTTTTGGTTAGAAATTAGCTTATTTATCAAAGATTTGTCGTTGATAAATAAGTTAATTCCTAACTAATAACTGGTAATATCACGCGATCAGCTGATTGAATTAGAGCCATTAGTTTCGAATAATTCAA
This sequence comes from Endomychus coccineus, assembly GCA_958510875.1. NCBI lineage: Eukaryota > Metazoa > Arthropoda > Insecta > Coleoptera > Endomychidae > Endomychus > Endomychus coccineus. The sequence goes on from OY294067.1 coordinate 75,239,060, forward strand.
TGAGATTCAAAATTTGCACTTATCGTTCTTCAGTTATTGATAAATTCCATAAATTGTTTCTGAATTTGCAATAAAACCAGTTTATAGATGCAAGAACAAGCTAACGTTTAGACAATAAATTTCCCGATTTCGAATAATACAGCATTTGCAAAATTGCTTGTGAGTCGAGTTCAAATTGCTATGTGGGTCAAACTAGAGGAACATTTAAAGTCGTTATAAAGATTCTGCCCCTATAAAGAAGAATAATAGTGAAAAATCAGCATTGGCAGAACGTATTTTTTCAAATACGGGTCACTACATTCCTCAAGAAAGTTTATCACTCTTAAAACACAGGCCAATATGGGGCTAAGAGATGAAAATGTATAAGAGAAAAAGCAATTTATAAAATTCAGATTTATTTCCAGCAGAGGATAACCCCTACTTGTTTGCATTATTAATCCCAAATAGTTTTCTAATGTAGTATCTCCTAATGATGGCTACTTGGTAGCTGAAAGATTCTCAGTACTTTAATAGTATTTTTAGTAGATCAAAAAGATTATTTCGTAGTTATAATGGTTACAATGTTGAGAACTCCTTTGGTGTAAAAGATTTCTACTAGTAAACTCATTTTTGGGTAATTTATAGAAATCTTTATTTGCTACGGCTCATGATTAATAAATTTCAATTTTGGTGTATCAGGATGGATATAAAATTGCTCAGTTCAACTTCAAATCGATAATGGCACATCTTAATACGAATTTGTGAATAATGGAGAACTTACCGAACAAGGCGAACTTCTTACTGAACCATCAATCATAATAAAGCTGGTCTCTTTGTAGAAGTTGGGCTGAATTAGAAAATAAACTGAAGAATTGAAATAAATAGCTGCCTATATAATCTCATAGTATCATCACTAATCCTTCACTAGAATATCATATACAATAGAGTGAGACTATGATTTTCGATTTGATATCTCTTAATCTCATTTGAATTTGAGCACTAATAATACTCGATCAATAAATGATTTTAACATCATTCATATTCAGTTTAAGGAAGATTTCTCTTATATGAGGAAACCCTAAACTACATATATCATTACATGCACCTTTACTATAGTAATAATAATAATAATAATATTTCTTGTCAAGAGATCCCGACAATGTCAAATAACAAATTTTAAAAATAAATAACACAATTATTTTAAAAAGAAATCCAAATCGTAATAAACATTATCTAATAGAAAATCTTTGACACATCGCTTGAATTTGTACAAATCACTAACTTGCCTGATGGACAATACTATTATACGTTATAACCTCTTCATTAAATGTACGAGTGAATCATCAATTTGTCCAGATTATTGGGTATTCCATATTTTTATTGGATATCAATGAAATAATATCGTAATCCAAATAAAATTATAATCGAATAAGATGTAAGCTCATAAATAATAAATAAAAACTCATTCTGTGAAGATTCAGACAAATCAAAATTTGCAAAGTAAAAAATATCAAATAAACTATTTTTTGTAAGACAGAAAACATTTGTTTGATGGTTGGTTGTTTTTTGTCTTAGATTGTCTTTTTTCGAATATAAGTCAGCAGAAGCACTTCATATGATGGCATGCCATTTTCTGATAGAATGGTTTCTTTTGTAACACGATATTTGAATTAATCTCACCAGTGGAGCCTTAATCTTAGGCAGGTGCAGTAGCCTTATGGAGCGCTAATTAAATCGAAACTTATTTTTGCGGCGGTAGTATGATGGCTGCGGCTACAGCCACAACCGACTCTGTATAAGCCGGGAAGTAAAACATGCAACACCGCATATCTCCTTAACCACAGTCCCATGTTTTATGAACGACTGCCGCTCTAATACGTGTGAAGACTATCGTTTCGATTGTATTAATATAATTTGATATATAGATAGCATTGTTTACAATTTCTAGTATTTATATTTGAACATGTCACATCATATAAATATAACAAAGGATAGGATAACCTGGTCTATCAAATAATCTAAAATGATGTGAGATTAATAAACAAATCATTGAATGCTAGCTTTTTTCTCCACATCAAATTCAAATATTTATATTTTTAGCAAAACTTAACAAGAAGGTGCAGAGTTAACGCTACACTAATTCAATAATAGCCAATACTATATTTCTTATTTTCATTAGGTCTACCTATCTAACTATATCTGTTTTAATATACCTTTGAATACTTTGGTGTTTGAAAATAAGAAGGCACCTACTATTAGAATGTAACTTTCAGAAATCAATTTAGAGCGGGTATTTTTGCCAGGATGAAAGAAATAACGGAGGGAAGTTTTGATGAAAAAGGTTTTTGGTCGAAATAGACAAGTCAAGTTAAAATATTAAAATGGATATAATAAAACACAGATAACAAATAAATACAACATACTTACTCAAGATAGAAATAGGTATCTAAAAAGTAGGTATTGTTATTCAGTATAGAAGAGTACTTTTGCTTCCTCCAGATGAATAAATTGGGAAAAGTAGAAATTGAAGATGAAATTATCTCATTTCATTCTACATTCCTTTCCTTAATTTTGTTGCCATCATTATTTTGTTGATTTTTAGCAAGATTTTTGTTTGTCCTTTAGATATTATGCTGGAAAACATTGCTCACTAATACTGTGATTATTCGTTATCACACAAATAACTTCGAAGACCTCTGCTGTGTACTATATTATTAACAGTTTTTGTAGCGATGGGGAACAACCAATTTAACCTAGTAAAGTGATGCTTTGTTTTGTAATGATCATTAAATGGTAGTAAGTGTGTTCCCGTGTCCGAATTGAATCAGTTTGTTGCGACTATGACGAATTGGGTGTCCGGATTACTGAATAAAGTATGTCTGGATTAAAAAGGTGTACTATATGTACATATGTAAGTTAATTTACTCAGATTATACTAATATGCTGTATTTGTTCTATTTTTCACGTGAAAAATGGAAATATTCATACCAATTTCTGGAGATGCTTTATCTAATTATATAACTTTGAAAATAAGCACTAAAAATAGTTGGTATTGGTTACTCAGGGGTTTCCGAGGGTGGTGAATACGAATATGATGTTCAAAAATGCCCATAGTGCACATCGAGGTCAGTAACCCTGGGTACCATGTAGGGAATTTACAGAAATTTTACTGAAAACGGTCCCAAATTTGTCACTCGGGGGGTTTTCGAGGAACCCAAATATGATGTTAAAAATATTCTATAATGCATCTGGTGATCGGTAACCCTGACTATAAAGTCGGTCACGGTGAAATCTTCAGTTATTTTATTACAAATTATCTCATAATCAAAATTGTTACTCGGGGTTTTTCGAGGATGGTTTTCGAGGATGCTGAACACGACCATGATGTTTAAAATATTCTATAATGCACCTGGTTATCGGTTGCCTTGACTATAACGTCGGTCACGGGGCATTTTTCAGATATTTTATTAAAAAATATATCAAAATTGTGAGATGGACGCGCAGTATATGCGCAGATATACAATTCGAGCTCAGAGGTGACTGTATATGATTCGGTACCACGATATAGATATTTGAAGAGGCGGTTTTTATTTATACACATAGGCCTTGGTGTGACGGACAAAGGCCTAATAAACGAGCAATGAGAAATCATACAAGAAATACTACGGGGTTTTCAATAAAATTTCTGTAAATTACCTGGTAATCAACGGAAAATGTTTGTAACAATGAGTTTGAATGAAACTATCCTATGCGATGCCTCTAATTCTGAATACACTCTGAACTCATTTTAGTTACAATCTTCATAGAGCTCATCAAAGTATTTGACTTTACCGTAATGAATCTCTCACTATATTTCCTAATGATTCAATATTTTGCGACTTGTTCAAATAACACTCAATTTTCTTGTTCATAGAGTAAGTTATGAGCGCTATCCAAAATTTAGTATTCACCAAACTGAATAAGTTTCATCCCAAAATGTATGCGCCAGGTAATTAACTAATATTTCACAGTGAAATGCTCGAGAAATTAATGTTCCTACCTAAATTCCGAAAGAGAAAATTATAGCGGTTACAATTTTATATGAATTATTACATTCTGTAGTTTTAGATTTTACGATATCAGTTTCCAGTCAGAAGGTACTCTATTACGATAGGTCCTTTCACTTTTACTAGAGATTGTCCATCTTATAAATTTGATTCAAATCATTTCAACTCTATTATACAAAAATTAGCATAAAAGTAGTATACTATAATTAATTATGATCTCATTTCTCATTACTGCCAAAAAAATTTTCATCTCTACCTCCGCGCAAACCTTCTCTTCTTTTCACCATGAAAAAAGTATATTTTCACTGCATAAATCAAAATAAAATAAATAAAAATAAATGATTAACAAAAATTACAATACAATATTACTTTGTACATTTCTATATTCTATATTCTTTCTGTTTCTATATTCATGGGATATCGCTACCATTCATATCAACATCGATCTTATTGCATTGAACTCAAAATTGAAGCAAAGATGAACAAACTGTAAATGTATAACAGTATAATAGACGGTGTGAAAATAAAATGTTTCTAAAGTAGCGACAGAGAAGATATTATGAATTTTGTGGGAAGTTTTTATTTTGACAATTGTTAATAAAAAGTCAAATCTGCCAATATCTTACATGTGATTCTTATTTACAATCTTCAAAATACAATCTGATATTGTCTTTATAAATATGTAGAAGTGATTTAATTTATCCCAGAATATATCATGAAGAAGTTTTCTGACCATTAAAACAATACATTTTCCATTCTCTCTTCAATACTAAAAGATAATTTAAACTTCCTTCGTTTATAAGCAGACTATTTATTCGAACCCTAACTTCTTACTATGATTAACTTAAGTGTTATATTTATGTTAAGCTTTTATTCGAAAATCACAAAAATTATTGTGAATTTCAGATTTCTTTCATTATTTCTTCAAAAACACATTATCCTCCATCTTGGACCCAGTTAATACTGACTGGCGACTGCTGTTATTGTAGCAAAATGTTTTACTTCAAAACCGTTACTTTCCAATAATTCATGAACAGTTTCACTTTGCCTTGAAACTATCCATAGAAATGAAATTAAATTGCAACTTTCCAAGCTTACATCTCTATATATCAGAAACAACTCGCCCCTATTGTTTCCATTCATCGTTTCTATGAGTATATCACATGAAAGGCCTTACTTTGATCCACAATTGTTATCCTTCAATGCACATGTAGGGGACATTACTCCAGGGCATACAAAACATTGATTTCGTAATATTATTTGATCTTAAAATTCCAATTTCATTATTCGACAACCTGATCCGCCCTTAGTTTGAGTATGGTAGCATTGTGTGGAATTGATATGATTGAGCGTGTATTGTGGAAATTTCTCAATCTCTTTCATAAACTTGTTGAAGATACATCAAGTTTTCCTGTTGGAAAGTTTTGATCTTGTCCCTATGGAGAGGAGGCGAAACGCTGGATGTATTATTCTTGTACAACAAACAGTGGTATGGTGGATAATCCTAAATCATTGATTTAAATTCAATTTTCAAACACCTAGACTCGGAACAAGGCATGCCATAACTGTAAGTTTTCAGATCGCTTGTACACGATTTGTTTTTTATTCTCCCATACAGTTTTGCAACGCTTACTATGTCACTAAAGCTGACAGAGCAAAGTCTGCGGAACACAATTATTGTTATCCCTCAGTAACATGCTGTCTAAATGTTCTAATGAGAAAAGTCAGCAGAACAATGGTTCAAAAATTGATAAATGATCATGAAATTATTCAGTTATTTAAATGCTGATTAAATGAACTTATTAAAAATTTAGGACAATTTTGAAGAACATTGGTTTGGAAATTGATAGATAGTTATCAGATTCACATAATTTGATACTTTCTTAAATATTATTTTTAAAACTAATTTGAAGTGAAAATGGATATTCATAGCATATCTATTGAATAAAATCAGGCAATAATGTGATTTATCTCCACTAATGGGTTAACCAGTCAACTAAATATTTATTTTATCTCATAGATTTCATGAAAACGTAAAAAACTTCATAGCCGAATAGATAAGTACCTAACTCAAATATGTACGCTATAGTAGATCAACAAACTCACATGTCTTGTTTTTCTGGAAATAATTGACAAGGATATCTTCAAATGCAGTGTATTTGTTCTCTGGTCGAGAACATATGGTGGTGTATTTCAGGTTTCAATATAGTCTTTCGTTTCTCATCTGCCGTTAACATATGTTGATGGAGGTGATTTTAAAAAAAGCATTATTTTTATTATATTATTGGCATTTTATCACTTAAATAATTTCAGATCTATTTCATAATTATTCATCAAATTTTTAATTGAAAGTATGAAGTATTATGAAAAAGTTCATTAAATTATGGATTACAATTATTTGAATAATTTTACATCTATTTCCCAATTAATCAATTTTTGAATCATTGTTCTGATAACTTTTCTAAAGCTAGCAACACATGTGAGTTTTTTTGGAAAAGAACATTAAATGTTCAATTAGTGCATTTAATTTGCATATATTCAATAAACTATAAAAGAGTTCACACTGTGGATACACTATAACTGACTTGCCGGCTAGCAAGTAGCCATCATCAGAATGAACTAAATTATAAATCAAAATGTGTCTGTTCAAGTGCTATTTGGGTATAATAATGTAAACAAAGGGTTACCCTCAGCTGGAGATAAATCGGAATTTAATAAATGCTTTTTCGTTTATACATTTTCATCCCTTCTGAATTACATAGATAATTGTCCGTATACTGTGTTTTAAAAGTGATAAACTTCCTTGAGAAATGGTGTGACCTGTATTCAAAATATGTTCAACTAACGTTGATTATTCTTTATATGAGCAAAATGGTCTTTATACCGAGTTCCTTTTATTTTGACCCACATAGCATTTTGAACACGACTCAGAATCGATTTTGTCAAAACTTTATCAAAGGTATTGCCTAAACGGTTTTTTAGCTTGTTGTTACATCTATAAACTGGTTCTATTGCACTCGAATATTTTTTTAAAATTAAAGGTATAAGGGAAAACCTTTCTAGATTAGGGCTCAACAACTTCGCCATTTGATAGAAGAATTAGCTTGACAATTAAAGGGTGACTAGCTTGAGCATGTCTAGTCCGCCTACTTGGAATTTCTCGTCGTGGAATAATAGATGAGATTTCTTATGAACTCCAACTATCGAAATATCTATACAAAAGGGAAAAATCGACCTTTTCTACGATGTTCTAAAGAGGTCAATCTATAGCTCCCTTCTGAATAGAATCTAATAGCTTGAGCGTAAGTTTGGAAGTTGAACTTTAAATATGTCAACAAATCCGTGCTTTGTAGATTATGAAGAGCTGCCGGGAAGTAAAGTATAACAGAAAACCAAGTTTTTGTGGAGCGGTTTTCGCAAACTACTTCACATGATCGCCCCAAAAGAGGTTGTTGTTGGTGTTGATACCGCGCATGGATGTGGAAGACTGCATAGTATCAGTTGCAGCTGACATCATAATATTAAGGACTGTGATATCAGCCTTCCTGGAAAAAATACCAGGTTAAGTTTTGGTTGAATCAAACTCAGTTATCAGATCCCCATTCCAAAATCGTTGCCAAATCTACATCAATTCCGTCGACCTGTCTATGTCTCACTCTTCTGGCTTCTTTGGATGATATGAGTTCTCTTAATGAGGAAGCGGTATGGAGTGTACCATCATCTGCAAAGCTGTGGATGGGACACAACAAATCGTTGATATGGAGCAGAAAAGAAAAAGGTGCCAAGACTGATCCCTCTGGAACACCAGTGTTAATGGACATCGTCAACCACCACATGGAGTGATCTATCTGAAAGACAAAGCAAACCATATGACGTTTTCCCAAGAAAGCCTTGGTGCCAGACTAGATGAAATGGAGATATCCAATGCTATAGCTAGATACTAGGAAACAAATTATGGAATCTATTAATTACTGAAGGATGATAAGTGAAACTTTCAAATTTCATTGAAATATTTGAAGGTACCTAATGGATTCAATTTGGTTAGTTGACTGCATTCCAATTTCCTTTTTGTCCATAAATTGAATTATTGATCAAAGATTTGTCGTAAACATTGTCCAACGCTATTTGCTGAAGTTTCTCAACTTCGTTGTGATAAAAGGACGTTCAATAATCTATGAACAAGAATATTAAATGAAGCTATTTTATATTTGAATGGTATAGCTGAATCCGCTGGAGTATACCTATTTGTTTGAGTGAGTGTTTTGTATATGTCGAAATGCAAGTGATTACCATCTTTTGTATTGATAATATCGAGGTAAGGAAGCTAATTATCTGTTTCTATTTCGACAGTGAATTTCAGTGAATCAGATTGGCTATTAGGCGTGGTCAAAAAACCATGTAAAGCAACATTATCTTTACTTATAATCGCGAAACTATCGTCAACATATCTGTACCAAACTTTTGGAAATTAATTCAATTTTGATTTCAAGGAGGTTTCAAGTTCGCTTGGAAAAATATTAACCAAAAAAGGACATAGTGAAGTGCCTATTGCACATCCGCTTGTTCGTTTATGGTAGTTTTTGTTAAAACTCAAATAATTTCGCTCTATACATAAAACGAGGCAATCACCATGATCAAGTTTGAAATACTTCAATTTTCCAAAGAATTTTTCAAAGATATTTATTTATCTGAACAATTTCACATCTATTTCATTTTCAACATCAACTTTTTCAAAACTAGGAGAACATGTGATTCTTAAAAAAAAGAATTACATTTTTAATTAGTTCATTTAATTATCATATTATCGGAAGCTTAATATGGGATAACAATAATGAATTTTGCCGACTTTGTTCTGTCAGCTATCAAAAATTCTTACACCTCTGTTCGTCAAGTTAAGCGCCTCATGCTGCATCAATAAATTTTATTGTATTTTCACCTGTATTGTAATGTTATTGCTTTATCTTTTCATCTCACTGTAATGTTCTTGAAGTCTGAATTATCAATGTATAAATTTACCTGTAAATTTGCCAATTGCGTGCCTTTATTAGGCTTCTTTTTATATAGTGAGTGTAACAATAAATAAACGAATACTCAGTTTCTCATGCTCTGTTCACCATACATAAATAATTTCCTAGATATATGACAATCACATATATTATTCAATCACATCCTTATCTCGATGATTTCAGTAAATTGGAATTTTTCTCTTTACAGAAGTATCTATTTGCTTCTTATCGTCAAAGTGTTATCTTATCGGTTTCAGAGGTAGGTATTCGGAGAAGTCTGTCAGTTAGTTAAAAGCTTACAGAGTGTCTGTTGTGAAACAAATATTTTTCAATACCACTATTTTTATACCTATACCTATATATAAAATGAGAATTATAATAACATCAGCTGTCCAATTGACGGAGCTTGATGCACATCCCAAAATATTATTTAGAGAGGTGTATAATAACATGTGTAAAAGTTTAGGTTTAGCAGAACCCTGGTTCTTCGGACTCTACTATCAACCTGGAGTCAACATAGTATGGCTGGATACTTCAAAAAAAGTAAGTATGGAAGCTCTGCTTACAAGAGGATTTTATTTACTCACGAGTACATTTGTCATTAGACATATATGTATAAGTATAAATTATTCAAACCTATCTTCCCATTTTAGTCAATCTTCTGTATCCTGTCTAAATGCATATATTTGAAGATCATTATTCCAACTAGGTAACTAGATGTAGATTTGAATTGAGTTGCGGAATAAATCACTATATATTCAACAATTTTAAATGTTAATAATACACAATGAAGGTATAGAATTAATTATTTCTTAAAACCACAGTGATATTGTGAATTATAACTATGGCAACAAATTTTCGGGAACAAAAAGTTTTAAAGAAAGAACCAAATTTTGTACACAAACCCTGCTACTTTTTTGCTAACAATATTTAAATAAGGAAAAGAAGGCTGGTCTGATGAGAGAGAAAATGAAGATTGAGTACTACTCTGTATTCACAAATAAATAATATAGCTCTCCTGGTTATCAATAATTTATATCACAACGCTGGTATTTCTATAAATGAAACTACAACATATGATCGATTAACTAGGCAGACATAATTATTTCTTATATTTAAAAGTGAAATTGAATGTTTATTTCGGTTATTGAAAATTATTGTAGCCTAGCATCATTCTTCATTCTTGATTACTCTTTATCTGGAGTTATCTAATCATTTTTACATAACATTCCATTTCTCCAATGAAAAATAACAGATAAATAGTGTTATTATCAGTAAGATCAAGTAAATTATGCCTTTTCCGTAGATTATTTTTGTCAGGCGGGGTGCCTAAATACCCTACTTATCTCTACATTTTTAGTTAACTGTATATTACATATTCTTAGAAATATTTCGGGAGATCTACATCTGTCGGAAGACAATTTCATTTCATTAAATAGATAAAAGATGAAAACAAGTAAAAACTGTTTTTCGGTCTTTCGAAGAATTCGCTATAAAAATGTAAATATCATTTGGGTGGAAGAAAAATAATACAACAATTCAACGAAACTGACTGTTAAAAAGTAATCTTGGATATTTTCATGTTATTACCAGCTAGTAATTTTTGGTGAATTCTCTAATCTTCAATTTTACTCTTACCCACTCAACCCACACATTCATCAGATAGCAAACTGAACTTTGTGGCTTTGTGGTTCCTTGAAAGAAAAATCTTTGAATTCACTAAGTATATATGTAATAAATCAATAATGATACCGGCCTATTTGGCATCCCTAAAAACTTGAATGTGCTAAATTTAGAAAATGAAAAAAGCTGTGGTAAAAAAATATCTATAAAATATACCTTCAATTCTGTATAATAAAACCAAAAAACAATAGGCCCTTGGTTTATGGAAATAAATCCTTATTTTTAACATCACTATAATCCCCAGGATTAAAGATACATTTTTCTGAAACATGAACAGCATAACTCATCTATTCATAAAAATGCTTCCCTCAAAAGATTCAGGGTGTTAAAATTTAAATTTTAAAATTGTTTTTTAACGATTATTTCAGTTTAAAATTTCTCGCTTAACAATTTTTTATCGAAGTAAATTCGATTTTTGAAAGGGATGCAACTCTAGAAAAATAACCGTAGAGAAGTGGGTTGCACTCAATAACATTTTTTTATTTCAATTTAAATAGATTTGTCTAAGAAATAATGTGTAGACAATATTACTGAAGATTCTGTCAATTCGAGAAGACCTCATGGAACGATCATGTGAGATCCATTACGAATCTTGACTTTCCCTTCAGTGTCAAGAGCTACTTCGAACTTCAGCAACCTCAAGATCTACTAAGCACTGATTCGACCTGCCCTGGCGTACTGATCATACTTTGGAGTCCAGTTCCAAAACGTACACTGAAACTCAGATTGTATTCAGAACAGAGCTATTCGTCTGATGTCACACTTACGAATTTATTAGCCTATACTAGAACATTGTGGATGCAGATATTCTCATGGTCGGTGCTCTTCGGAAATCACTCCTTCACTATCAAGACCTTTCCCTACCAGACTTAATTTTTCTATCGAACCGTGAAGTTGTTGAAGTCTTTAGCTAGTGAGCTCTTTCCTGATGCCGATAGCAATCAAGCTTTAAGAGAAATTCCAAAGCCCCTTTATCTCCTCTCGCTTCTGTTGATGGATGTTGAGAGAAAACTATGCAGATCCTGAATTTGTAGCTACCGTATTAACTAACATAATATATAACACCCTCGTATGGTTAGATGTGAATTCACTCGATAGTTCCGAGTCATCATCAATTTACTTTTGAGGTAAATGTTTGGGAAGGAATTGTTGATAGCTTCATATCAAATCCAGTGTTTTATGAACCAATTTAGATTACGTTATTGTAGGATGAATTGAATAACTCAGTGAATTTAACTTAGCTTAACGGAATGATATTATTAACACGTTGATTATAACGAATTAAAAGATATAGATATTTAAGTCTAGGTTATCACACTAATAACTAATAATCTCGATAAAAACAGAGTCAAATGTTTGCAGTGGGTAGACCGTCTTCTTCCACGTCTACCGTCTTCGTCGTTTCCTTTTTCACTATCCCTAGCACCAGTATTACCACCCTTCCTTCTCGGATGTTACCTGCTCCTTCGTATACCCTGATGCTGGAGGTGTGTTGCCAGATCGCGCAATTCCCACAGTATCTACTTAATAATTTAGCACTTAATGTTGGTCAAAGTATGTTGATGCAACTTGATGGTGCTTTGACTCATTTTGAATTGAATTTTAGACAACCTTTGAATTAATTTTTTTCAAATCGTTGAATTTCAATACCCTGGATTTCGAGGGTTTATGAGAGATGGTGTTTATTCTGAATTAATTGAGAACATCGACCAACTGAAAATGGGTATTATAGATAAGGCTTAAAAATAATGACAAACATTCAGGTTTTCAAAACATTTGATTTTAATTGATTAAAACAGCCCGTTTGTGTATTGCTTAGGAAGGTAGGCATGTGGAGCAATGACTACATCAAAATGTTAAATTAATACCAATTGCAATTGAATAATTTAACTAACCTGCTGTTAGAATACTTGTTATTACAATTGATTCTGATAATCGAAAAAAAGAAGTAAAAAAATAGTTTGCTTAAAAAATGTACAATTTCAAATAACATTTTGAAACGGGCCCGAATTATAGTCATGGGGAATCCAACCGAATGCGTTCACGTTCAATTCATTGAAAATACGTCTTTACAAATAATTATAATATATTTACTTCTAGATTCCAACTATCTAAAGATTAGATTGTGGGTCAATATTTATGGGATACTTCAGACGGCATTGGATATTTGTCTAAGAACTTTTAAACAACTTCCCAGGCATTCACAAGTTGTTAACCGGTACGAATCAATGAAAACTGATATTCCATTTACAGTTCGAGTGAAACGTCTTATTCATCTCGCAAAGATTTTCACGTTATAATGAAATATCTGCATATTTCTTTAAATAAATCTATTATCACTTCTTCCCCTTCATGTGGTCAATACGGATTTTCGTATTATCGGTTATAATTCCTGAGGCTTCATATATTTAATAGAAATTAAAAACCACATTTGACTTTTGTTCATCTTTCTGATATTCTTAATTCGTTTTCTGAGAAGTTCAGAATAGTACGGATTGATAATTAGTAACGTTTATAATAAACTCTATTATATATAAAATTCTCGGGAAATAGGTCACACTAACACATATGCTTATTTGTTTCGTCTCACAGCCATCATCAGAAGACGTATCACTATATAAAACGAGATTTCTTAAAACTAATTGTATCACCACAAGGCGTCCTTATCGCACTAATTTCAATTAAAAATACATACGTCGCCGAAACGAACAGGAACACGAACAATCGAAATTACAACACATTAATGTTTTAAGTAAAAATTAAGAATCCGCTGCTAAGCAATATTCTTATAAACTTTAAATTCATATCAAACAGTACGTAATACAACTGAAAAATTGAGCTAAAATATAACGTTTGAGTATCCACTTTCGAACTAGATGTGGAAGATGTATGAGGTAATAGAAAAAGGTCGTCATACCTTATTAGAACTATTACTATATGAGCATTCTACGTAAAATACACTTTAAACATTATAGAGACCCATGCAGGAATTTGCATTTAATTAATTACATTAGTATGAATCTGACTTAATGATTGAATATCTGTTCTATGATTTACAGAGTTGGAGTCACGTCTTATGTGAATCATCTTCAGAATAGATCTTTCATAATAATTGGTTTCCTTACTTACAACACTAACATTTTTGTAATCGAATTGATGGTTATAATCAAAGCAGTGTTTAGCAAGGGCAGTGGAATTTCCTAATTTTCTGTTTCTTGTACTATATTTATGGCCATACATTCTTTTATGTAGCTATTGCTTAGAGATTCCTGGAATAAGTCTCATCGCAATCTAAACAATTTAATTTGTATACTGTGTGGGTTTGTTTATCTTAAGGTATTGAAGGTTTTAGATTTGGAAAATATTTCCCAGCACAGTTAGTAGGCTTATGCGCAACATTTATATCATACTTTCTTAAACATTTCTCTATTTTCTCTGAAGTCTTCGGAATGTATAGTAATGTTATGAAATTATCTGTATTATTATTATTTTATTATTTATATATGACGTTCCATTATAGATTTTGTTTATTCTCTCTTTAATGATGAGATTGAAAAATGTTTTTGGGTGGCCATTCTTTTCTAGTGTATTACGAACGAATTCTAAATTAAACTTGTTGATGCAACGGAATTGTAGTGAAGATAACGTTGAGACCATCTGCATCATGCCTAATGTTCATATTTAGGAAATTTATGTTTTTGCTCACTTCTATTTCACTTCGTGTTTCTGTTCGGCGACGTGGTCATTTTGAATTGAAATTAGTGCGATAAGGGCGACTTTTGGTGACAGAATTAGTTTTAAGAAATCAGGTTTCATACAGTGATACGTTTTCTGATGATGGTCATGAGACTGAAACGTACGTGAAGGCAAAAATAATAAGCAAATGTGTTAGTGTGACCTATTTCCCGAGAATTTTATACATAATTCATACCTGGGTCAAGAATCATCATTAATGAACTCTATAGTGTGTACCAGATACCTAGTATCAATATTTGCATTTGATATAACTTTATGTTATCTATTCCAACAAACAATCAAAACAGTTCTGAAAATTGAATGATTCACTTTTCAAAGACGGCTGGCTAATCTTGTATCAAATAACGTATTACATGTTATCAGCTGATTCTTCGGTTAGTGCCGAATTCACTAATTTCTACAACTTCCAATAAGTCTAGATAATACTCGGTTTCTCATAGTAGCTTCTGTATCTCAGGTGATCAATTAGGGATTGTGATATAGGCTGATAATCAGGTAGTATATAAAGCACTGACAATTCTCTTAAGTTGAAGATCAGTGCTATTTAATGGTGAGCAATCTCCAAAACGTCTGTGAAAAAGTAATATTTTGCTGGGGTTGATTAGTCTAAGTAAGATTTAGGTTTCCGGTAGTGAGGGGACCGTTTGGATGAGCAATCTATCAATTGGTCATTAAAATATTAGAAATCATCTTATTTTTATTATAGTCTAAGAGGCAACCTCTAAAAAACACACATCATTTGCATAAAATTGTAACACAAGAAATCGTATTACACTTAAGTGCTTATACAAGGAAAAGCGAATCTGCCTACCGGTTCATTTGATGAAGTATACATGGATGTAAATGTATAAAAATTTGGAAGCAAGTCAATTAAAATATCGTTTGCTTTAGTTCGTAAAATTCATTTGTAAATGCATTGTATTTTAATCATATACATAATTTGTTCTGAGAACTTTGTAAGTGCCTAAGTAATGAAAATGCGGAAGTTTCAGTTCTTTTAAGTAAGTAAGTAATTTATTTCTCCAAATTTTACATTATTGGTTGAATTTATCAATATTACGTTTAATTTAAACTTACAATAGTAATATTAACACTAATAATGGTAATAACATTTATAATAATAATAACAATAATAAAAATAATTAATGATAATAATATCTAGGTCTACAGCAATAGTATTTATATAAGCAAAGCTTGTGCATAAATACTATTGCTAAATTTTGGAATGATTTTGGAAATACCGTCGGACATAACAGTGCTATAAATGAATACAATTATATTTATAGGGTAGTATCATTTTAACTTCTAAGAAGTATTTTTATAAAAGAATTATGCTAGGTGTTTATTAAGTAGATTCAAGAATAGTGGTCCATACAAGTGATGTAAATTTTTTGAATATGACATGTGATAAGTTTTAAGTAATAGATGAATAAAATAATTAACCAATTGTTTGTTTTATTTAAAGTATTAACATAAAGAAATAGTTTTTTATTTTAGATTTTGTAGCATATGCGATATGTTGTTTTTCAATAAATATTTATTAATTATTCTTCCAATTCCTTTTTTATTCTTTATTTTTCTTATTTTCGCCGGAAGTTCATTATAGAATCGCGGTCCTAAGAAAACGCTGCATCTTTGCCCTATTGATTTAAATGCTATTGGTATTGGTTGATCTGAATTTATATTTTTTCGTGTAGAGTATTGATGTGAAATTGTATTATGTGAAACTTGGCGGCAGAGGAAATTTAGTAAGACAGATTTAATATATAGTTGTTTGATATCCAGAAAGTGCGATACTTTGAATAGTTGCTGTGTTGAGAATAATTTTGGTTTCCGAAAGATAATTTTAATTAATCGTTTCTGTACTCTAAATAAGGGTTGTAATGTAGATGTATATGCTCCACCCCATCCAATTATTCCATATTGTTCGCGAATACACAAACAATATGCTAGGTAGGCCCTAGGCCTGTTTCATATTGAAGCTAATAGTATTAGTTGTATAATTGTACATACTACAAAGTACAAGTACAAATACTCTATTACAAATGTTTCTAACCCAATCTATCTCCGTACCATTGTGTTTGTACCTATTCACGATTGTTTGTTTCCCATTTCTATTTTAATAATGAGAAACCTAACCAATAATAAGAAAATGCGTTTGTGCCTGCTATCGTGCATTAAGGAAAAAAATACTGCTCTAAGCGAACAATTAGAAAAGGACAAAATGCGAGTTTGGAAGGATGTTGTGACTAAGCGAAATCAATTGGAGTGGTGCCTGATATGACAATTCCAAGGAGTGGAATTATATTAAGCCGGGAATACATCTGACATACGTTATCATTCGTTCGCGTTGTCGAAGGTTTAGTCGCATACGTTCGTCAAGTGTAGACGCTCGTTCGCAACGAAATAATTTGCAGTTCTCTACCATTTAACGAGAAAAAACGATTTTCGAGTGGATTAATATTAATTATAACAATAAAAATCTGGGATCATTTGATCATGTGTTTCCTCCACGGTATAGGAAAGGGTAGTAGTGCATCTCCCTTATGAAAAATGAAGCGCTTATCGGACCGATTCGTGTAGACTCCACAAGGTGGCATTACTATCGGGACCCGCACGTTTGGGAAGTCCTCTCGAAAATTGTCCAAACACAAACGTTGACTGTATTGCAAATTTCCATTAACTAGCGCACCCGTTCGAAAATAGGCTTCAATCATGAAAATTTTGTGCTGTGTGGTAAGAGGCATGATTCAAAAACTGGATTAGAAAATGTCAGCACAATGACTTAACAGATTCTGACATGAAATTTGTAGGTTATTGATGATGTCAGTGTGACAGTGACATAATTATTTCAAACGTAAGCTCCAAGATAATTTTTGATATCCCGGTACATAGCGTAGGTTCGGGACCCGATCGTATCGACACCGTGCGGATTTCTAACGCACCGGGAAGGTAAGAGACTCACTCCTACCACGTATTAAAGTATACGAGATGCACTACCAGCCTATCCTATACCGTGGTTTTCTTTGTTTTGTTAGCAAAATTGTTTACGGGTCAAATATAAATTATTATAGGAACAGAGAATATATGAAAAATGATTTACAAACCGCTAATGAAGTACTCCGTATTATATTCAGTTACAATGAAATTTCATCCAAATGGTCTACATAAGGTATTTCACAACTATATGTTTTACACTGACACCTTCTGTCAGGTTGACATTCAACATTATTCACATACAACCTATTTTATACTGGCACTTGCTGTCACATGAATTAACAATATTTCCCACAGAGCAATCACATAAAATATACTGTTACTTCAGATTTGTGTTTCGTATAAATAAAGCATATTGAACGTCAATTTTTCACCTCTTGTTCGTTTTCTACCCATCCACGTAGCAACGTTACCAGACCTTCGTGGCTAATATTTCATTTTGATGTTTTTTTACCCACTCCTGGAAAACGTGCTCTCGCACTGCTGGTCATTCGCAGGAATTTGCACGACAATTAATTCATTGCGAACACCCGTCTACACTTAACTAACGCGTATCAATAAACCTTCGACAACGCCAACGAATGATAACGTTTGTCATTTGGTATCGGGTCACATTGGGCAGACAGCCCCCGACAGTCTTATCAGATGTCTGTCACTGTATTAACGGCCGTGAGGTCTGAAGTCACTGTATTCCCGACCGAAAGCACGTGTCAAATATGTGTTTCAACAGTCAGACACGTGTTTCAACATTCGACACTTGTTTCAACATTCAGACACTTGTTTCAACATTCAGACCTGTTTTGACAAGTGTTTCGAAATGCAGACACGTGCTTCAACATTCAGACACGTGTTTGAGACAAGCTCTCGGTCGGTAATACAGTAACCTCAAATCTCACGGCCGGTAATACAGTGACCGACATCTGATAAGCCTGTCTGGGGCTGTTTGCCCAAGGTGACCTCATACCTTCTTTTGTCCGATTCCAGATTGTCTTTTAGATGTGTCATGCTAATGCTACCCAGAAAAATTGTCTGCGCACGGTAGCAATGATGGAATTGTATACGAATACGAACGGATGACATTTGGAAACATTCTAACTCAAACTCACTTTCAAAATGAAAGTTATTCTTGATTGTATGTTTTCCTTCATTTATTCACGATCTGTTGATGACTAGTCAGAATAAATAGTGATAGGAGGGAGCTGTTGATATAATCTTTGTTGTACCGAAATGGGGGCTTCATATGGTGGATTGATGTTTCTTTTGTCCAGTGGCTCACCCCATACCAGAGCTTAGGGTTCGCCATAAAATCATAAATGATAATTTTCGCAATTTATTTAGTATGTTTTCTCGATTGTACTTCATTTGAAAACTTCTTATAATTATTAATTCAATACAACAATAAAAAAACGAATATAGTGTCATACTAACTTATCATACATAATCGAAAAATGTGTTGATCCTCTAAAGCTGAATCAAGAAATTTCGTACAATAAAATATCATTTTGGATCTAAAATAAGCCAGTATCCTTGAAAATACAATATATTTGTTTATTTTATATTTAGAAGTCACTATTCACATTATACATATACTACGGTCGTACACACAGGTCTGGGGACTCGTATGTTTGACATGGGTCTCTTACGCGTCGCCAAACTCGTAGTCCCTCGCTCAGCCACTAGCTAGCGCTTGGATCTCGAAGTATGGCAACAATCACATTATTAAGTAAAATAATTTTCCTCGTAACGCAATATTTACTATTCTGATTTGAGAGAGGAATAAGAACTGTTATTCTTGTCAAAATGTGTTACTCACCTTAAAAATAACTTCCCCTTTTTCGTCATACATACTCAAACACATAAAAGACCTCGTTAAAACGATTTCTATCCGGAATCGCAAGCATCCACTTTTTTCGCATTTCCGCATCTTTCGGCACTTTAAAAACAGAAGTTTCTTGCTTTACACTTTTGTACCACGTTTTGCATTTCGGCACAATGCACAGTTTCGTAATTTGTTTCTAAAAACGCAGGAATTCCTTGCGTTTACAACTTAAGAATGACAGTTGTCAGAGAATACTCTCACGTGACGTCTTTTGGTACTACGCGACAGTCGACGCTTAGCGGTCCCATTTCTCACATAGGAAACAGCCCTTAGTTTCCAGACCTGTATGTACGACCGTGACCTATATCTACGTAATTTTTCTTCAATAATCAAATCAAGTTATAACTTTCAAATTATAAAACCTGAATAATATATCTATTAAAAGTTTGATTTTCACGATTATAGTATATATATTCAATGCAACTAGTTGCAATATCTGCTTGCAGAAGCTACGGTGATAATTGCATTGTTTGTACCGTATAAAAAATTACCTGAATAATATAGCTATTAAAAGTTTGATTTTCACGATTTTAGTATATATATTCAATGCAACTAGTTGCAATATCTGCTTGCAGAAGCTGCGGTGATAATTGCATTGTTTGTATCAAATTAGTGAAAATCAAACTTTCAATAGCTATATTATTTTGATATATAATTGATTTTCATCACATAATATTTCAGTAGAATGCAGGTAAATGAATATAATATAAGTCGTAATTTAAAATTTACAAAACAAAAGTTAACTGATTCAATTGGAATGTCGGAGTACGCCTATTGGTGAAGTTTCAATTGATCAAATAATTATTAAAATAACGAAAAATGATTCTTACTGATGAAATGTAACGCCCAGAGATTTGTTTTTGGGTGTCTCAGAACATCCATATGCTGCACAGCTGACCATATTCACAAATTTAAGTTATCAAACGCCAAAGCAAAAAACCACGACAGACGTAAGCCGGTTAGAATGAGTCATACCTGAGGTGTAAATATCTCCCACTTCCGCCTCGCCAACTCATTTAAGTTCGGGTAGTAAACTTCCTTCCTCTCACTAGTTATTCTAAGGTTGAATCCCAGGATCATTAAATTGTTCGTCATAACTATTAAATAGTAAATCGTTCAACATTGTACAATAAATAATGCGATCAATAGTAACGAGGGTTTTCACTAATATTCCGACATTACAACCATACTGTTTTAATAATACTAATACAAGTAGGTAATCACAAGTCCCTTTCAAATATTTGTACTATTAGCGACTCTTTATGGAACAGTCGCTAGTAGCTTAAAAAAGTTCTGTTGTACTTTCTGTTTTAAAACTGTTTTTAAGTTAACACTTTTGTACTTTTTTTATTATGAAACAAAATTACAAATACAAGCTACAATGCTAGAAGTTGTAATTTAATTCATGAAATGAAATACATTTTTATTTATTCAACATGCCTGACCGAATTAACGTAGATATATTATGGTTGAAAACTTTCATTATTTTCATTCGCTGAAAATTCAAGCTCTGAAGGTAAATTTATGAAGTAACTTAAAGTTACATCTCTCCCCACAAGGAAGATTTTGAGCTCGCGGTCCGCAACAACAAAATCCAGATATAAGCTTTGCACAAAAAAGAGACGAGAATGGAGAATTCCTTTCTAAATTAGATATGGAATTCGTTGCAATTAATACTTCATTCATATAAATACTGAAATACAAATTAATTTTAGTTATTTCGCATTCTATAGGAGGAAGGATTATTATTCGATAGAGAACAACATGTGTTTAGTCGAGTTTCATGAAGTTGAAACATTGAACAATTTCATTCTGAAAATTGCGTTACGTATTCTCCGTTTAATGTGAAATTTTATCAGATTCATAGAATTCCCGCTTATTACATACTGACTTCGTTATTGTTCAAATTGAATTGTATTACAGTATTAAGTACCTAAGTATTAGAGATAACGGAAAACAGTATAATATGCACTAATCCAATCAATCATCCAGTACGGCATAAATGGTTGGCGGGGAGGTGGGGGTTGGTATACAAAACCAACTTACACAATCTATTTGTGGCTCAAAACATAATATTAAAAATTATGTATAATAGAAATAAACTTTACCCCACCAAACTTTTATATAAGCAAGCAAAAATCTGGAACATTAGGCAAATACTCGTACCGGGATATCAAAAATTATCTTGGTCAAGGGTGGTTGTGGAGTCTCAAACGTGTGCCTTACTTTACTTTTGAAGTAATTATGTCACAATTGATTTGAAGTTTCTAAAAGTGCGAAATTTCGCAATTTTATACGAATATTGTAACACTCAGAAGTCTTTAGCGCTTTGGATTCCGGAATTTTCACGTGGGCTATCGAAATTAGAAGGTTCGAATTATCTAAAATCATAATTGCATGAACGCCAGACGTCCTATGTAATTAGCTACGAACGAAATCATTTTGACATATGCCTCGAGGAACTCGCTGCGCGTATGTTAGAGTTTTATACATTTTACCTCGGTCTTGTTAATTTGGGGCCGTTTCTTGCACCGTGCGACCGGTGCCAGTTGTAATATAGTGTTTTTGGCTATGGGCGGCTAGTTTTTACCCGCTTCGTGTATATTTTAGTCGCGAGAAAATTCCCTTTGGTACGTCGCACGTTAGACGTGCGTAGCTGAGATCTGAGAATAGCTCGAACTGTTTTCATTAAATTTTCCTATTTAATGGACATTTATCGGAAAAAGAAGGGCCGTCGGGCACGGTCCGTTACTAAATCTAACTACATGGAGCGAAAACGGCAAGCGAAAAGTCGTTGTAAAGCCGTATTAGGTACAACCAGTTTGCACTTTTTCTAACTCGCGTGCTACGGGCTTCTCACGTGAACGTCATTCGATTCACGGAAAATTAACTATTTCAAAACAGTTTTTGACCCGGATTGTGGCTATCACGACCTCTGAAGAGGTTCAAAGTTCACATAATTATTTCATAATTTGTAGTTCATTATTGTTTCACAACTGAAATAAATAGGTGTGAAATTTGTAGGTTATTGATGATGTCAGTGTGATAGTGACATAATTATTTCAAACGTAAAGTTAAGACACACGTTTTAGATTCCACAACCACCCTTGACCAACATAATTTTTGATATCCCGGTATTTATAAGACAGGTAGTCTCTAATGCACACCAACACTATATTTGCCACGAACTTAAATACAACCCGAGCTTCAAATCTAAACCCAATAGTGGTAGACAGAGCATATAAGAGAATAGGGCAAAGATCAGCGAAAGACCTAGGACCTCGTTTACATAATTTCTTACCAACGGAATTAAAATCAATCAAAAACATAATATTATATTTATATTTAGAAAACGACTCTCGAACTATTTAATAACATGTGACAACATGAAACCTTTCTGTAACTACTTTGACTGATAAAATGGACATTCAAATCATAAAATCCAGAACTAACAACAGCTTATAAATTTTATTATTAAACCACTCGCATCTTTGTAATCAAGTATTATAATAGTAACATATTTAAAACCTAATGTAAGATTACCATAGACAATACAATACAGGGCCATACTATGAGAACTACTCCGTAAATATGACACACTGTGACTCCAACAATATATCACTGCTTAAATACATATTTTTTTTTGCGTAGAGTAGGGGAAATCATGCATAGAAGCCTCGGTGACCCGGACCCCCACGTGTGACGGTACTTACCGACAAAACCCCCTCCACCGTGAGGTTGGTTCTCCTTCCAGAGGGAGCTCCACTACACTGCGGTCATTAGTGTCGCATTGAGCCTTCACATATTGCTATCTCCTCGTAAGTCCGGTGTATTCTATAAAATTCAGTAGTCTAACATAGGGGATACTTCCGATTTCCAAGGGTGTAGTTTTATCGTTTCCAAGGTATGTCCGACGACTAACCACTTATGCCGTGCACTGACACAGCACATTCATGGGCGTCTCTTCTTCCACGCCGCAAGCCGTGCATGTGGGCTGATCTCCCAGACACATCGTGCAGAGATGTTTGTTCCATGGGGCGTGTCCAGTCGGGAATGCAACAAGATTCCGTATTTCTTGTCTGCTGAACATCAGTAGATTTTTCACTCGTTGCTGCTTGAGATCTCCCATCAGTCGCTTGGAATGCGACATACGAGGCAGTTCCCTCCAATAGGCACGGTCCTCTGCTTCGAGAACTTCTTGGATTACAGATTTCGCTGTGGCATGAGAAATGCAAAATAAAATACTATTCCTCTCTCGTGTGAATGTATGGAGTAAAGTGCTCATTCACGGGCTTTGCCCATATGAACACTGTTACTTTATTTATAAATAAGATTATTGGCGTTCATGTAATATTAAAATCAATTATTGTATTATATCATAGTTATATTCTAAATTATGCAGAATAAACTTATATTGTTCTGTTCTTTCTTTCTAATTCAACTTCCTGTGTACAATAAACCTAGACTTGTTCCCTGTGTGTATTGCCAGTAGCCTAAAATGCAGTTATTTGCAATTGAAAATAACCTAATAAAAATTATTATCAATCACAAATATGAAGAGTCTGACATTGAGTAACGTTTTGTGAGTAAGAGCAATGGTATGAAGCCTATCATGGTTTCTCCTGGAAACCATTGTTCTCTAGACTACACTAAATGTTTGATAGGATATATACCGTAGTATGTCATTGCGTTAAAAAATACAAACTGAGATATTATGACTATTGATCCACCTTAATGATTCATACATTCAAGTACTACTTGAAACGATGAACAATACATTGACACATCACATATCTTTATATTTCTGTAGTATACATTTGCTTCAAGAAAAAATCATCAATTCATTAAGAGATACCTCGATAAGATAACAATATAAGATTACCTTACTATACTACTAAACTAAACTAAATATAAACCCACAAAGTTTTCTCGACCACGAAATAGATCTGAAACAGACAAGAAAGATCATTTGGAATTATTTGCCAAGTGTTGCATCTAATCTCCAAGTTTTCGAAAAAAATTTCAACGCCTATCACGTTTCCCAACCCTGGCTTGAACAGTACAGATTTTCCAAAATGTAAATAGGAAAAAAACATAATGAGATAATGCAAGACCCAATCGTTTTCATCTTACCGGTCTGTTAGATTCTAGTATTGGAAGAATGATCTGCTACCTCACCATACGAGGGCAAGATGAAATGTTCCTGAAAAATTAAACATGAAATAATTCATTAGGTCAAAACTTATTCTATTTCTCAACATAATCTTCTTGTAGCCCGATACACTTCGTTCAACGTTTTTCTAATGTTTCGATGTCTTCCAAATAATACGATTTCGGCAATCCTTCAAAATAGGTGTTTGTTTCAACGATGACCTCATCGTTTCCGCCGAACCATTTCTTCAACTTTGAGAATAGATAATAATCGCAGGGGGTCAAATCTGAAGAGTATAGTAGATGACGACCCAATTTAATCAATTCAATGAACACTTTACTAAATTTGGTTCGAATCTATCCAACGCGCTGCCTATGGCAAGTATGAAAAAAATCCTGTAGTTTTTCCATCTGAACATCCAACTTTCAACTTTCAAGAACTCTCTTTTTATTCAGTAAGGGATTGCATCTCTAAATTGAATAAATCTAACTGTCGTAATATTTATAACTTAAATTCGAAAATTATTAAGTGTATTTCTCATAACTTAGTGTATCCTCTGACAAAACTCTTTAACACTGGCACATTTCCAAAATCTTTGATATTATCTTGATAGTATTACCGTTATATAAAAAAGGTTCAAAAAATGAGTTGAATAACTTTAGACCTATATCTATCATACCAATAATTGGAAAGGTATTTGCAAAAACTCTAGCCTGTCAAATTATAAATCACTTCGACGATAATAATATTTTCACGGAAGCACAATTTGGGTTACGAAAAAACAAATCTACAACATCTGCTCTTTTGAAACTGACGGAAGTAATTTGTGAAGCATTTTATAATGGTGAGCCTTTCGGCTTAATTTTCTGTGATCTCACAAAAGCATTTGATTGTGTTTCTACAGATATTCTGATGTCTAAACTGAACAGTTATAAATTTCCTGAAACATCATTGTCTTTGATACGATCTTATTTATCTGGTAGAATGCAAGTTGTCTATATGCATTCTACCGGCTCGTCTATGTTGCCGGTGACCTTAGGGTACCCCAATCTTCCATAGTTGGACCTGTACTCTTTTTAATATACATTAATGATTTACCGTTACAAGTTCCTGAAGGCAAAGTAATCTTATATGCAGATGATACAACCACATCGAGGGTTAATACAGACTTAGTTGACTTACAAAATTCACTCATGGAGAGACGAACTGATTTGCTTAACTGATTTATACTTAATAAATCAAATAGTAATAATGAAATGCTTCATCTGTTGCAGAAGGAATTTACTTGCTAAGAAGCTTAAACAAAATTGTATCTGTTAATGTAATGCTCACAACTTATTTTGGTGTAATACATTCAAAAATTAGTTACGGCATTTTAGTCTGGGGTCACTCAGCAAATATGTCTCATGTTATCAAGATTCAGCGTGAAGCAATTAAGATTATAAAAAACCTGCCTTACCGACAAGACTGTAAGCATGCCTTTAAGGACCTAAAAGTTATGCCTCTCCCTTGCATTTACATTCAACATTGTCTAATATATGTTGAAACACATATTAACGAATATTCAACTCGATGTGATATGCCCTGTCTCAATATTAGAACGAAATGTAATTTACACATTAATTATAACCGCATAAAACGTAGCAGAAATAGCGTTAATTACTGGGGTCCAACTTTTTTCAATAAGCTGCCACACTAGAGAGCTCCCACTCGACAATTTTTCAAGGGTCATTAAAAATTTTCTTACTGAACATTGTTTTTATACTTTTAAGGAATTTTTAGATTTTCAGTTCTGATTTAATAGTTTTAAGTTTTTATTCTTCTTTGTTGTATCATAATTTGAATTCGTTTTTTTTTCTTCCTTTTATCTTGACGAATGTAAGCCAATACTTGGTATTTAGCATGAATAAATTATTTTATTCTATTCTATTCTATTCTATTCGTAGCGCAATTCATGCAATTTTGCCATTGCGACTGCGGACCTGTGCGCCGATGCGTTGTTTTGGTGGAAAAACACTTTGTTCTTTGCAAAATGCGGCCGCTCTCGCTTCAAATCGGCGTCGAATCGCTCTGCATAATATACGCCGGTGGTCATTTTGCTCTCTTCAAAATAATCGATATGGACGATATCGTGTACATCCCAATAAACGTCATGTCACCATGACTTTGTTGGCCGATAAACACACTGTGGCCTTTTTCGGCTTCGATTCGCCAGGACAAGTCCACTGTTTCGAATATTCTTTTTGGTCTCTGGTGTGTTGTGATAGATTCATGTTTCATCCACTGTTGCGAAACGACGCAACAGTCCTTCTTATCGCGCTTCAACATCGCCAAACACTCCTTGTTGTCAACACAACAGAGAGCAATTGCGGTACCTGTAGCAATTCGAAATTTTCACCATGATTAGGCCCTATCCAAAATTATTAAATACGGAATTAATTTAAGTCGCATACAAAATTGATCATATCACAGCAGAATGGTATGTGGCGACGATTGTATTTCGTAACCTGACATGCCTCATCCGGAGCACAGACCTCGCACCCGCCGCCAAGCTAGCACAAGTTGCTGCAGGTAAAAATTTTGCTATGATCGGCAGAAAAGGTGTCGTGGACTTGATATGCCTGTCAACTCCGCTATCACACAGGTTCTTTGTTTTAATAGGCCGTAAAATTAAAATATAGGCAGTTAGTCCCTTAGTGTCGAGATTGAACTGACATTTCGAAAATATCAGAGCGTGGGTCAGCCCAGGTCAATCGTTTCAAAAAAAGAATTGATTATCGAAAGGGAAGTCAGTTCTCGATAGTGAGTCGTCCGGTAAGCTCAACTCAGTACAGCTCTGTCTTAGCCTGATTACTATCTTGAAAATAATTAAAAATTATCATTAAATCAATTAATATATCCTCTGCATAAAACCAAATTTAAAATAAATTAAGTGTAAATGCTATTCTTTTTGTAAGTCTTCTTATAAGTTTAGTAGTAAATTGTTGTTTTATTTTCATCAATAACTTTTGATAGCTCCAAAAAGACAGACGCGATTTGTACGGAAAGTGTTAAACTCATATTTCTTTTATCCAAATAACGTGGAGCATCTAATATTATCCTAAATTTAGATATAACGAGAACTCGAGTTAGTAAAATTTCCGTGTGACAAAATTCTAGAGGTCTCCAAAGCAAGCATCGAAGCTAGAGCGAGGGTTGAACGGTGATGGTGAGTGTTGGACGAATTGCCTGAGGTTTTGATACAAAAATTGACCATTCCATTTATTAATTGTGATTACCCCCTTCAGATCACGTCCGTTTACAGATAGTATTTCGTTTTAACTGTAAAATCCTAGTCTTTCCCACGTTCTCATTTGGGGCAAACCTGTAACAGTTTTTTTCCTCATTGATTGTTATCAATTATCAAAATCTGCTGTCAAATTTCATATTTGGGTTTTTTTTTTTACATCAAAGATTGTTAAATTATTATTCAATATAATATTATTATAAACATGGCTCAATGTGTTTAACTGGTACGTTCTAATCACCTATCAGCAAATACGTTTCCCAAAAAGGGGGATTCAGAGAGAATACTTGGAAAATTGCAATTACATTCTTATAGAGGAAATTGAGCCGACCCGGGTAAGGGCGGATAACTATCACCGTTATATTCAAACAGCTTCCTAGGTGAGCCTAATTAACACATCTAGTGGTGGCAGCTACAAGATACTTTAAGGGTAGTTTGGCTAAGCTCGACGACCCGAGGTTTCATCCTTCAATACTTTTACAAACTATTGTACGTGGCGACAAGTTATTATCGCTAGCTGTATTCTCTATAGATACAAATAAGTACTCCCATGTTACACACCCAACTAACAGAGGTTTCTCATATTCGAAAATTTTTGCAAAATATTACGTACCCGTTCAGTGGAGATACCCATAGCCTCAACTCTAACTTTAACTCGCTGATCGTCCAATATCATACCATGAATTTTATCGACAATTTCTGGCGTTGTAACCTCAATTGGACGACCAGAACGTTCGGCGTTCTTTGGGGTCATACTGCCACAACAACAATCAGTAAGCCACTTGTTAATCGTTCCAATCAATGGTAAAGAGTTTCCATAAGCACGAGCAATGCTTTGGTTGCGTAATGCTTTTACCACTTAGGAAATAATGTTTAATCAAGACGCGGAATTCATTTTTTTCCGTATTTACAAAAATTTTTCAAGTTGCTTGCTTTCGGTGAAGTTTAAAACAGAACTGAATGACATATCAGTCTGCAGTTTTTCATGCGTTCTGGATAAAGATGATGGTACATCACAAATGTGACATGGTATCGATAATGGCGCCATCTGTTTTATTTTTCAGGGATTTTTCACCTTGCTTCTTATATGAATACCACTAAACACACATAAGACCAGCCCAAAAGTGCAATTCTTGATAATTCAACAGCTGCTGGTTGTTAAAGTCTGTGTGTATGTGTTTGTGTGAGTGTGAGTGTGAGAAGTAAAAAACCATAATTATGGAGCATTTGAAACATAATATCACCTAAATAGCAATCATCCAAATATCAAATTTCTAATTCCTGATTAAATTTGACAGGCTCTCAAAGATTTGACATCGGCAGCAAGGGACTTACATTTCAATATTAAATATTATCCAGAAGAAATTTCCCATGAATTAATAGAGAAAGTGACAATCCAGCTATTCTTCGCAGAAATAAGAAATGCTATCATCTCGGATAATATCTTCTGTCCACCAGATACATCGGCGTTATTGGCTTCATATGCACTACAGGCGAAACAAGGAGATTATGCGTCTGATGTTCATAACAAACACTTCTTCAAAAAACAAACATTGCTCTCGAAAAGGTAAGATTATCAGTCATTTATCAGTATACAACAGCTGTGGTGAAATGAGAAGTTCTGGAAACAGAGCTACTCCCTATCTCACTTATACTCGAGGAAATAACGCATTCCACATTCCAAAGCCGGGGCAGTTGGATGGATTGAGATGCGGTTTTCTGCATTCGATTCAGAAAGTAATTTAGAAAATTGGTCTGGTATTTTTTTTTTGAATAAAAAAATTTGACTCGGATTGGTTTCTCGGAGTTTTTTGGGGTCGCTAAACACGAAAATGCTATCAAGAAAATTCCCTGAGTTCCTCTTGGACCTCCCCGGGGTATTCGGGCTTCCTGACGCCCTAGATATCGATGAAATTAATTAAATAATTATTTTTAATGTTTTTTGTTTGTTAACTGTTCAAGAGGTGATATAAAGGTTGCTAGTGATGATTACGACGTGAAAAAACTCTTCTGCAATACCTGGTTGAACCCTGAGATTGGGTAACCACGTCATCTTCTAGGAATTTGTTCATTTTCCTTCGTAAGATGCAACAAATTCTGTCTCCCGGGTGTTTTCAAAGTCACTGATCACGACTATGACACTCACAATGTTCTGCAAATTACCTGTAGGTGTTTTCTGGCTCTCGGACACCAGTAGATCTGCACTTGCGGAACACAAGTTTGACACAAATCATCAAATCCTTTTTGAAGATATTGAAATCCTAGCCCGAGCCCCAAACTTCTATCAGCGAAAAATCCTTGAAGCTATAGAAATCCTAAAACATCCGAATAATCTGAACCGTGACTCAGGATATTACCTTCCCAACATTTGGAAACCCATCCTCGAAAATTCCACTTCTCACATGATCGCACAACGGCAGGGTCAGGTGCCGGAACGACGTCAACCACCGGAACAAAGGCAGTGAACTATGTAGCGTGAAGGATTTTCCTAGAATAAATACGGCTACAGAAACCAATAGAACCAGTTTCAGTTCAAGCCTCAAGCCTGCCCTGAAGATGCCACCTGTAATGGTTGGCGAAACGTCGGCATCAAGTCGAGCTATTGTGACGCGGAATCCATCCGGAAGACAAGATTTTTCAAGATTAGCTGTCCGCGGAAGTCTACAATCCAAGATAATTTATTAAGCTTCATAAACAGTAAGCAGTTATAATGAACAGTGAGAAGCGAGTCAGGTATAATCAGAATCAATCATATTAGTATTTGTAAAGCTATCCAGACCAGATCGATACACATTAAAATTACGATTATATCTAACAATGGCAAAGAATACACAGTTAATATAAAATCGTGATTAATATTTTTATTCACATAGTAACTAATTTAAGGTTGACCTATCTACTATTTAAGAATTCTCCGACGGAGTAGGATTCTAAAAAACAAATACAGTTAAACACTTCACTCTTGAATCGCGTTTTTGAGTAAATCAATTCATGTAGACATTCAACTAGACATTTGATATAACGAATGCATGCATAATATGGACTTGTTTTAGTTAAAGTTAATCTATGATAAGGATAATTATAGCTATTTTTATCACTCGTGTTTTCCTCATGATCTATCAGTTCCTGTGAAAATATGTGCGGATTTTATTTTTGAAAAATAAAGTAGGTAGATACAATACAATTTTTTGGAGTGTTCTTCATTCTGCGCTCATTCATGTACCACATGTGATGGTTCGATTACGTTTGAGCATCAAGATTTGCTTAAAGAGAATCGACAGTAGAAGTTGACATTGTTTCAATAATTGATATTTATTGTGTTAAAATTCAACGATACTTAGTTATCTGGCTTTGTTTCGGTGGTCACTGCTTTGGAAGTAGTTGGAAGTCTATATTACTATAACACTGTACTCAGTTTTTGTCCTTTCAGTTGCACATGCAAAATATCTGGCCTAAGGGTAAAACTAACTGCGAACAAGTGTTTAGCCTAATTTGAATATTCTCTCTATCGCCTATAACCCTCGACATTTGCATTTCATTACACCCGCTCTGGCTCCCGTTCGACTGGAATAATTTTATTGTTCAGGGTAATCAAGTTTTAAATTATCAGAACATTAATTATATAAGAATCAGCCTATAATTGGAAAAAAAGGATATTCATCGTTTTCATTCTTTCCCTTCCAGAATAATGAGTTGCTTAAGATTTAATCTTAATTTTTATATGTATTATGAGGCTGAAGCAGTTGAACTGCAGCAAGCGTAGCGACGAACCGATTTGCCATCCATTCGAGTTGGATAATGCTAGATCCGGCTTTTCTCTGCTGTATTTTAACCGACCAACTTGTAATTTTGCATATTATCATAACTCGACCACATACAAGCCGTGGCTGATCTGGAATTTTGAAATTCAATCTGTGGTCTTTCATCTCGGACTTTTCCGGTACTAAATCACAAATACATCTATATTTTGAAGACATTTTTGATATTTCACCGCTTGATAACAGTTGGCGTACTTATCTAGCATTATACGCTATAAACCAATGGCTATAAGTTGAAGTCATTGCATCTTTGACGGCACTTCCTCTGTCGATAAAGAGCTCCGTCACCCATCAGCGAACAATACGTAACCTAATATGTTCGACGAAGACCGAATATTTTAGTCAGGTAAATCGTTTAAATCAGGGCTCTCCAAACTACGGTCCGCGGGCCAAATCCTGCCCGCCACTTGCATCAATCCAGTGCTTCAGCTAAGTGGATCTGATGAAATTAGCAAGTGATATGACTGGTTTTAGAACTTCAGACATATCCAAACATTTCCAGCACAAGGACTGTCGGTGAATGATACAAGGTAAGACTAATGGTTTTGAACCACCATCATTTTCTACACCCTTTGATACAAGAGCAGCCACTCTTTTATTTTCACCACACATGTTTTCGCCTCCATCAGTAGTAATAGATTCCACATTTTTCCATCTGTTGACTCATCCAATGCCAGAGAAAACCACTCAAGATGTTAATTTTTGTCAGATAGTTGAGATGATATATTTTCTGCGATGTCTTCTACCCTCCGAGCCACGGTGTTTGCTGACAAACTGACAGTTTCAAAAAAATTTACATTCCTTCAGCTACTGCAAATACGCATTCTTTGATCATTTCTCCATCTGTGAATGGTTTTCCACATTTCGCAATTTCAAGAGCCACATGAAAGCTTGCACGAGTTGCAGCCTCTTGTTCAGTATTGAATTTCGTAAACTAATATTGTTGCGATTTAAATCCACGCTTCAAAGCTTCAGATTTTTCTGTATGCAAACTTCCTGTATATTTTGAGTAATTCTGAGTATGTTTCGTTTCATTATGACGTTCAATGTTATATTCTTTGAGAGCGGCTATGGTTTCATTGCAAATCAAACATAGTGTCTTCTTATTGGACTCAATTACGAAATATTGAAACTTCCATCGATCTTTGAATGTTCTGCATTCACTGTCTACTATTTTTTACTTCTTTTCCATACTAGTAAATCATACACAAAAAGAACAAATCAAATCAAAATACTGTTATGAAGATGTTTTATAAACACGCACAAACACGTTTTAAGGAGTTACCCACTACTTTAATTCACAACAAACAGTTCCGCTCCCTTCGCCTTCCCTAGGCGGACTGACTCGCGGTCACGACGATAGTCTTTTCATACTCCAATTACTGCCATCTAGAAGTGAATGGAACTTTCTCGAAACAACGAGATTATTCGCGAATGTTTAATTGATACTGTTTTTTCGAAATTACTACCAACGCTATCTGTTATCGATCAAAGGTACTACCACTACCTATTTCCGCATGTGACCATCTGGTGTCGTCAAGTGTCGCGGTCGTAACAGTAAAGTTTTTTTTTTATTTATTTTCAAACGAAAAATACATTTCATTTTCACAGTTGAGAAAAAGAAAAAAAAAACAAATACGTATAATTATTTTGAAATAAAATTATCAAAAATAACAATACTATACTTGTTGTGCACAAACATATACAATATAACTAAATAAAAATGAGATAGAACGAGGAAGTTTGAGATTAAAGGAAGTACCAGAAAGGGAAAGTTAAATCCTCAAGTTTGGTTTACTGATTGGCATTTCTCATTATGCATTTAAGTGGAGAGTAAAAAGAATAATTTGTTGAACAGGAGGGAACATAAAAAATTTGAGTTGAATTCACAGTTTGACGTGTAAGACGTTTGGGATTGTGAAAGTTATCTCTAAAGTAAAGTGAGATAACTTCGCAAGAAATTATATTATTAATAGACTTAAAAAGTAGTTTAAGATCGAAGTGTAATCTTCTCACAGTAAGTGGAGCAATGTTAAAAATAGTTTCAAGAAAGTTATAATCACAGTTCCACTTGGCATAACGTATTCCACTTTGGAAAGCCAAATATCTCAAAAATTTATGCTGGACCTTTTCAATATTGTAGGAATGAACGTTATAGTAAGTACACCAGACGGTCGAGCAGGAATCAAGATGTGACCTGACAAGAGAAAAGTATAAAGTTTTCAAAGCATTTATATTTCTGAAATCAACAGTCAATTTTTTTATAAATTCCAACATCTGAAGAGAATTGCCGATAACATGATTAATATGAGGGACAAAACTTACAGATGTATCAAAAATCACGCCCAAATCTTTAACATTTAATTTACTGTCCAACGATGTACCATTAATTCGATAATTGTAAGTAATGGGACTTCTCAGACGATGAAATCTCATAACATTGCACTTTGAAATATTAAATTCCATTTTGTTAATAGTGCACCAGTTCGAAATGTTATTCAAAGCTTTTTGTATCAATAAACATTGATCTACAGATTTTACTTTGAAAAATATTTACAAGTCGTCCGCAAATAGTAAGAGCTTGATATCACAAGGGAAAACATCCTTGATATCATTAATGAAAAGTGGAAAAAGTAATGGACCAAGATGTGAGCCCTGAGGAACTCCAGAGTGGACATTTATTATCTTGGAGTAGTTATTTTTTATTCGAACTATTTGCGAACGATTGGAAAGATAGCTCTTAATCCAAGAAAGTGTTGGGCCGTCTATGCCAAGTGATAAAACCTTAGAAAGAAGTGTAGAATGATTTACCCTATCGAATGCCTTGGAAAAATCAGTATAAATAGCATCTACTTGATACCCATCCTCCAAAGCATCAACAATGTAATTCATGTATACTAACAAGTTAGTTTCAACTGAGCGACCACTTAACACCACAAGTACAGTTAGTATACAATACTAATTGAACTAATGAATTCAGCAAGCATATGCTCGCTCAGGGCGCGTACTCGGTGACTAGTCTAGAAATTAAAGATAATGGGAGAAAAATCATAACGATTTTGCTCCTTGGAACTTACTGGAGTAAACAGTATGGCATTAAAGCTGGAAAGTTTGGAGACCACTGGTTTAAATCATTTGTAAGCTATCCATCCATTGAATCAGGCATGTCAGTAAATTTCATTGTTGGAGAGGTTATCAAATCGTGCTGAGCTTTTGTTTATAAAATGAGTTACAGTCTAGTTTATATTGTGCATACACATTCTACCTGGCACCTCCGCCAAATTTCAAGAAAGTAAATTTTCTTGAAATTGATAAAAGTTATTTTGCAAAAATCGATGAATATTAATCCTCATCTCAACATAGTCCTTCAATAAAATGAAGAATATCAACAAGATGAATTATTCAGAGGTTAATTATGTGTTCACCAGAAAGATACTGTCATCAATCCGGAACACTACCAACTTTCGCCAGATAGCCTGAAGAAATGATACTCCTTCTCGGATTATAATCCCTCATCAGAATTATACATTTCTTGATAGTGACATTAATAATCTGATGTCGATATTTTTATTTACTCGAAATACTGTAGAAAAATGTGAATCCAATAATAAATGGTGAATAAATACAAATTCATACTAATAACAATATATTAATGATTGTTCCAGATTCAAAATGTATATTTCTGTACAAACATTATGTTAGCTGATTCATGCTTGCTGTTTCAGCGGAAGCTGATGTCACTGAATGTATCTTCCGCAGTTTCACTGATATGACGAATTGAAACAATTGTGCATTTTTATAGGCAAGACGTATTGAATGGAGATTATCTCAAAAACCTTAAAATATGTAATCCAAGTGTTGATTATTCAATTGAGTGTGATTCCATCCTTTCAGGATTTTAAAACAGCATGATCTAGATATAACGTCTTGGATTGATATTATTATTAGCATGTGGATGAAGCTAGCTGGTATGGATGCTGAAGAATCGATGATGGAGTATTTGAAATTAGTTCAAAATCTTGAGATGTATGGTGTCACCTACTTCGAAATAAGGAATAAAAGGGGCACCAGATTATTATTAGGAATGACTTCTCTTGGAATGAATATTTATAAGCCGGAAGATCGGT
The DNA here is from genome assembly GCA_958510875.1 of Endomychus coccineus. NCBI lineage: Eukaryota > Metazoa > Arthropoda > Insecta > Coleoptera > Endomychidae > Endomychus > Endomychus coccineus. The sequence goes on from OY294067.1 coordinate 75,274,789, forward strand.
AAGTTGCATTCTCGAAGGTACAATTCATATGGATGGGGAATAAATTGGTATTACCCATATGTAAGTTCATTTTAATAATGATTCAAGATTATAGCACTGACTAGTTTTGGCAATAAGAATGTGTAAATTCATTTTTAACCTGCAAAGTTGTGGAATTAAAACTACTAATTTACACTAAAAAAAAACACTAGATGATTTTATTATCCACTATTGCTTACAAATGATTCAACACACAGTCTCATCATCTGATCTAAGTTATAAACTGAAATTAGCTCAAATGATGACACTGTGTGTTGAAACATATGTAAACAATAGTGGATAATAAAAGCATTAATTGTTTATTTACTGTAAATTAGTGGTTTTATTTCCCTAGCTTTATAAGTTAAAGATTATAGTTTTTAATTCTGACAATCCTATTTGCAGATATTCGATACATGTTTCGAGGCCTATGACTTACACCTCATTAACGAATATTATAAGTGGCTGTAAGAAAAGTATGTTTCATTTTCGATCTTATTATATCAATTAATATGGATTTGGTAATAAAATTGTATAATATATTATTTTTTTAATTAAATTTGTTAAAATATTTTTTGTTAGAATATTGGAATATGTTAAGTTGTGAAATTTTTGAACAATTATTGGACACTATAATTTGGTACATTCAGGAATTATTAATTAAAGAACTCACATTCACATTATAAAAAATTATTTCTCATTACAATTAGATCTTTATTAAGATTTACTATTTTTAGTTTAATTTTATATGTGTTTCTAGTTCGGAATTCAAGACGCTACAAAATGTGAATTAATATAGTATATCATAGTCTAGGATTGATTGAAAACCGAGATATGAATTGAAAAAGTTTATGACAACATTTTCATAAAAACTTTATGTTAATGATAGATATATGAATTAAATTTCAAAAAGAGGGTAAGTTCTATTAATTCATTCAAGTTTTATACAAAATTGGTTAATGGAATGGTAATATGATAAGTAGAAATCTATGAAGCTTGACAGTTGGACAATATTATTATAATAAATGTTTGAAAGTTAGTATTGTTATATGATTGCAGTAAAAATTGAATTATAATTTGACGAAATTTGTGCATTAGAGTGATTATATCTGTATTTTTAAAAGCGTTTTGTATCTTAAGCAACTCTAGATTATTTAGATATAAGTCTTTATTTGCGTAATATGGTATTTTGAAATTATCTATTATGTCAAAGTTATGACTGGCTTCAGTAAGATGATTTGCAAATTGGGAAAAAACAGTTTTAGTAAGACAACGTATGTGTTCTTTTAATCTTATGTTAAAGTGCTTATATGTTCCGCCAATGTAAATTGCTGGGCACGAATTGCAACTAAGTTGGTATATACCGCTTTTTTTCATTTTATCAATCCTGTCTTTATTGTTTATTAAACATATTATTAGGTGAATTTGATGATTTGTAAGATATTTTAAAATGTGAAAAAGCGACACATCCCAACTTATGTGCAATTCGTGCCCAGCAATTTATATTTAGTATTTCACAATACTACATTAAGCAAATAAAGGTTTAAACCTAAGTAACCTTGAGTTGATTGAGATACAAAAAGCATTCAAAAATTCAGATGTAATCACTCTCAATACACAAATTTCGTTAAATTATAATTCAATTTTTACTGTAATCATATAATATTACTACCTTTCAAACATTTATTATATTGTCCAACAGTCAAGTTTCATAAATTTCTACTTATCATATTACTATTCCATTAACCAATTTTGTAGTATAAAACTTGAATAAATCAATTCATATATATATATATATATATATATATATATATATATATATATGATATATATATATATATATATATATATATATATATATATATATATATATATATATATATATATATCATAAAGTATTTATGAAAATTTCTTCATAAGCTTCAATTCTTATCTTGGTTTTCAATCAATCCTATGCTATGATATACTAATAATTCACATTTGTAGCGTCTTGAATTATTGAACAAATATAAAATGAATCTAAAAATAGTAAATCTTAATACAGATCTAATTGTAATTAGAAATCATTTCTTATAATGTGAATGTAAGTAAGTACTATGATATACCAGGATATCAAAAATTATCTTGGTCAAGGGTGGTTGTGGAATCTAAAACGTGTGTCTTTACTTTACGTTTGAAATAATTATGTCATAATTAATTTGAAGGAATTTCGCAATTTTATACGAATATTGTAACACTCAGAAGTCTTCAGCGCTTTGGACTCCGGGATTTTCACGTGGCCTATCGGAATTAGAAGGTTCGAATTATCTAAAAACATAATTGCATGAACGCCAGACGTCCTATGTAATTAGCTACGAGAGAAATCATTTTGACATATGCCTCGAGGAACTCGCTGCGCGTAAGTTACAGTTTATACATTTTACATCGGTCTTGTTAATTTGGGGCCGTTCCGTGCGAGCGCCAGTTGTAATAAAGTGTTTTCGGCCATGGGCCGCTAGCCTTTACCCGCTTCTTGTATATTTTAGTCACGAGAAAATTCCCTTTGGTACGTCGCACGTTAGACGAGCGTAGCTGAGATCTGAGAATAGCTCAAACTGTTTTAATTAAATTTTCCTATTTAATGGATATTTATCGGAAAAAGAAGGGCCGTCGGGCACGGTCCAATACTAAATCTAACTACATGGAGCGAAAACGGCACGCGAAAAGTCGTCGTAAAGCCGTATTAGGTACAACCAGTTTGCACTTTTCTAACTCGCGTGCTACGGGCTTCTCACGTGAACGTCATTCGATTTACGGGAAATTAACTATTTCAAAACAGTTTTTCACCCGCATTGTGGCTAGCACGACCTTTGAAAAGATTCAAAGCTCACATAATTATTTCATAATTTGTACTTCATTATTGTTTTACAACTGAAATAAATAGGTATGAAATTTGTAGGTTATTGATGATGTCAGTGTGACAGTGACATAATTATTTTAAAAGTAAAGTAAAGACAACGTTTTAGATTCCACAACCACCCTTGACCAAGATAATTTTTGATATCCCGGTATAATCCCTGAAACTACCAAAATTATTATTATTATTATTAAACTAGAGATGAATCAGAATTTGATAAATCGCTTTTTCGTTTATACATTTCCATTCCTCCTAAGCTGGAATTTACAAAATCCATTGTGAATCGTGTTGAAAATGTTATGTGGGTCAAACTGGAAGGAATATTTTAACTAGTTGTAAGGAAAATTTTGCCCATATAGAGAACAATGATCAAAATCAGGGGTAGCCGAACATATTTTGAAACAACAGTACAGACAAGTATCTAGGTAATTGAGAAGGGATAGAAATGTATAAACGAAAAAGCAATTTATTGAATTCCGATTTGTTTCCAGCTGAGGGTAACCCATTGTTTACATTATTATCCTCAAATAGTATTTAAACAGGCAAATTTTGATATATAATTCAGTTTACTCTGATGATGGCTACCTGATAGCTGGAAGGTTCTCAGTGCTTTAATAGTATTTTTAGTGGATAAGGGTGATTAATTTTTATCAATAGTTCTTAATAATCTATTTCTATGTCTAATTCATAATTAGTCTGAAGGAGGGGACAAATCCACGGTTTTAAGTGTGTCAATTTTTTTGAGGACAAATATCTATTACCCAAGGAATGGGAATAGCGGGTCCGTGTATATAATCTCGTTTAAAAGTTTGATTTAAAAAAATAAGAGCAGGATTTTTTTATTTCCTGAAAGACGGCTTTGGATCCGTTCTCTTCCTCAAACAACTGATCCAATTTATGTTACTCTAACTTGTCACACCGATCAGTGACTTTATAGTTTGCGCACTGTTGTGTTAATTCTGAAGCATGGAAAAACACCGTTGCAAATTTCTATTACAAGGAAACAACGTGCAAAAAAGTCTTACTTAATAGAAGTGGCCATACAAGTTTTTGTTGGTAACATTATTCTATACTGACCGTCGTCAGATATTTTTGCATGTGGTTTGTTGAACAAAGTTTCAAAGCAAATGATTTTCTGTTTCAGAATAAATCCACAAATAACATTCCCATGGGCAGAAATCAAGCGATTAACTTTCAGGGACACTAAATTTGTGATTAAACCGATAGATAAGAAAACAACAGATTTTGTCTTAATCACAGCTAGCGGGAAAATTAGTAAGCAAATTTTGAACCTTGGAGTTGGAAATCATCAGTTATATATACGCCGCAGGAAACCGGAGGCTCCTGAAATACAAAGGATGAGAGAGAGAGCACTGGAACAGAGAAAGTTAAAACAATATCAGAAGTATGCTCATATAAATTCATAACACGAAAACGCATTATTTTGTCTTTTCGAAAAGTCAGTTCATCTTCAAGAAGTAGCCTGCATTTCTTGAGATATAATAGTTTTCACAATGCACCACTAAATTTCATATATTTAATATTTATTGGTGTTGAACGATCGATTAACAAAAGAAACTGAAACCATCAAATCTAGTATAGAATTGTTAACATATTGCAATACAAAAATAGAATTTTAACATATAAAAAGGCTACGAAATTTCCAAGTGATTTTAGAAATACACAAATAGAACAATTTTCATAGTCAATACCTAATCATTAAATCTGATATAAAAATATAAACAGTGAATTTGTATTATTATTCTCTTCAAAACACATGTTAAAAATACAATTACGTCTGCATTCATTAACTATCATTCAATGCGTAATCTCTATAAATAGTCTCTTTATTTGATTCCTCCGCCTATCCTAAAATTATAATCTAATCTCAAGAAGTTTTCGAGTTTTGATTTTCAACAATTGTTTGCATTAGGTATTTGGTTATATAATTTATGAATATAATTGATCAGAAAGTTTATCATAACGGCACATGTAAATTCCAGGGATATACTGAAACAAGAAAGGACTGCTAGGGAAGAATCAGAGAAAAGAGAGCTCTTATATAAAGAAAATTTGCTAAAAATTAAAGAAGAACTGGACCAGAGCAGAAACAATCTTCTAGAAGCAAACAAAATTATTGAAAAGCTTCAAAAACAATTGGCAAGCTTAAAACAATCTAAAGAAGAATTAGAAAGTGAACAGAAAAAATTAACAGAGATGATGGCACTTTTACAATACAGCAAAAATTTGGAGGCACAGGAAAAATTAAAGTTAGAGAATGAAATATTAGCTAAGCAGAAACAAGTTCAACTCATACAGAATGAGGTCGCTTTGAAAGATCAAGAAGCGAAACGATTACAAGAACAAGTTGAAGAAGCTCGAAAAAAAGAAGAGGAATACATCCGCAAACAAAAAATTGAAGAAGAAGAACGACTACGCCAGGAAGAGGAAGATCGAAACAAAGAACAAGGGCAGGATTTGGAGTTACTGCCAGAAGGCGCAAACACAGCTCTCCCTGAATTAGTTCAAGTAAACGAAAGTCTTCAGGAGCAACTGAAGGTAATTCACAATTTGCTTCTACCAAAATTAGTGTGTCACCACTTCGAGTGGATTTAAGAGACGCTCAATATAAAAAGCAGTACAATTTCTCAAAATCTTCCATACATTTCTATAACAATACAATAAAAAGGAGTTTTGAATCCCAGGCTATCGAGAACCTAAGATCTACCATATGCTAGAAGACTCCCCAACAAGTTCCCAACATATTGTGTGTGTTTGTATGTTTGTCTGTATATGTGTGTGTGTATGCGTGCTTAAAATCTGTGGAAACGATTATTACTTGTACGGGTTTGAAATTTTGCAAATTGTTGGTACAAATAGGAACGGCATTGTTTTTGGGCCGCATGGTAGCCCCGTTCCAAATGGTATTTTTGAGGTCCATCTTCCGTTTTTAAAATGGAATTTTTTTGGCTATAAGTATATAACACACGCATATATTTAACCTGCAGAGGTATCCGAAATTCTCATTTTAAGATTTTAAGATTTTGTGGCTGTTTGTGGTTGATTTGAAATTCTAGGCGAGGTGTATTTCTTTATGGGTTTTTGAATATTGTAATGGGAGAATTTATTTGATGATAAAACAGATGAAAGATGTTTCAATTCTGATTCTAAGGATTGGGGTTGAGATTACTTGACAGCTCTGTGGACAAAGGGGCTTATGACAGATTGTTTTTGGGAAGGGTGGTGGTGTTATAGACCATTGAGGTATCTATCGGTGTGAGTGGGTTTTCGATTGACAGAATGTCCTAAAGTACCGTCAGTCTGTCGACTGACTGATACATCTAGGACCGGGAGTGAATCTTTCGATTCAACTTCCATAGGGAAAAGGATATTGGGATGTATTGAATTTAAATGATTGAGGAAGGGAACAAGATTTTCGCGACCATGTTGCTAAATAACAAAAGTGTCGTCGACATATCTAAATCAACATTTCGGCTTGAGAACAGATGAGTTAATAGCATCTTGGTCAAAAGCTTCCATGAAGACATTAGCTATGACCAGAGAAAGTGAGAAACCCATGGCAGCTTCCGAGGACTGCTCGTATAACTTGCCATCGTACAGAAAATATGTGGAAGATAGACAAAAATCAATTAACGGTGGTGAGTCCATTGAAATGTTCTTGGCAGGTAACAGTTGGGAAATTATGGATAGTGTGTCTGGAATGGGATCATTGGTACAGAGTAATTCGACGTCGAAACTGACGAGCAAATCGTCGGGGTCGACTTTTAGCGAGTTTTTCAAAGAAATGGAAGGAATTCAGGAATTACCTACAAGAGGTTTGAGAATAGATGACAGATATCGAGAGAGTTTATAAGTAGGGGATCCGATAGTGCTGACAATTGGTCTCAGGGGAACTGAGGGCTTATGAATTTTAGGCAAACCATATAAACGGGGGCTTCGTGAACAATAAGAGATAAGAAATTTCTTATCTGGATCAGGAATGGAGGAATGACGGATAATTTGTGAAATTGAACGTTTTATAGAGGGGTGGGATCTTTTGGTAGGAGTTTATAGGAATTAGTTTGGAGATGTTGCAGGATTTTGTTATCATTATCGGAACGATTCATGACAATAGTGGAGTTTCCTTTATCAGCTTTCAAAATAGCTAAATCAGGATTCGATTTGAGTAAATTTAGAGCTTGGATTAAAGGTTAGGGCAATTTGACTTAGGAATGTTGGAACGACGAAGAATTCAAGCACGTTTCGAAACGAATTTCATTTGCTGCGAGATGGGGAACCTAATGTAGGGATGCTTCTATAGCAGAAATAATGGATGCCGTAGGAATATTTTTGGGGCAGAAAACGGAGTTAGGACCTTTAGATAGAACTGATTGTTCGGCTTCAGAAAGGGTATGTGAAGATAAATTAACCACAGCGCTTACAAGAGGGGTGGTTGGTGCTGATGGCGTTGGGAGGCGAGAAGCCTTTTGAATTTTTAAATATGACGTTTGGAATTGAGGGTTCGAATTTGATCGGCTTGATCATAAGTAATTCGGTCGAGGGTGTTTAAAAAAAAGTCCATAAAACAATACTGAGCCCGTCTTTTTTGGAATTTTTACTGGTTACTAGTACAAATGCATAGGAACGTGGATGTCAGTGGACTCCAATATGTCCAAAAGCTATTTTTTCAACAAAAGAAAAGTCAATGCTCGATTGATCACAGTTCATTCTAAGAAGCATATAGAAAAGCTACACCTACTATAGAAATAACAGTCAGCAAGAACCAATTTTCTGGTCCATTCTTTCTTATACCTTTTTTTTTTGAGGAGGTGAAGAAAACCCTCTTTGGGGAGGTTATGAGCCCTTGATCTACTGTGAGAGTCTCCATTCCAGGCATACTCACTAAAAACTTCACCCCCTTTGTGAGCTTGTCTGACTATTGCCTCCGGTGACAATTAGGCCTTGTCGCCTATGTTTTGTTCTTTACAGTATCCACTCGAATATTTTTGTACCTTGTACTAGTTTGTACAAGTCCTTTACTGGGTGGGAACTGTATAATTCTGGTTCGCCGTTAGGCTTTCCAAAAATTGACTGTCTTTTGCTATCCAGTGTCTCGCATTTACACAGTATATGTGAAACTGTTTCTGTATCCTTACCGCAAAGTCTGCATGTCAGGTCACCATTGTATAATTTCATATTGCTTAGGCTTAGACATGAGCCCTATTACGACTTTTAGTTTTTCCCTATTTAGTGCTAATAGGTCTGACGTTCTTTTGTTACACGGGGCTTTGATGTATTTCTTCCCATGTTCATTCCTGGGATTTTTTCTCAGTATTCCTTGTAGTTTTCCATGATCCACGTATGTTTTGGTACCCAGTGGTCTGTTCTGGATCTAGCGCGTTCTCCGACCCTCTTTTTGCAAGATCGTCAGCTTTTTCATTGCCTGTCGTTTCCTGATGTCCCGGCACCCAAATTAGCTCAACGCGGTTCCGGTCTGCCAGTATTTCAAGTTCTTTTTTGCATGTCCAAACCAGACGGGATGTCACTTCTTGACTTCTCATTGCCTTAAGTGCAGCATGACTGTCTATCAATATGTGGATCTGCTCATAGCCGATGGCTCTCCGATTGTTTTCCTTCACACGTTGGAGGATTGCATATTATTCTGCTTGGAAGACAAATGTGTGTTTACCCAATGAATAGCTCAAGCCAGTCTTTGGGTTTTTCGAGTACCTATACTTCTGCACCTGCACTTTTTTCAGTCTTAGACCCGTCTGTATACCAGATCTTTTCCTGTAGAATATCGCGCAGGTTTGTATGTTCCCATTCAGTCCTTCCTGGTATTGATACCCTGAATTTGTTGTTAAAAGAGTATCGCTTTGGAATGTGATCTATTCTCATGCCTAACACGTCCCTGGTCACGATTTTTACGATACACATGTGTCCTGGCCCAAAGTGAACATTCTCCAGTGTATTTTGTATTCTGAAAGCACCAAGCCTTCCCTCTCCTAGGATTACCTTACTTATGAAATTCCTAATTATCAATTATTCAACGTCATCTACGGCGTTTTCTTTCCAAATTTGCAATGAAACCTCAAATAACTCCACATATCTAGTAATTTAAATTATTTTATTCGAATTTAAATCATATCATCTTACCTGTCATGCTAATTATGTTATCAATATAAGCCCTGGGAATTTATAAGTCAAATCCTATCCATAATTCTAAATTGATTCAATTAATTGTTTCACACCTTCGCAGGTCGTGTTATCCCAAAATTACTATAATACGGATTAAGCAGAAACTTTCTTTTCATTGAGATGAAATCATTTCGTACGTTTTTATAGTTTGATCACATTTAACAAACATGTTTTTGCAAATTATTTTCATTTTTGCAGAGACTGAAGTCAATTGAGTATATAAATTTGATTTCAGGATCATTCCTAAAAGTGGAAAGTTGTAACTATATTTTTATGTTTGTGAGTTTCATTCTTTTCATTTTTATTTAAGGCTCTCCAGAATAAGTTAGATCAAAGCAGGAAAGAGGACGAAGATAGTGATTTGGATCGAATCCACAGAGTAAATTTGAGATTGGGAAAAGATAAGTACAAAACACTGAAGGATATTCGAAGAGGAAACACTGTTCGTCGGGTAGAAATGTTCGAGAATTTGTAGAATATATTGTATAGATTTTCAAGATCTACTTGAATGACTTATGGGAAATAAATTCATAAAATCTGAAAGGTTTTCTCTGCTACATTTGGGTAAAATATGCTCCCTAAATTAGAGGCTTCGTTCATTATTTATTCTGATTTGTAATATGTTTACTTTATATTAAAATTGAGTTTTTATTTATTCATATTTTAATTTAGAAACACCATACGGAGAAATAGCTTTATGTTCAATTTTAGTCTGTAATATATAAATAAAAATGAGTGACTTCATTCTCATGAATTTCACTAATCTGTCCTAATATAGGAAACTCTGTCATGAATTCATGAAATGTTATAGTATGCAGAACGAAATGAATAATAAGAAATAACCAATGATATTTAGAATTTATTATACATTCATGTAGAGGAGGGTGTTATGAAATTATTGAAAGAACTTGTATTATTTTCTATAAGAGATATCCGAAGTTGCCCCAAATGAACAAAACAAATTCCAAAGAAACAAAAGCTAAATCCTTTTAATTTGGAATTGCGACAACAGAATTATAAACATGCTAATGAATAATCAAGTGGAATTTGAGATCAACAACGGAAATTTTTATGCTGAAAGTTACATGCCTCGACTAAGGTAGGTTTCAAGATTTTCAGATAACTTGACATTCAGTATTTTGAGGTGAATGAAGCACGTGCACATACTTCTAGGGAAGTAGGTCACTCTGTGATAATCAAAGACTGGCCCAACTAGCCAGCTGATTATTCAGGTTCGTTCAAGGGTTCAGTTGTAGATTTGGTCAAATGGCCTCATCTTGGAGATAACTGGATCCGAGATCGTCAAAGAAAATCACACACATATGTTTAGAAAATGTGATGTTTCTTTAATAATTATAATAATAGTCAATACAATGCACTGTTTATTTCTCACAATCCATTTTTTTGTACTGATCCGTTAACAGGTTTCGAGGTAAATTATTACACCTCATCCTCAGGTATATATAAAAAATGAATTCAATATACAAATTTATTTAAACATAAGGTTTCATTTTTTGATAATTAAAGTTTACTTAAACGAAATTGTGGCCAATAACGGAAAGAAACCTTAAACTTATTTATATTTACCCAGAACAGTAGATTAAGTCCTCGCGTTCTCCACCAGGAAATGACGTCATCGACCGGATGTTGCGCGCGCAACTTCGGATGTAACGTTACTAACCCGCGAAATTCAAACGTATCCATAGAGCTTACGATGATCACAGAACTTTCGACCATAGAGGTCTGGATGTGAGGTTAGTTGGACGTAACGTTACTAACCCGCGAAATTCAAACGTGTCCATAGAGCTTACGATGATTATAGAACTTTCGACCATAGAGGTCTGGATGTGAGGTTAGTTGGATGCGATGTCATCGACCCGCCAAATTCAAACGTAGAGGTGTTTTGGTGATGTTTATCATGGCCGACGTTGGAACCGAATGTCAGAAGAATAAACGTCAAAACCACAATATGACTGATGTTGTAGCTACATCGCCGCCATCTTCTGATGAACTATCATACTTGAATGTCAATGTCAGACCAGTTAACTTCAAACGACTACATCTATGAATGAACCGATCAACCGTCATGCATACCTGTCAACGTCAGAAATGTTAACGTCAAGGAACGACATCTATGAGGTCACAATTCAGAATATGACTGATGTTATAGCTACATCACCACCATCTCCTACATCGCCACCATCTTCTGATGAGCCGGTGAACTATCATACTTAAATGTCAATGTCAGACCAGTTAACTTCAAACGACTACATCTATGAATGAACCGATCAACCGTCATGCATACCTGTCAACGTCAGAAATGTTAACATCAAGGGACGACATCTATGAGGTCACAATTCAAAATATGACTGATGTTATAGCTACATCACCACCATCTCTTAATGAACCGATGAACTATCATACTTCAATGTCAATGTCAGAACGGTTAACTTCAAATGACTACATCTATGAATGAACCGATCAACCGTCATGCGTACCTGTCAACGTCAAAGGACTACATCTATGAGGTTAATGTTTTTGCGCGGGAAATTTATGAACCGATGAACTATCATGGCTGGATGTCAATGTCAGAACAGTTAACGTCAAAGGACGACATCTATGAGACTCCAATTCAAAATGTTACCGATGTTGTAGCCTATATCGCCATCTATCACTAAACCGATGAACTATCATAGCTGAATGTCAATGTCAGAACAGTTAACGTCAAAGGACGACATCTATGAGGTATTTTGTTAATGTTTTCGCGTGGGAAGTTCCATCTCAATTAAAAAAAACGATATATTAATGAACTATCATAGCTTGATGTCCATGTCAGAACAGCTAACGCCAAAGGATGACATCTATGAGGTTAATGTTTTTGCGCGGGAAATTTATGAACCGATGAACTATCATAGCTGGATGTCAATGTCAGAACAGTTAACGTCAAAGGACGACATCTATGAGACTCCAATTCAAAATGTTACCGATGTTGTAGCCTATATCGCCATCTATCACTAAACCGATGAACTATCATAGCTGAATGTCAATGTCAGAGCAGTTAACGTCAAAGGACGACATCTATGAGGTATTTTGTTAATGTTTTCGCGCGGGAAGTTCAATCTCAATTTAAAAAAAAACGATATATTAATGAACTATCATAGCTTGATGTCCATGTCAGAACAGCTAACGTCAAAGGACGACATCCATGAGGTGGTTTGCCGATGTTTGCGCGAGGAATTTCAAAAATTTGACTCATGTTGTAGCTATACTGTCATTTATTATTAAACCACACCGTAATTCCAAAAATAATGAACTTCTATGAGGTATCTTGTTAATGTTTTTGAGCGGGAAATTTATGAACCGATGAACTATCATGGCTGGATGTCAATGTCAGAACAGTTAACGTCAAAGGACGACATCTATGAGGCTCCAATTCAAAATGTTACCGATGTTGTAGCCTATATCGCCATCCAATAATAAACCGATGAACTATCATAGATGAATGTCAATGTCAGAACAGTTAACGTCAAAGGACGACATCTATGAGGTATTTTGTTAATGTTTTTGCGCGGGAAGTTTCATCTCAATTCAAAAAACGATATATTAATGAACTATCATAGCTTGATGTCCATGTCAGAACAGGTAACGTCAAAGGACAACATCTATGAGGTGTTTCGCTGATGTTTGCGCGAGGAATTTCAAAAATTTGACTCATGTTGTAGCTATACTGTCATTTATTATTGAACCACACCGTAATTCCAAAAATAATGAACTTTCAAAATAACCTACAAATTTCCTCAACGTTAAATGATTACTTACGTATATGAAATTATTACACCAGAAACCACATTGAGTATATGAGAACACGTGGAAGCAATTAATTTTGTATACACCTGCGTCATCACATTCAGTTTATACAATGGGACTCACTCATTAGGTGAACTATGAAATTCGGTGTCATGGCGGCTATCGCGGGAATTTCAAACGAGGTGTCTGTTACGTAGATCTTCAAGGAGGTGTCATGGCGTCTGTCACGTGAACTGTCATGGCGGTTATCGCGGGAATTTAAAACGAGGTGTCTGTTACGTGGATGTTCAACGAGATGTTGTGGCGTCTGTCACGTGAACTGTCATGGCAGCTATCGCGGGAATTTCAAACAAGGTGTCTGTTTCGTGGATCTTCAACGAGGTGTCGTGGCGTATTTCACGCGGGTCTTAAACAGAATAGAACTTTTTCTAGAACCTAAATTACACAAAACAATACCAAATTGAGAGGTATAATAGCTACAGCTGCAGCACTATCAACCGTCATGCATACCTGTAAACGTCAGAAATGTTAACGTCAACAGACGACATCTATGAGGTACTTATGTAATGTTTGCGTGGGAAATTTATGAATCGATGACTATCATGGCTGGATGTCAATGTTAGAACAGTTAACGTCAAAGTATGACATCTATGAGACTCCAATTCAAAATATTACTGATGTTGTAGCTATATCGCCATCTTTTAATAAACCGATGAACTATCACACCTGAATGTCAATGTTAGAACAGTTAACGTCAAAGGATGACATCTATGAGATATTTTGTTAATGTTTTTGCGCGGGAAGTCCCATCTCAATTCAAAATATGATCTATTAGTGAACCGGTGAACTATCATGACTGGATGTCAATCTCAGAACAGTTAACGTCAAAGGACAACATCTATGAGACCCCAACTCAAAATATTACTATATCGCCATCTATTAATAAACCGATGAACTATCACACCTGAATGTCAATGTTAGAACAGTTAACATCAAAGGACGACATCTATGAGATATTTTGTTAATGTTTTTGCGCGGTAAGTCCCATTTCAATTCAAAATATGATCTATTAGTGAACCGGTGAACTATCATGACTGGATGTCAATCTCAGAACAGTTAACGTCAAAGGACAACATCTATGAGACCCCAATTCAAAATATTACTATATCACCATCTATTGATAAACCGATGAACTATCACAACTGAATGTCAATGTCAGAACAGTTAACGTCAAAGGACGATATCTATGAGGTATTTTGTTAAAGTTTTTGCGCGGGAAGTTGCATCTCGATACAAAATATGATCTATTAATGAACCGATGAACTGTCATAGCTGAATGTCAATGTCAGAACAGTAAACGTAAGAGGACGACATCTATGAGACCCCAATTTGAAATATTACTGATTCTGTAGATATATCACCATCTATTATTATTAAACCGATGAACTATCATAGTTAAATATCAATTTCGGAACAGCTAACGTCAAGGACGACATCTATGAGGTGTTTTGGTAACGTTTTGTCTGGGAATCACTCTCAAAATTAAAAATTGTCACTTATATTGTAGCTATATTGTCGTTCATTAATACCACACCCTAATCTCAAGATAATGAACCAGCAAAATAACCTAGAAATGTCTACTTACATATATGAAGTGTTTACACCAAAAGCACATTAAGTATTAAGTATTCATTTCTACATGCACCTGCGTCATCACATTCACTTTATACTGATTATGAGAACGACAACAGTCGTACAATGAGAGGAATTCATTAAGTAAACAAATAACAATGAGTGAATCATTTTTTTTTTACTACATACAATCTGTTGAATTTCGTTTAGGATTGAATGCGAAAATATTAAATTTGATTGTACATATCGATAGTTTGATTAAAATTCTAATAATGCATCCCAAACGTTATTTCGTTTATATTGGTTCACACAACATTTGAACGCGTATATTGTTCAAGTGCTTGGAATTGAAAATTCGAATTTTTGGAGCTTAAGTAATAAGAAATCTAAGGTATGGTGTTTATACTAGCGTGTGTATTGAAATCAAACTTTTGAGAATATCAATGAAATCATACAATTCCAGCAGCCCGAAGGTTCGTTTGCAATTTTACGAATGATGATGAACGATAAAAATGAATATTTTAACTTTTCTTTATAACTTAGGTATTGACGTAACGTATAAAACTCAGAATAATTCGGAACGATTGATTTTCATTGTTATCCACGATTATCAACCTATATCTAAATCAGTTCGAGATGCAGACTTTTCAATTTATCGATATTTCGAAAGCCCACTTATACTGAACTAAGAATTTACAATACTTCAAACTATCCATTTCGCTTAAAATATACATAGCAGTATATTATAGAAACTTTGTTAAAGATCACATGTTATATAAAAATCGAATGATTCGAGATGTACTCATGAGCTCTAGAAGCCTTAGGATCAGTTGCAAGAGGTGCAAGTGCTATCGAAAATACGGTGGTTAACCAGCTAAAAACAACGGAACGCATTGGGTAGTGTTCAGAAAAAAATCGATAACGATGTGGAATATTTTGATTGTTTTGGAAATTTGAAGCCACCAAAGGAGCTCGTTCGATATTTGGGTGGGAACGTTAGGATTTTCTACAATAACTACACCTATCAGAACTATAATCAAGTGATATGTGAACAGTTGTGCGTGAACTTTCTCACCGAAATTGTCGAAAGTATCAATTAAACCTTAGTCAGTCTATATCGAAACGTCAAGCGAATCGCATTCACATCGTATTATCATGAGAATCGCATTAGTTGACATTCAGGGGTTCTTCATTGACGATGCCTTCCATCCAAAAGAAATGTGTATACAAATTGGATTCAAACGTCATTATTCTTATTCAAACCGCACACATCTTATTCATCGCTAAATGCAAAGGAGCGAAAGTCCGTATGGTATTTACAAAAGTCTTATCATGGACTCGATTATGCATCTGGAAATGTGGATTAATAAATAATATTCTTAAATCGATTCAACTATGTGCAGTCGACTATATTTATGTTCGTGGTCAGCAAAAAGCAGAGTTTTTGAGAAGGAAGTGTATAGAATTGAATATTTTCCCACACATCGTAGATGTTCACAGTTTCGATGGTACTAACTGTGAAACGGGGAAATTCGAGCAAACAAACAACTTGACCTGTCTGAATCATCGTAATGACGGTGGTAAATACATGTGTGCAGTTCAACATGTGGATGAATCACAGCAGTGGTTTCTGAATGTAATACTACCTAAATTATATGTATTTTCTGAAATAAATATTATTATTACACCTATCTCCTTTATATAATTATTTATTCAAATGGTAAATAGCTTTGTTAACATTTTTAACAAACCTTTTCAATATTAATACTGATAAAGAAGATAAAATAGCATACAAAATTGCTAAAATTTTATGAATAACTCCTTCTAGTGTGGATGATGCTGATATTGTCTCTTGTATAAGATGTGGTGAACATGATGATTGCCATTCAGCGATATGCTCCATCACTTCGATCATGGAATAAGAGTTTGAGTTTATAATGTATGATTGTCTTGTGGAATGTTAAACGTGTAAACCTCCAATTGATTATCGTTGATTCATTGTAAAATTCATTGGGTAAGGTAACACTCCCCCACAAAATTTGTTTTTAACACCCTCACTCTCATCATCCTCACTATTTACACTTAATTTGTTCAGCAGTCTTATAACTTTAATTTTATCTGCGTAATAATTCAAGTCTCTTCTTAGTTTATGAACTTTTTCCACGAATTCGCAAAGTCTGCGTAAGTATTCTTCAAACGATATATTTGTAGACTTACTAGATATCTACATTATTATTTTAAGAGTCACAGTCCTTCGTAAGAAATTCGAATAACTTCCAACTATTCGCACTAGAACACATAGGATTCACACTATTGGGGTGATGTAGACAGATAAATTCACAATTTCCTCGCTCTAATTTTGGACATTTACCTTTCAAATTCACCACTTCTACTCGATCTAACTCCAGTTTTTGGAACGCCCCCCGTAGAAACTTAGCTTTTATCTTCCCACATACATAAACAGTAGCATCCGGATCGATATTTTCCTTCAAAATTTCATACAATTCATCATATTCCTGATAGCCTGAGTTCCATGGAATCCCGTGATATTTTTCACAATGAAATATTTTCTTCATTTGCCTCGCGGATAGTTGATCCATCGATTTTGGGGGTTTGAATAGAAAATATTTCTCCAACCTTTTCTCACAGTCCAACAAAGAGAGTTCCTTGATATTATATACGTTTGAAGAAATCGGGAAACTTTGAATATCAACCACTATAGATGACATTTCAAACTAGAATGATAAACTATTCAAATATCTAGTTGCATATGGGTGGATCATTGACATATTTCTTTGATGTTATCGAAATTTCGAAAGAGTACGTCGAAGCACAAAATTTGTAGTGATGTTGGACTTATTCTATAGTTGACGTCATCGACCTCCCCTCCTGTCTCAGAAAACATTTGAAACATCTTAAAGGTGTAAGAATTTGAAGTATCTCTTCTAATGCTGCGCATGTCCATTATCTCACATCGGTATGGTAGTAGTGCGATTCGATAAAAATCGACACCCATATCATGTAGCACTCTAAAACAATCAAGTATATACGATCCTGGTTTCGGAACGATACCCGAAATTTGATGCAATATGATTTTTCTCATTCTTCTATGTTTATATTTGAACTGACCTTCTATATTCATATCGATTATCTTCCAATCTTCTGGAGGGGGAGGATCGAAATCTCCTCCGAAATAGAAAATATCAGCATACGCCCAATCGGTCGAGGCCCCCACAAGGAAAGTTACGAATTCTCCAGCGATTATCCAATTTTTGGATGGTAATTGTAATTCTTCGAGGATTTTCATCAAATTCGGCGGACATACGCTTATTACGAATTTCTTCGCATCGTACACGGTGGTAAGCACACTATGAATAAAACTGTTGTATAATCGAGGAGACATTATTACGAACTGAGTTCGATTTAGTTGGAGCAGTCACACACAACAACACACTCCCTCATACTCTGCGCTATTGACTTTTTCAACCCAAAATATACAATCAAAACTAAATGGTATTCTTGCGGGTGAGAGATAAGAGGTCGATCGAACTGGTAAGTATACATCTAAAATCGTGAAATCATGAACATTTTCAGACGTGGGTTCGGATCCCTCTGCATCTTTCTCACCAAAGAATACCATTTTTAATCGAACGCGCTGACAATAGTGGAAAACGATAAAAATGAATCGTTTCGAATTATTCTGAGTTTTTATTCAAATACCGTTTTTTACAAAATCTTCTTAATTCATTAATTATTTTACGTTTCTCTTCGATATATCCTTGTAGAGGTATGATTTCTTCTAACCGGTGCAGTAGAACATCTGGGTTGGACCAGTAAATTATACTTTTATCTCGACTGTGGAATATCATAATATGACGATTCAAATTGTCTCGGCGAGAAAATGTAACTTCACAATGCTTGCATGAGAGACTGTGTGTTTTGAAATGTTCTTTCTCGTGCCGCCTCAGCGCATTTGCTCTCGAAAATTCCCTTTGACATTGCCCGCAAACGTGGATGGTGGTTGATGATCAACTAATGACATTGTGATATAGTGTTACCCTGTTTTCAAAGACCCTCCCAATAACGATTGGATCCTCCCAAAGAACGTTTGGACCCTCCCAAGAAAAACGTTTGTATTGCTCTCGAAAATTCCCTTTTACTTTGCCCGCAAACGTGCATGATATTTGATGATTAACTAATGACAATCTGATATGGTGTTACCCTGTTTTTCAAAGACCCTCCCAATAACGATTGGATCCTCCCAAAGAACGTTTGGACCCTCCCAAGAAAAACGTTCGTATTGCTCTCGAAAATTCCCTTTTACTTTGCCCGCAAACGTGCATGATATTTGATGATTAACTAATGACAATCTGATATGGTGTTACCCTGTTTTCAAAGACCCTCCCAAATTGATGGAGATTTTTCATGCATTGCAGACATTTCTAACTCTTCTAAAATCAGATCTAACACTATCTTTGGAGAACATTTTATTGCAACTGATTGATTTTTCTCGATTTAGTTGGAGCTTCACCTACAAAATATTCATTTAACCTCGCGCAGGTCGTTTTTTATTATAGTTCGATGTGAATTTGTCGATATTTCGAAAGCATACTGATCTCAAAATCTACAATATTTCAAACTGTCCATTTTGCTCAATATATGTTTTTAAATATGAAATGAAGTATCGAAACGATTGATTTTTATCGTAATCCACGATTGTTAATAATTATTTAAATCAATCTATGAATAAAACAAATGCATTACTTGAGTAATTATAGTAGTATAGAGTATTATGCTACTCAGAAATTATGAGTCAGCATAATGTGTAAATTATTTTTATTTATCTCCCGCACATGATGGAACATTGATGTATCTATAATAATTGTTGACAGGCACATTTCTCACATCAGGTCGTTGTACATTTGTTAAACAGGGGTGTATCAGAATGAATTTATGTTTTAGAGAAAGAATTTTATTTGGTAATATGAATTATAGTTAACTATAAGATTCAAGTAAATAAAATATAAAATTTATTTTTAATTATTTTATATGTACACTAGATACTTCTACATAAATACAACTACACCTACGGAGTTAATCTGAAAAGAGAAAGACATTTTAAGTATAGATAATATGTTACTATTTTATGTATATAAAAATATTATATTGATTCAATTCAATCATGTTTTGGGTGATATGACTGATTATTCTAATACCACAGGAGAGAAAACTGCAAGAAATAGTTTTAGAGCTCTCAAAATGAATACCTAAAATACGTTTTCACCAGAAAATAAAGAAGAACGTTTTAGAAAATAAAGTGAATGGTATTTTACTCATTTAGAAAAGATCTATACTCGTCAACTTTCGAAAATGATCCTGAGACCTAGTGGAGTGGTTTAGATCCTTACACGTAGTACTGTTCTATGAGGTCATTCATTCTAAATTACATTTGATCGACTCACCTATACCACTGAGCTCAGTTAACAAACTTGAACAATCCAAATTCCATTCAAGCTTCATAATTTCTGAGCAGCATAATACTCTATACTACTATAATTACTCAAGTAATGCATTTGTTTTATTCAGGTATTTGAATAAAAACTCAGAATAATTCGAAACGATTGATTTTCATCGTTTTCCACTATTGTCAATCATTATTTAAGTCAATTGCTACGGGTGTAGGATCGAAATCAACTTGTGAAGAATTCACCAAATTTCATCTTCAGAATATCGATGATTTTCAGAGAGATTATTGGTGTGAAGGTTCGCATGACTGCGATTTTGTTATGTTTGTTCGACGCAATTTTGGGAAGAATGATTCAGAGAGATTGTTGGTGTGAAGGTTCGCGCAGGACTCTAACCACATCGAATATCATAAAAATATGACGAGGTGTCATGACGGCTATCACCTGCCGAGGTGTCTGTCACGCAGGTCTTCAATCCATCATATCGTCAAATGAATTAGCGCGTTCGATTAAAAATGGTATTCTTTGGTGAGAAAGATGCAGAGGGATCCGAACCCACGTCTGAAAATGTTCATGATTTCACGATTTTAGATGTATACTTACCAGTTCGATCGACCTCTTATCTCTCACCCGCAAGAATACCATTTAGTTTTGATTGTATATTTTGGGTTGAAAAAGTCAATAGCGCAGAGTATGAGGGAGTGTGTTGTTGTGTGTGACTGCTCCAACTAAATCGAACTCAGTTCGTAATAATGTCTCCTCGATTATACAACAGTTTTATTCATAGTGTGCTTACCACCGTGTACGATGCGAAGAAATTCGTAATAAGCGTATGTCCGCCGAATTTGATGAAAATCCTCGAAGAATTACAATTACCATCCAAAAATTGGATAATCGCTGGAGAATTCGTAACTTTCCTTGTGGGGGCCTCGACCGATTGGGCGTATGCTGATATTTTCTATTTCGGAGGAGATTTCGATCCTCCCCCTCCAGAAGATTGGAAGATAATCGATATGAATATAGAAGGTCAGTTCAAATATAAACATAGAAGAATGAGAAAAATCATATTGCATCAAATTTCGGGTATCGTTCCGAAACCAGGATCGTATATACTTGATTGTTTTAGAGTGCTACATGATATGGGTGTCGATTTTTATCGAATCGCACTACTACCATACCGATGTGAGATAATGGACATGCGCAGCATTCGAAGAGATACTTCAAATTCTTACACCTTTAAGATGTTTCAAATGTTTTCTGAGACAGGAGGGGAGGTCGATGACGTCAACTATAGAATAAGTCCAACATCACTACAAATTTTGTGCTTCGACGTACTCTTTCGAAATTTCGATAACATCAAAGAAATATGTCAATGATCCACCCATATGCAACTAGATATTTGAATAGTTTATCATTCTAGTTTGAAATGTCATCTATAGTGGTTGATATTCAAAGTTTCCCGATTTCTTCAAACGTATATAATATCAAGGAACTCTCTTTGTTGGACTGTGAGAAAAGGTTGGAGAAATATTTTCTATTCAAACCCCCAAAATCGATGGATCAACTATCCGCGAGGCAAATGAAGAAAATATTTCATTGTGAAAAATATCACGGGATTCCATGGAACTCAGGCTATCAGGAATATGATGAATTGTATGAAATTTTGAAGGAAAATATCGATCCGGATGCTACTGTTTATGTATGTGGGAAGATAAAAGCTAAGTTTCTACGGGGGGCGTTCCAAAAACTGGAGTTAGATCGAGTAGAAGTGGTGAATTTGAAAGGTAAATGTCCAAAATTAGAGCGAGGAAATTGTGAATTTATCTGTCTACATCACCCCAATAGTGTGAATCCTATGTGTTCTAGTGCGAATAGTTGGAAATTAAATTCGAATTTCTTACGAAGGACTGTGACTCTTAAAATAATAATGTAGATATCTAGTAAGTCTACAAATATATCGTTTGAAGAATACTTACGCAGACTTTGCGAATTCGTGGAAAAAGTTCATAAACTAAGAAGAGACTTGAATTATTACGCAGATAAAATTAAAGTTATAAGACTGCTGAACAAATTAAGTGTAAATAGTGAGGATGATGAGAGTGAGGGTGTTAAAAACAAATTTTGTGGGGGAGTGTTACCTTACCCAATGAATTTTACAATGAATCAACGATAATCAATTGGAGGTTTACACGTTTAACATTCCACAAGACAATCATACATTATAAACTCAAACTCTTATTCCATGATCGAAGTGATGGAGCATATCGCTGAATGGCAATCATCATGTTCACCACATCTTATACAAGAGACAATATCAGCATCATCCACACTAGAAGGAGTTATTCATAAAATTTTAGCAATTTTGTATGCTATTTTATCTTCTTTATCAGTATTAATATTGAAAAGGTTTGTTAAAAATGTTAACAAAGCTATTTACCATTTGAATAAATAATTATATAAAGGAGATAGGTGTAATAATAATATTTATTTCAGAAAATACATATAATTTAGGTAGTATTACATTCAGAAACCACTGCTGTGATTCATCCACATGTTGAACTGCACACATGTATTTACCACCGTCATTACGATGATTCAGACAGGTCAAGTTGTTTGTTTGCTCGAATTTCCCCGTTTCACAGTTAGTACCATCGAAACTGTGAACATCTACGATGTGTGGGAAAATATTCAATTCTATACACTTCCTTCTCAAAAACTCTGCTTTTTGCTGACCACGAACATAAATATAGTCGACTGCACATAGTTGAATCGATTTAAGAATATTATTTATTAATCCACATTTCCAGATGCATAATCGAGTCCATGATAAGACTTTTGTAAATACCATACGGACTTTCGCTCCTTTGCATTTAGCGATGAATAAGATGTGTGCGGTTTGAATAAGAATAATGACGTTTGAATCCAATTTGTATACACATTTCTTTTGGATGGAAGGCATCGTCAATGAAGAACCCCTGAATGTCAACTAATGCGATTCTCATGATAATACGATGTGAATGCGATTCGCTTGACGTTTCGATATAGACTGACTAAGGTTTAATTGATACTTTCGACAATTTCGGTGAGAAAGTTCACGCACAACTGTTCACATATCACTTGATTATAGTTCTGATAGGTGTAGTTATTGTAGAAAATCCTAACGTTCCCACCCAAATATCGAACGAGCTCCTTTGGTGGCTTCAAATTTCCAAAACAATCAAAATATTCCACATCGTTATCGATTTTTTTCTGAACACTACCCAATGCGTTCCGTTGTTTTTAGCTGGTTAACCACCGTATTTTCGATAGCACTTGCACCTCTTGCAACTGATCCTAAGGCTTCTAGAGCTCATGAGTACATCTCGAATCATTCGATTTTTATATAACATGTGATCTTTAACAAAGTTTCTATAATATACTGCTATGTATATTTTAAGCGAAATGGATAGTTTGAAGTATTGTAAATTCTTAGTTCAGTATAAGTGGGCTTTCGAAATATCGATAAATTGAAAAGTCTGCATCTCGAACTGATTTAGATATAGGTTGATAATCGTGGATAACAATGAAAATCAATCGTTCCGAATTATTCTGAGTTTTATACGTTACGTCAATACCTAAGTTATAAAGAAAAGTTAAAATATTCATTTTTATCGTTCATCATCATTCGTAAAATTGCAAACGAACCTTCGGGCTGCTGGAATTGTATGATTTCATTGATATTCTCAAAAGTTTGATTTCAATACACACGCTAGTATAAACACCATACCTTAGATTTCTTATTACTTAAGCTCCAAAAATTCGAATTTTCAATTCCAAGCACTTGAACAATATACGCGTTCAAATGTTGTGTGAACCAATATAAACGAAATAACGTTTGGGATGCATTATTAGAATTTTAATCAAACTATCGATATGTACAATCAAATTTAATATTTTCGCATTCAATCCTAAACGAAATTCAACAGATTGTATGTAGTAAAAAAAAAATGATTCACTCATTGTTATTTGTTTACTTAATGAATTCCTCTCATTGTACGACTGTTGTCGTTCTCATAATCAGTATAAAGTGAATGTGATGACGCAGGTGCATGTAGAAATGAATACTTAATACTTAATGTGCTTTTGGTGTAAACACTTCATATATGTAAGTAGACATTTCTAGGTTATTTTGCTGGTTCATTATCTTGAGATTAGGGTGTGGTATTAATGAACGACAATATAGCTACAATATAAGTGACAATTTTTAATTTTGAGAGTGATTCCCAGACAAAACGTTACCAAAACACCTCATAGATGTCGTCCTTGACGTTAGCTGTTCCGAAATTGATATTTAACTATGATAGTTCATCGGTTTAATAATAATAGATGGTGATATATCTACAGAATCAGTAATATTTCAAATTGGGGTCTCATAGATGTCGTCCTCTTACGTTTACTGTTCTGACATTGACATTCAGCTATGACAGTTCATCGGTTCATTAATAGATCATATTTTGTATCGAGATGCAACTTCCCGCGCAAAAACTTTAACAAAATACCTCATAGATATCGTCCTTTGACGTTAACTGTTCTGACATTGACATTCAGTTGTGATAGTTCATCGGTTTATCAATAGATGGTGATATAGTAATATTTTGAATTGGGGTCTCATAGATGTTGTCCTTTGACGTTAACTGTTCTGAGATTGACATCCAGTCATGATAGTTCACCGGTTCACTAATAGATCATATTTTGAATTGAAATGGGACTTACCGCGCAAAAACATTAACAAAATATCTCATAGATGTCGTCCTTTGATGTTAACTGTTCTAACATTGACATTCAGGTGTGATAGTTCATCGGTTTATTAATAGATGGCGATATAGTAATATTTTGAGTTGGGGTCTCATAGATGTTGTCCTTTGACGTTAACTGTTCTGAGATTGACATCCAGTCATGATAGTTCACCGGTTCACTAATAGATCATATTTTGAATTGAGATGGGACTTCCCGCGCAAAAACATTAACAAAATATCTCATAGATGTCATCCTTTGACGTTAACTGTTCTAACATTGACATTCAGGTGTGATAGTTCATCGGTTTATTAAAAGATGGCGATATAGCTACAACATCAGTAATATTTTGAATTGGAGTCTCATAGATGTCATCCTTTGACGTTAACTGTTCTAACATTGACATCCAGCCATGATAGTCATCGATTCATAAATTTCCCACGCAAACATTACATAAGTACCTCATAGATGTCGTCTTTTGACGTTAACATTTCTGACGTTTACAGGTATGCATGACGGTTGATAGTGCTGCAGCTGTAGCTATTATACCTCTCAATTTGGTATTGTTTTGTGTAATTTAGGTTCTAGAAAAAGTTCTATTCTGTTTAAGACCCGCGTGAAATACGCCACGACACCTCGTTGAAGATCCACGAAACAGACACCTTGTTTGAAATTCCCGCGATAGCTGCCATGACAGTTCACGTGACAGACGCCACAACATCTCGTTGAACATCCACGTAACAGACACCTCGTTTTAAATTCCCGCGATAACCGCCATGACAGTTCACGTGACAGACGCCATGACACCTCCTTGAAGATCTACGTAACAGACACCTCGTTTGAAATTCCCGCGATAGCCGCCATGACACCGAATTTCATAGTTCACCTAATGAGTGAGTCCCATTGTATAAACTGAATGTGATGACGCAGGTGTATACAAAATTAATTGCTTCCACGTGTTCTCATATACTCAATGTGGTTTCTGGTGTAATAATTTCATATACGTAAGTAATCATTTAACGTTGAGGAAATTTGTAGGTTATTTTGAAAGTTCATTATTTTTGGAATTACGGTGTGGTTCAATAATAAATGACAGTATAGCTACAACATGAGTCAAATTTTTGAAATTCCTCGCGCAAACATCAGCGAAACACCTCATAGATGTTGTCCTTTGACGTTACCTGTTCTGACATGGACATCAAGCTATGATAGTTCATTAATATATCGTTTTTTGAATTGAGATGAAACTTCCCGCGCAAAAACATTAACAAAATACCTCATAGATGTCGTCCTTTGACGTTAACTGTTCTGACATTGACATTCATCTATGATAGTTCATCGGTTTATTATTGGATGGCGATATAGGCTACAACATCGGTAACATTTTGAATTGGAGCCTCATAGATGTCGTCCTTTGACGTTAACTGTTCTGACATTGACATCCAGCCATGATAGTTCATCGGTTCATAAATTTCCCGCTCAAAAACATTAACAAGATACCTCATAGAAGTTCATTATTTTTGGAATTACGGTGTGGTTTAATAATAAATGACAGTATAGCTACAACATGAGTCAAATTTTTGAAATTCCTCGCGCAAACATCGGCAAACCACCTCATGGATGTCGTCCTTTGACGTTAGCTGTTCTGACATGGACATCAAGCTATGATAGTTCATTAATATATCGTTTTTTTTTAAATTGAGATTGAACTTCCCGCGCGAAAACATTAACAAAATACCTCATAGATGTCGTCCTTTGACGTTAACTGCTCTGACATTGACATTCAGCTATGATAGTTCATCGGTTTAGTGATAGATGGCGATATAGGCTACAACATCGGTAACATTTTGAATTGGAGTCTCATAGATGTCGTCCTTTGACGTTAACTGTTCTGACATTGACATCCAGCTATGATAGTTCATCGGTTCATAAATTTCCCGCGCAAAAACATTAACCTCATAGATGTCATCCTTTGGCGTTAGCTGTTCTGACATGGACATCAAGCTATGATAGTTCATTAATATATCGTTTTTTTTAATTGAGATGGAACTTCCCACGCGAAAACATTAACAAAATACCTCATAGATGTCGTCCTTTGACGTTAACTGTTCTGACATTGACATTCAGCTATGATAGTTCATCGGTTTAGTGATAGATGGCGATATAGGCTACAACATCGGTAACATTTTGAATTGGAGTCTCATAGATGTCGTCCTTTGACGTTAACTGTTCTGACATTGACATCCAGCCATGATAGTTCATCGGTTCATAAATTTCCCGCGCAAAAACATTAACCTCATAGATGTAGTCCTTTGACGTTGACAGGTACGCATGACGGTTGATCGGTTCATTCATAGATGTAGTCATTTGAAGTTAACCGTTCTGACATTGACATTGAAGTATGATAGTTCATCGGTTCATTAAGAGATGGTGGTGATGTAGCTATAACATCAGTCATATTTTGAATTGTGACCTCATAGATGTCGTCCCTTGATGTTAACATTTCTGACGTTGACAGGTATGCATGACGGTTGATCGGTTCATTCATAGATGTAGTCGTTTGAAGTTAACTGGTCTGACATTGACATTTAAGTATGATAGTTCACCGGCTCATCAGAAGATGGTGGCGATGTAGGAGATGATGGTGATGTAGCTATAACATCAGTCATATTCTGAATTGTGACCTCATAGATGTCGTTCCTTGACGTTAACATTTCTGACGTTGACAGGTATGCATGACGGTTGATCGGTTCATTCATAGATGTAGTCGTTTGAAGTTAACTGGTCTGACATTGACATTCAAGTATGATAGTTCATCAGAAGATGGCGGCGATGTAGCTACAACATCAGTCATATTGTGGTTTTGACGTTTATTCTTCTGACATTCGGTTCCAACGTCGGCCATGATAAACATCACCAAAACACCTCTACGTTTGAATTTGGCGGGTCGATGACATCGCATCCAACTAACCTCACATCCAGACCTCTATGGTCGAAAGTTCTATAATCATCGTAAGCTCTATGGACACGTTTGAATTTCGCGGGTTAGTAACGTTACGTCCAACTAACCTCACATCCAGACCTCTATGGTCGAAAGTTCTGTGATCATCGTAAGCTCTATGGACACGTTTGAATTTCGCGGGTTAGTAACGTTACATCCGAAGTTGCGCGCGCAACATCCGGTCGATGACGTCATTTCCTGGTGGAGAACGCGAGGACTTAATCTACTCAGAACATTCCTCAGTCAGTTCTATTGAATGAATATAAGAACCAAGATGCTGTCATTGAATGAATACTGTCAGAGTTATTGCCAATCACAGTAATATACATAACCTACACTCCTCAATTCAAAACGATTGAAATTTAGATAAATGTGCGTGAATAGTTGATCTATAGCGGGGCATCGAATCGCATTATGTTCATCGATGATCTACTATCGTTTAAGAGGTTTATATTTACAAAAGAAACCTTAAACTTGCTTATATACAAAATACACGTTAATTTTGACTACAATAATTTAGGTCTTTGGTGTCAAGTTTGGTCACTTGATTCGTTATTTGCAAAAGACGGAAAATGCTCAATTATTAAATATCGTTAGAGGATAATAAAATAAAAGTAAAATACTGGTTAATTTAATATTTCTAATAAATAATAAGCAGTATCTTCACCATAATTTTGTTTATCACATTGCTAGTTGTATACAATCTAAAACTGCAATAAACACCATTATCCTTAATTGTGTATGTTTCATGTATTAATCCGTAACTGAAAAATTACCAGTGTCGCATGGCTGAAAGCTCCATGTCACGTTGGTGATGAAATTTTGGGAGGCAATTTGGAATTGCTCTCAACTTTTTTCCGAAAACTAACCTCCTCGTGTTATCATGAGATACATTACATTAATTGAGAGGAATGTTTATAATGAAAAAATAATGTCAAAATTTATAAAGACGCTCGAAATAAAATTTTGTTTATATTTCAATCTCAAGCTTTGAAAACAGGTTAACCTATAACTTTTGCAACATCTTTCCCAACGATACACTCCAAATTTCTATAAATGAGATGTGCTCTAACACATTTTTTAAATAAATGTCGCTGTTAGAAATATGTACCTGACATACATGAAATACAATATGTTTTATATGATGGGACTTTGGCATGACGTTGTACAGACTGTTAGAAATGGGATTATCTAACCACTTATCTGGTAAACTGCATAGATTGAAGAGTGTTAACCTCTTTGTTTGCTTCTGTATTGAGGGAACATATTTCTTTTCAGATGGTACACTGTACTGTGTTTACGGTTTTTGCAATTATCCTTAAAATGTATAGCGTGAAATGTTAGTTTTATTAGACCTCTGATTCTATTTTAGCCATATGCAATAAAAGAAACATAAGTCCAGGAAATAAAGTACAAAATCGACCCTAATTAGAAAAATTTGAGGTAAAAGGCCGATTTTGATGTGTGAGGGCTCATTCGATTCGTTTCGACCTCTGGATTAGAATCTGCCACAGCTACATAAGGGGAAATTTGTCCTATTGTTGATAAACAATAAATATTGACCGAAAAAAATGATGTGTTTTAACAATATATAAAAAAAAAACTAAAAACGCTATTTTCCATCAATTTTTGGCGGGTAAAGTAGAAAATTGCAGTTATTTGTTCAATATACAATGCAAATTCGAGGTTTATAACAATCTGTTAGTTATCTATTTGTTAATAAACAACAAAATGAAAATTTTCAAAATAATATCAAGATTAAATTTATTTTCAGGTAATTTGAGGTGGCTGAATACGAATTCGATGTTATTTTTTTGATTGGCTGTTAATCTAATTAGTTGATTAACAATTTGTTGATTAACAAATTAACCCAAAAAATGGAAATATTGAAAATAATCAAGACTAGAGTCATTTTCAGGTAATTTGAGATTGCTGAATTCGAATTTGATGTTATTTTTTTGATTAAATGTTAACTTAATTAATTAATTGGTAATTACTCAGTTACCGAATTAACAAAACAATTTCGGGTCACTGAACATGAATTTAATGTTATTTTTTGAATCAGAGGTTAATTTAATCATTTTATTGATAATTACTTAGTTACCGAATTAACAAAAAAATTCAAAGTCTTAAAATAATCAAGATTGGAGGCAATTTCGTATAATTTGAGGCCGGTGAACACGAAATTGATGTTACTTTTTGAATCGAATGATAAATAAATTAATTAATTAATTCACTTGGCGAATCAACAAAAAATATTCAAAGTTTTAAAATAATCGAAATTACAGTCAATTTCGGATAATTTGAAGTAGTTAAATTTGAATCTAATGTGATTTTTCAATAAATTGTTCATATTACTAGTTGATTGATAGCGTTGCCATGGTAACTGAGAGAAGTGCAGGGAGGTATGAGCTGAATTCAGAACCAGTAATTCAACCTCCAGGGCCGTAGCCGTAAAGGGGAAAAGTGGTTTTTCATGTTATTGATAAAAAATAGTTTCTCAGCAATTTATTTAAAAAAAAACATCAAATTCGTATTCAGCGACCTTAAATTATACGAAATTGACTCCAATCTTGATTATTTTGAGACTTTGAATTTTTTTGTTAATTCGGTAACTAAGTAATTATTAATTAAATAATCATATTAACATTCAATCAAAAAATAACATCAAACTACTCAGCGACCTCAAATTACCTGAAAATGACTCTAGTCTTGATTATTTTTTAAATTTACATTTTTTGGGTTAATTTGTTTATTCACAAATTGCTAATTAACTAATTAGATTAACAGCCAATCAGAAAAATAACATCGAATTTGTATTCAGCGACCTCAAATTACCTGAAAATGAATCTAATCTTGATTATTTTTTAAATTTCCATTTTTTGGGTTAATTTGTTTATTAACAAATTGTTAATTAACTAATTAGATTAACAGCCAATCAAAAAAATAACATCGAATTTGTATTCAGCGACCTCCAATTACCTGAAAATGAATCTAATCTTGATTATTTAGGAAATTTCCATTTTGTTGTTTATTAACAAATAGATAACTGACAAACTGTTAAAAACCTCAAATTCACATTGTTTATTGATCAAATAACTGCAATTTTCTACTTTACCCGCTAAAAAGTGAAGGAAAATAGCGTTTTCAATTTTTTTTTTATTATGTCAAAAACATGCCATTTATTGGCCATTATTTATTGTTTATTAACAATAGGACACATTTCCGCCTATGTAGCTGTGGCAGATTCTGATCTAGAGGTCAAAACGAATCGAATGAGCCCTCACACATCAAAATCGGCCTTTTACCTCAAATGAAATCGTTTTAAAGGAAAATATTGTTCAAAGTAGTAAAGAAATATTTTCAAGAAGATTTCAAACTCTGTCGCTGTTCAGGTACTGGTACATGCACAGACATCATGCAAGCTGTCATCTGCAATAAATGGTTGTGAAAATTTGTCATATTGTCATTACCATAATTTCTTTTATCTATGTATTTAAGTTTTTGTTTTGCCATTATAATTTCACAGTATTGTGCGAAGTGATCGGATACTGCTATTCGTAAAATGTTTCGGTTAATAATCAAAATTTGCTCATCTAAGGCCGATGTAGTCTGGTATGCTCCTCTTTTGACACTCCTACAAGGAATCTCATAAGCTCCTTGCTATTTTAACGGAATTTTATTTTCGAATTTCCTAATATTTTTTAATTGGTTTTGAAAGTGGCCCGTATGTTGTGTATTTTCAAGATTCTGCTGATTCTATATCGGTTATTCCTCTTACATAATGTAAGTATTCAGTAGCTTTAAAATGATCCTCCTGTTCATCCGTTGTGTTTCTAGTTTTTACTTTTTACTTGATTTCCTCGCATTCATTATCTGTCGTTTTGAGAAACTATTTTTCTGTAACGCTTTCATGTTCTCAGGATCAGTTTACCTTTGAGATCTGGTAGCTAATGTGTTTACCACTGAATTGAGTTGCGCAGGATGATGATGAGAACTAGAGTTCACATGTATTGGTCCGTGTGAGTGGGTTTCCTAAATGTGTACTGTGTCCTAAGGTGCCATCTTCCTTCTTCTTCACTAGAATATCTAGAATCGGGAGCTGAATATATTCTTCCACATCCATCGTGAACTTTATTTTGTCATGAACATTGTGCATATGTCCAAGAATTTATGTTAATGTATTCTCGTCCATGGGTCCATATTGTGAATGTTTCGTCTATGTATCTCAACAAGAGCTTTTTGGTTTTTTAATTGATCAGACTGCAGTGCTCGGACTTCCAAATCTTGCATCAACAGGTTTGAAATGACCTGTGATAGAGGTTATCTCATTAGTGCTCCTTCGATTTGTTTGTACCGCTGCTCGTTATAAATATAAATTCTTCAGGCAATGTTTCGTAAGAGAAAGCATATGATCTTCTTGATATTTTCTCTAGATTATCTCCAGTGATTTTCTGTCAGTAAATTCAAGAATAGCGATGTGACGTCGCCTGTTTGCCTACCTATCTATCCCCGTCTATTTTCCTTTTTAGCCCCACCCCTTTTTTAATTTTTTTACTTTTTCACTGTTCAACAAAAACTAGGCCTACCCCGACCTAATAGCTATGTCTCACTGACAATTGTCTTACGACGACTTGGCGGTCTACCACTCGCCATGCCTTGACAGTTGCGCGTATTACCCTAATTTTCAGTGGCTCATTCTGGCAAAACGACATAACATTTTTTAATTGTTAGTTTTTGGCAAATTTACAGTCTAGTCCCTTTAGATTAGAACGATACTTCAACCACCACCCAACCCTCTCTATACTTTTCTCTATCGAACTGGTACACTAAGCTATTAATATATAAGATATTTTCCATAGTCTATAGTACCTACATTTGTGATTGTTAATAACAAATTCACCGCCTACATTCATACTGCGGTGGTTCAGTCGTTCAGTACCTACCACCTACGTTAATTGTTTCCGGAACCATTTCAAACATTCGCAAAGAATAATAATTATTACTTTTGATATAGTTCCTTGCTTACTGTAGTGTTTCGCATAAAGTGATAACACATATCTTCTATCGGTGGAAATGGCCTCCTTTGATAGGTAATGTGTCGTGACCCAGATATGAATTACGACATATCCGTAAGTAATTAAGTACCTATGGAAAATTGGTTTCAAATACAATATCTAGATATTGCAAATTGCAACCTATTAATATCAAAAATGATTCACAGGTTCAGTAAGTGTCTACAGTTAACAGCAGGAACTTTTTTAGTAATTCATTTCTCCAAAATGTTCAGTTAAATATTCGTGAGTTGTCATCAAATGAAAGTATTGTGTTAAATTCAGGGTATTGTGCCTGACATGTCAATCAGAAAATAGTACTATTCATTAATATATATATACCCAATAGTATACAGTTACATGCTTTTAAGATCAATATCCGTAGATCAAAATCAAACATTTGTATGATATTTATTCACACCTGAAACCAACAACCATACTCGAATACTACTACCGTCCACCGTGTACCGTCACTAAATCTCTTTTTATGCTACTTGAATTTGATTCATTCAAGTTTTGAACTTACCGCCAATAATTCGTCAGGCGCAAATGATAATAGGTACAGAATACTAGCTCGAATACCAATATTAAATCAAGAAAGAATATTTAGTTACTTAATATTATGAGATGAGAACACTGCTGATCTTGAAGTTTCGTTTGTGTTGATGTTCTGAATTCTTATGTTCCCCGAGAACAAAAATGAATAATTGTCAGCATGAAATCAGGAATCCAGGGCAGGAATTGACATCTGATCCGAATGGGCGTATATAAAAACCCATAATTGTTATTAATGCAAGATGTAAGTGAAAACGGAACAATTACGTGTTATTTATTTTAAGGTTCCCATGATTTTTCGGAATTGAATAAATCGATCTGGAACTTCCCATTGCTGATCGTTTGTGTTCATATTATTCGTTATTCCTTGCATTGTAATACCTCTAATAGTCTGCAAAGCCTGCTTCAAAATTGCATTTGTTATCAAATTTTAGGGGAACTTGATATAATAGTGTAAATGATTAAATTATCACATACATAGTGGCAGAAATGATTATGCTTCTCTCAACAATAACAAAGAATATGTATATTTTTGGTTTCTGCAAGATAAGCAAAATTAAATACAATAATATGAATACATTGAAGGAGTTTATCTATTCGTTCACATTAATATCAAATCACTTTGTAAATAGATAAGAGTGATCAGCTAATATTTGTTTACAGGTGCTTCTCGTAATTTCCAAACATGAACATTGTGAGAAAACTAAGAGGAGCAGGTTCAAATGCCCCTGCTCCTTTAGGGGATATATCAGACCAAAATGCAACTTCAGCACATACACAACTAGGTCTTATGCACTTAAAAAAACTTTTTTTGGAATACACACATCCTACACATCCTCTGAGTGACAAAGAAAAAGATGATAAATTGTACAACATGTTACCACTATTTTGCAAGGTAGGTAATTCCAGTTTATCCCAGGAAATGAGTCACATGAATCATACTTTGTAGTAAAGTGTGTCATTTACTGAATAATTATTTATGCTAAACTTAACTAGACCTAGAAATCTGATAGGCATACACTGTTGTGTATGATTATACATTGTGTTCTACGTCTACTACATATTAGTGTAAAATATTTACTTCCTTTAACTAGAACTTGAAGATCACTCATTAAAGCTAACTATTGAAAAACTTCCATTTACATGTTGAACTACTTGTAATGAATCAGTTTGGGGTGACCAATAGAGCACAAGCATATTCACACATTGGATACCTGGCACATCGATTTAACTAAGATTGTAAACTTATACTACTTTGAATATGTACCTAATACTGCAGAAAGTAGTAGTAGCTTCTGTAATTTAGGGGTGAAGAAGGTGTAGGCATAAGTAGAAAGTGAAATAATATGTGATGAAACAGAATAAAATCACTATTGTAACTATAATTTTCACCATCAATTTTTGGTTATGAAAGGTAAATGTAGCTTCGACAGTTAACTGTCATTATCAAATGATAACAGTAAGCTATGAATGAACCCAGTGGATCAGGTTTATTATTTATTGATTTAGACAAACCTATAAGGAAGAACTAAAATTAAAAAGTCCAAACCCAGATACCTATTTCTTAAGATTTTCATATCTTTTGCATCTCAAAATGGTTTTTGAAGTTTGTGAAGATACTTTGGGAAGATCTACCAAAACTGCCAAAATTGAAATTACTACTTTACATGTATTTCCATATGTGAACTGTGCATAAAATTCTTTTTAACAACTGCTTTTATGTGTTAGGTGTTTGGTTCAAATCCCACATCTGATATGAATGAAAAATTCTGGGACATTCTGTCTTTTTGTCAACAAGTATCACTCTTGATGGTCTCTGAAATTCGACGAAGAGCCTCAAATCAGAGCACAGAAGCAGCTAGTTGTGCCATCACAAAATTTCTAGAAATAGAAAATTGTGAAGAATCAAGTAATGGTTGGATGTTGCTATCAACTATGAACCTATTAGCCGCGGGTGATTTTACATTGGTGCAGGTGAGAATAAGCAAAACAAATTGTGATCAATATAGCCTTCTATAACTAGTAAATCAAAATAACTTGTTAAGAGTAGTATGTTCAATTTGGACAAAGATAACTTTCTTATTCATAATCATCAGCAGTTTCATAATTCATTTCAGAAATATTTCATCATATATCTCAACTCAATAAATGTAATATCCACAATAGTTGAAAAAGATTTCATCTTTCATTTAATTAATCAGGCAAAATAAGTATTCACTGGAACTATGACAGAAGAAATGTTTTTAAAGTGGTCATTGTTGCCAACTCTCACAGTGGTTAATTTTATCATTCCAGGTTGCAAAAAGGATAATATCAAATTATTCATATAGATGATTCTGCTGCGAGGAAAGCAGCTATGAAAGATGTGGCTTGGGATGAGGGCTAAAACTTCAAATCAGTATATTTCCCCCTGCTTAGAATATTAAAGCATTCATCAATTATTTCAAAACAATGCAATTCTGTAGGTATACTTCAACTGAAGTTGAACATAGTACTGTATGTACATATGGAATTTTCAATTATATCAAAGCTCTTACAATTTAAAGATTCATCTTCGATAGTGCAGTAGTTAACCTCCATGTACGCGCGGTTATCCCCTCCTATGGTTCAGCTAACCTGTTCCTTTCAAAGAGGTTTATCAGAATATATCATGAGCTTCTATCTGAACTTCTCATGTAAATTTTAGAGTAACCAACTTTCCCGGCACGTGGGTTATAATTCCAAAATATTAAACAGCACATGTCCTTTGGAAGGTTTTGTTTTCATAATAATAGTTTAAATCTCCAAGCTGCACATCATAGTTGGTGTTCACATGTTTGTCAGTGAACAATGTTTTGTTTTCTAGGGTTTCAAATAAGAAAGTCGAATTCTGTCTTGTTCTCCAGGGATTGATTATACAGGGTGTTTCAGTTTTTTCGTTCATAACTTCGGCAAATGATAGAACTTCTAAAAATAATAGGGGTCTTTCATATAACATTTTTCTCTAAATCACTTCGTTTCCGAGATATAGGGTGTTGGAAGTTTTGAAAAATTATTACATTTTCTCCATTATCTTCTGAACAAATGAAGATTTTCAGTTCAAACTTGGTAAACTTTAGTTTTACTGGATGAAAAATTTTTTAGGTGACAAAATGTTCTTGAGACAAATAGAGTAGCGTAGTTATGGGGTTTTGTACCCATTTAAACCCCTTAAACTTCTACGCCAATGGTCGGAAATTATTATTGTATACAAATTTATGAACTTTGATTTATTTTCTATAATAAAGTATTCTTGATAAATTTCACTCATCTTCTGGAATTTCTTTTGAAAGGCTATTTAAAATATTTAAATACCTATTTATTGGTAAAGATGAAAAACAATTCATAATAAATGCTTAAAATGATCCATTTACTTCAATGCATAGCCGACATAGATTTCTCAACGACCTTCTTGTTCGAATTAATATGTTTTTATTAATTTCACCACAAGCTCTTCGAATATGATTAAGTAGATCTTCTCTATTATGAACCGGAGTGGCATAATTTTATCTTTCAAATAATGTCAAACAAAAAAAACGTATGGGCCAAAAATATTGTTTTTATAAATGCTAAGCCAGATATTGACATTGAATTCTTCTTGAAAATTCCTAGATCTTGTACCATGATGGATTTTCATTTGCCCATAAGAAACTGAACAACAACGAAAACTTTCTCCAGCAAATATTGTGGACAGATGAAGCACATTTTACACGGACGTGGATTTATTAATTTTCACAATTTACGTATATTGACAAATGAAAACACTGATGGTACAAGATCCAGGAATTTGAAAGAAAAATTCAGTGTCAATGTCTGGCTTGGCATTTACAAAAACAATATTTTTGGCCCATACGTTTTACCGGACAGACTAATGGCCGCTACATTTTTAGAATTTTGGGAAACTAATCACGAAGGCACTACACAATGAGGGAACAAATGCATGGATACACTTGATGACTGTGCTGTTCATTTTTGCAGACAATTACGAGAATAGCTTAATAGAAAGTACAGTGAAAGATGGATTGGTAGAGGTGGTCCAGTTGCATGGCCTCCTTGATCACCTGACCTCAATCCTCTGAAGTTTTTTGCTTGGGGTTATTTGAAACATAAAATTATGCCACGTCGGTTCATAATAGGGAAGATCGACTCAATCGTATTCGAAGAGCTTGTGGTGAAATTAATAATAAAATGTTAATTCGAACAAGGTCGTTGAGAAATCTATGTCGGCGTTGCGTTGAATTAAATGGATCATTTTGAGCATTTATTATGAATTCTTTTTCATCTTTATCAATAAATAGGTATTTAAATATTTTCTTACGTTTTAAATAGTCTTTCAAAAGAAATTCTATAAGATAACCCTGATTAGAAAAATAGCTTGAACAGGAAGCCTCTAAGTGAAATTTATCAACAATACTTTTTTATAGAAAATAAATCAAAATTTCTAAATTTGTATATAATAATAATTTCCGACCACTGACCTAGAAGTTTAAAGGGTTTAAATGGGTACCAAACCCCGTAACTATGCTACTGTATTTGTCTCAAAAACATTTTGTGACCAGAAAAATGTCTCATCCAGTTTGAACTGGAAATTTTCATTTGTTCAGAAGATAATGAAGAAAATGTTATAATTATTCAAAACTTCAACCCTATATCTCGGAAACGAGGTGATTTAGAGTAAAATTTTATATAAAAGACCCCTATGATTTTTGGAAGTTCTATCGTTTGCTGAAGTTTTGAACGAAAAAACTGAAACACCCTGTATATATAAGATAGAATGGTTATAGAAATGTTAAACTAATAACCAGTTATTTCAGGTCATGTCAGAAGTGTCAGTACCCTCAACATTGGTAAAATGTTTGTATTTGTTCTTTGACTTGCCAGAGATGTCTGAAAAAGAAGCAAATACTAAAGAGTCCAATAGTGATTTTACTCCAAGAGAACGAAGAATACTGCTGCAGAAAATTTTTGTACAAGTTAGTATTTTTTTTTAATATTCACAAAAATTCTACTCTTGATCAGTATTTGTAAAATTGTAATCTTTTTAGTGAGCAGAAAAGATATGTGCTCAAATTCTTGTCATTGGAGTGGGAGATTTGCATGTAAAGATGGATAAATACTGATAACTAATGTGAACCTTTTTCAGCTCCTGGTGAGACTATGCAGCCACAGAATCCCTGCAGAAGAACTCGCTAGGAAAGATGACCTTACATTGTTATTTTCTGCCATCACTTCTTGGTGCCCTTCCTATAACGTTATGTGGCGGAAAAGTGCAGCTGAAGTGCTAATGGCACTTTCAAGACATGGCCTTACACCACCTGTGGTTAGTTATATACACAGTAAGATTTTCACTGGTGGGTTTGATAATGAACATAACGTCAATGATTGTTTTTAGCAAAAGGCTGTGTTACTTTATGTATAGACAATATGAAAAGAGTACCTGAACTAGCCCCCTTAGAAGTAGTTGAAATGTTTGTTACAGTATTTTGTTTCCTGAAGGATTCTTGTGAAGTATCTTCAACATTATTAGATGACTTCAGACAAGCCCAAGGATATCTATTCCTATCTGATTTTCTGCTGAAGTAAGTAGTACACTCAATTTTCACTTGATATATAGATATTCATTTAATCTATACTAGTCCAGGCTATAAACCGGAAAATAAAAAAAAAACATTTAAGTTAGAATAAAAAAATTTTTTGCATTAGCTTCAGAAGGTTCTCAGGATCATTCATACACCTTAAAACCTCTTGGGAACCCCAACCCCACCCATTGGGGCGAAAATGGCCCGAAATCTCCAAGTCTTGAATTGTATTTCCTACAAAAAAAGGTATTTTGGCATTTCGAGTGCACCTAGGGGTTTTTTTTAGGTCGCTGAACACGAATCCGTAGCCAGGTTTACTTGCAATCCATCGTAGGGGTGGTCAAATCGACAAAATTGGCCAATTTCGCACTTCTAATATGTTATTTTGCAATTAACGTGTTTTTGGCATTTCGAAAGCATCATGGAAGTTTTTTGGGTACCTGAACATGAATCCGACGCCAAATTTACTTGCAATCCATTGTTGGGGTGGTAAAATCGACAAAATTGACCAATTTTGCACCCCTAATATGTTATTTTGCAATTTTTTGCTTTTGGCATTTCGAATGCACCAAGGAAGTTTTTTGGGTCGCTGAACACAAATCTGGTGACAGATTTTTTTCAACATCAGGTGGAATAAATTGTTTACTGTATTCATATCAATACCATCCAAGCAAAGAAGAGGATCATCTGTCAGCCAGCGACCAATTAAAGATTTTTAGGAGCAGTTACTTCATATCCAAAACTACAACACAACTAAAATCTAATAAGAAGAATGCAGTCCATCTTGCAAATCTGCCCCCTTCTGTGGATGGTATGAAACAACATCTAAATCGCGTCTACTTTCAAGTGCAGACTTGAATAGAATATTTTCAGAATTCCAATGAAGAGCTGCAACCCACAAATTGGGGATGGAAGATACAGGCGGGTCAACTCAGTCCTGTCCGAATGACAGAGGTACCAGCACCAGAACAAATATTGAATATTATTTCGTGTGGATGTAGAAAAGGATGTGGTAGATCATGCGGCTGCCGAAAGAATGGCGTACGACGTACAGTGAACTGTACACATTGCAAAGGTTCTACTTGTGCCAGTGTTGACACCGAGACGTCCGCCAATGATGAGAAAGATGATGATACACAATTATATGATAACATAGATTTCACCAACTATCAAGATGAAGATGGAGATCAACGTGGTAATAATAATTTTCGAAAATGATTATTCTGATGACGAATATCAAGTATTGTAAATAATTGTAAAAAAAATAAGGTTAAGAATGAAAAAATATAGTAATTAAATATTTGTGTTCTTTTTCGAACAATTATTAATATTCCTATCCTCTTAATATTAAAAAATAAGAAAACTCCGAAATAATTTTAAAATGCAAAAATAATAAGAATTTAGAAGCGTGTCAAATTAGCCATGTTTGTAAATTTCCCACCCCTACGATGATATTCGAGTAAATCTGGCTTCGGAATCGTATTCAGCGACCCGAAAAACCTTGGTGCATTCGAAATGCCTAAAACACGTAAATTGCAAAATAACATATTAGGGGTGCAAAATTGGCCAATTTTGTCGATTTTACCACCCCTACGATGGATTGCAAGTAATTCTGGCTACGGATGCGTGTTCAGCGATTCAAAAAAAAACCCTAGGTGCACTTGAAATGCCAAAATACCTTTTTTTTTGTAGAAAATACAATTCAAGACTTGGAGATTTCGGGCCATTTTCGCCCCCAATGGGTGGGGTTGCGGTTCCCAAGAGGTTTTAAGGTGTATGGATCCTGAGAACCTCCTGAAGCTAATGCAAAGAAAATTTTTCGATTCGAACTTACATGTTTTTTTTTTAATTATAGCTAAAATCCCGCTTCACAGCCTGGACAGTGTGTCTCATTTTTTACGTTGTATTGTATATTGGGATCTAGGTAACTATAAGAGTTAGAAGGTAATAAACTACAAAAGAGTTCACACTTTGTATACCCTATAACACTAAATAAGAAATAATCACCATTATCCACTAAAAGTACTGGTAAAGCACTGAGGACCTTTTGGCTAGCAAGTAGCCATCATCAGAGTAAACTAAATTAGAAATTGAAATATGACTTTAACTCTTCGAGTCCTGCATTATTTTTTAAATAACTCAAATCTTTCACACTATTTAATTGATTAATTAGCTTAAATATTGACTAAAACATGAAATATGTATTTTTTATTGAGAACTTTTAGCAAAAATATGTAGTTCCAAATGGAACAAAATTTAAAAATTATTACATAGGCAATGTAAGAGAATTAGAAACAAATGAATATATGAATATATTCATTTATCTCATGTTGGCCTCTGCAGATAACAATGATAAGGTCTTTCTAGTTCAGATCTATCAGTAACGTCACATACTTCTAGTTTCAGGTAGCTGTTCTCATGGAGCTCGTCAATAGAACGAGCAAGTTTGCAACGTTACCGAACGATCTCTGCTGAAAGTAGTCATAACCGGCCTAGAACGTGATAAAAAAACCAAAATATCTCACGCCATCTATGAATAGATGTCGCACTAAGAAATCAAGCAATGTACTACATTGACCTAGATTTCTCGAACTCCTTTGTAGAAAGGCACAAAAAGGTGTCAACTGGCAATTCTACATCCTGTGGAATATTTTAACCGCTAAATGGTTGGATAGCAAAAGCTAAATTTTTAGTTCACTCAATCTTATTTTCAACAAATGCTATGTCATTCTCACTATCAAACTGTTGAATAGGGCCGTCGTCCATAGAGTATTAAACATCATTTGCGAATTGTGGTACTTGATTTTTCATAACATTTTCTTCATAAATTTTATCTTCTGACGGAGCCTCTGAAGTTATTGATCCTGCATCTGATGCAATTTCATGCAACATTCATAAGCAGTACCGGAAGTAAGTTTTTCAACGTTGTATATTTTCTTATGGCACCTAGAATGTCACGAAATTACTGGTAATAGAATGCATCTGTGTACTTGTAGTTCCAAATGGAACCACAATTTTTCATAAAGTATAAACTAATGCAAAGTAAATTGATAATGTGTTGTCCATCTGCACGGCGTTTGTAGATATATTGTTCCATTTGGAAATCTACATTGCTTGTACCCAAATGGGTACCTGCCGTCAATATCTTAGTTACATCGTCTTCTTTCAGACTAAGAACTTCTAAGCCTCCCGATGTCTTTACGTAATTTAAGAGTTACCATTAACGCGAAGAGCCCTTTTAACAACCTAATTTTTATCTTATTAATTTAACAAATGCAATAATAAACAAATGACATTGTGAATTTCACCTGAGTGTCTTTTTTTGATTATCACTATGTCAGAGTAGGTTATATTCAGCTTGACAACCCACAGAATTATTCGTATGAATCGGCGCGAAACATGGGCAGCTTCCATCTAGTTGTACTACCATCTAGTTGAGTAAGTCACTAATAGCTGACGTCCATAAACTAATGAATGTATGTGAGCCAGTGCTTACAAGAACGGTTCATTAAATTAATTTGATTTGTGGTTCTGCACAGGAACCACAAGAACTCAAAGGGTTAAATACTATTTGGGGATAGAGTGCTGGAGATAAATCGGAATTTAATGAATTGCTGTTTGGTTTATACCGGGATATCAAAAATTATCTTGGCCAAGGGTGGTTGTGGAATCTAAATCGTGTGTCTTACTTTACGTTATCAAAACTTGTGTCAAATTAATTAATTTGAAGTTTCTAAAAGTGAGAAATTTCGCAACTTCATACGAATGTTATAACACTCAGAAGTCTCTAGCGCTTTAGACTCCGGGATTTTCACGTGACCTATCGAAATTAGAATGTTCGAATTGTATACAAACACAATTGCATGAACGCCAGACGTCCTATGTAATTAGCTACGAACGTAATCATTTTGACATATGCCTCGAGGAGCTCGCTACGCGTCAGTTAAGAGTTTATACTTTTTACCTCGATCTTGTTAATTCGGGGCCTTTTTATGCCCCGTGCGGCCGGCGCCAGTTGTAATAAAGTGTTTTCGGCTATAGGCCGCTAGCTTTTAACCGCTTTTGGGTATATTTTAGTAGCTAGAAAATTCCCTTCGGTACGTCGCACGTTAGACGCGCGTAGCTGAGACCTGAGAGTACCTGTTTCTATTTTAATTAAATTTTCTTATTTAATCGATATTTTGGGGCCCGAAACTATGCTATTTAGTTAGCCCCGTTCATAAACTAACGACATGGAGCGAAAAGTCCTCGTAAAGAAGTTCTATGTTCCGAAGATTTGCACTCTTCTAACTCGCGATCTACGCGCTCCTCACGTGAACGTCATTCGATTTATCGAAAATTAACCAATTTAAAACAGTTTTCGACCCCGT
The DNA here is from genome assembly GCA_958510875.1 of Endomychus coccineus. Classification (NCBI taxonomy): domain Eukaryota; kingdom Metazoa; phylum Arthropoda; class Insecta; order Coleoptera; family Endomychidae; genus Endomychus; species Endomychus coccineus. Next base: position 75,318,155 of record OY294067.1, read on the forward strand.
TTGTGGCTATTGCGACCTTGTAAAAGGTTCAAAGTTAACATTTCGTTTTACATTCCACAACCACCCTTGACCAAGATAATTTGTAGTTCATTATTGTTTTACAACTGAAATAAATAGGTATGAAATTTGTAGGTTATTGATGATGTCAGTGTGACAGTGACATAATTATTTCAAACGTAAAGTAAGACACACGTTTTAGATTCCACAACCACCCTTGACCAAGATAATTTTTGATATCCCAGTACATTTCCATCCCTTTGTAAATTACGCAGATTTTTCATGTACTGTGATTTAAAAGTAAATCTAAATGAATTTTCAATCAATTATTTACTAGATTTAACGAAGAATGACTTTTAATGACAGCAACAGCTATGATTTGTTGGGTATTTGATTCAATTACCGAAAATACATACTTACGTGCATATTTCTGTAAAAAGTTGATATATTCCAAAAGGGAGCAATTTACTGAAATTATGTAATACTTTTTTTAGTAAAATAATGACTTGATCTAAACAATTGGTTAGCTTTAATATTAGTCAGTGGAGCAACTTATTTTTTTTTTTCAAAAAAGATTCGCTACAGTGATGATTCCATGTCACTGGTCTTTCATATTTTCCTGGCGCTACACTGGATAATATTTATTAATAGTGACATTCGTTACACCAAATTTGGAAACAATCCTTCCATCCATTTGGGAGATATGAAAAAAAAAATCTGCTTTGGTGAAAAGAATCTCCAGTTAAATTTTTTACATCTACTTCTGCCTCATCTATATAGTTTATTCTATAGTCTGGTCACTTATGGTACAATTCCCTGGGGAATGGCTTATATTATCAGTCAAGTAATCTATATATAGCATTCATGAAAGAATTGTTAAAATACTTAAAGAATTAGATGATAATATGGCTATACCACTTAAACTACATGAGACATAATTCTTATTTCTGCGTCTACAGTCGCGTTAGTGTTTCTATAATATAAATGATGAAAAACAAAGTAGAAAGTGTTTTATTTTGTAAATTTAATTTTATGTCGTAATAAGAATAAGTAATAAAAATTACTTTGATTAACATCCATTAATTCCATAAGACTGATTTAAGAACCTTGTTGTAATTGTATTGGGTCAATATAGCCAAAACAAATTTAATATATATGCTCAATAATTGTTCAGCACAATGTTTAAAATTTTTATATTTTGAAATTTATTACTCAAGTTTATAAGTATTATATAAACTGCTTATCAATAGTCCCAGATTTTTTTTATAAGAATTACACTTTCTAATCATCATTTCCAGTTCTATTTATAATCCACTTTTCACATTTGGTACAGGATGATCATCCAGATTAATTGCTCATTATTGGCAACTTCTTTATTTTTGTAGCTGCGGCATCGGTCAAATACGAAAAGTTTTTATCCGGTGTGTACAACGGTGGAATCTGAAAACATAATTTTTGAGTTTTTTGAACAAAATTACAATTATTCAGTGGAACATGGTGTATAGTGGAATTTAGAATAAGATAAAATCTTAAACTTTTTGGCTAGAATGAACCTAGTTATAACGTCCTGAACTAATGCGAAATTTGTTTCCATACATAGGTACCCTCCTAAGTTTTTGTTTTGCCTTGGGTGCTGGTTCTCTACACTAGCCACATCTCAGTCGCTAGGGCTTCTTGTGTATTACCCATAGACCTATATCCTAAGGAGTCAGAATTGTTTACATTTAAACACGATCAGACATTGCCAAAATTTCGGGCCACTCAGACCGCTGTATATTACAAGTATGAAAATATTGATTGTGCTGTTGCCGGATTAGTTGTTATGTGTACCGGATTGACATTTGTAATTATTATAAAAACGTCCATAGCATTATTTATTGGTTATATTAGAAGCAATACGGTTGAAATGTCGTTTTCTCTGAAAAATATTCCATACTTTATGGTAACCTGGAATATACAATCGAAGTATAGAATATTTAAATTCTTAAATATAGAACTATTCCATTCCATTGCATCATTTGTTCAGAAGGCGACAACGCCGCGCACCTTTTATGAATGGGGACTTTCTTCTGTACTACGCAATTTGACAGCTTCCGTATTTCTCGTAGCTATTTCGAAGTGGTGTTGCCTTACAAGTGGTACAAAGTTTTTAATCATAGTTACAGCGTTGCCAATAAGGAGTAATTATGACTCGACGACAAAGAGGTTCGTTGGTTTTTTTTGTCATACATCGTGTAATCATTGCGTCAAGTCAAATGGAGTTTTATGAATGAGACGTCTCCTTAGGATAATAGGTCTATGGTATTATCCTCCTAAGCTAGTTTTGAACTAGTTTAGGAAATACAGAAATGGCTCTCCAACTGGTTAGTATCAACACCAAACTCAAACTGTGATGAATTGGACACTACTAAAACGATTTGACAAAGGTTATACTGATAACTTTTTTGATTAAATGGTTGACATAGATATTTTCTTTTGCCTATAATATATTTATTTCTAGGCTTGAAAATGAAAAATCCACTGAAGCTCAAGAATCGATTAGAAATTTGATACTGATGGTAACATCCTTATGTATGTGTGGATATATAGAATTGAAACCTTCCCAAGCTTCTACAGGTTCACTATTCCAAATGCAAGGTTTTACCTTGCCACAGCCTTCAGGAAGAGGTGCAAGTGTTCGTAACATTCAAGCATTTCATGTAAGTTGTAGTAATCCACTTTCATAGCTTTATCCACTGTTTGAGTCATTGTAAAATAAGATAAATATTATACGCTTACAGATGGATTTGTTTTAATCAATTTCAATTCGATTCTGGTATATTAACATATTGTGATCTTTGGTAGGTACGAATAGATTTACGATATATGGGTTGACTGGCCAATGGACCTTGTCTAACACACCCACACTTTCAAGCCCTCCCAAATTATACTAATACTTGTTTTGGAATCTTAATCAATTAATTAGGGATCGACAGCTCTATTCTAAATCTCATGTAAACAGTTACCTTACTCTTATTTTGAAGGTCAAGTTATGTAGAAGTTTATCAACATTTGTACTTGTTGGGTTGGAGTAGTTTTTCTTCGGAATCTCATGTAGACAGTGGCTTTACTCTTGTTTTAAAGGTCTAGTGTGCAAAATTTTATCAAGATCGGTCTGTTTTAAGTGCAGCTGATACTTCAATTTATGATCTGAAAACTTATAATAACAAACTGCCAATAAATTTTAAATCATCTTAAAATTATGTACATTAAAATCTTACAGAAAACTTACGAATGATCTGATTGATCTGAAAATTAATTGAATGAATATAGAAATCAATTGAATTATGAATACTCTGCATTTGCTCTGTTATTGTGGTTCCATATTCATCTTTTATTATTATTTTTAAATAAGGGGGGGGGGGTGCGTTGCATTCCCTAAATGCCTAAGTCGAAGTTCTTTGCACCCCGGGTTACGTGTCACCGTTGTTTGATAAGAAAGAAGATAGTTAGTCAATGATATAGGCAAAATGGTTTGATCCAAATGGGCATCACCACTAGATGTCACTAGCTCGATTGTGCCCAAGTCATGGCGTGACAATAATAGCAAATCGTCCAAAGTTCCGCAAGTTATTAAATTATGAGATGGTTAACGAAAACTGCAAGAAATTCCAGAAATTCCTTATAAGTTTCATATTCCATCCAGGAGGCGTACTAGTACAGTGCCATAAATTATGCAATTTTTGGAAGGTTCTATTGAAAGAACCTAGATGTCACGCGCGATTGCTTCAAACACTCTTTCTACAGTGACTGCCTAACTATCTTCTTTCTTATCAAACAACGGTGTCACCTAGTGAAGCGGTTCCCACTCACGAGTGTTCACCTAAGGGGACCTGGTATAATGTTAATGCCATGAAGAGGTTCAACACTATCTTCATATCTAGTTTCTGGATCTCCTGTTTTGCATAGCTCTACCGAGAGTGATCTGCGTCTTGGAGGGATCAGTGTTACGCATCTGCACAGAATATGCATTGATGTTTCGTTTTTCAGTTCACCACCTGCACAAAGACGAATCGCTAAGGTTCATCCTGTGGAGGTGGTAATTAAACGGTCCCTGTCCTGTCAGTATCTGTGTCAGCAGTTTGGCATCGGTTTTAACCATGTTCCTCACTTGCTGATACCAGTATTTCGTAATGTGCGGTCCAATTGATGCTTTCGACTGCCTGCAACTGTTCACTAGTTTCCTCTCTACCGAGTGTCGTGTTCTGACTCAGCATTAGATTGTCTCATTGATGCCCATCGCTGGTTTGGGGCCTATTAGGGGTTCTGTAGCTCCCAGTTTTGCACGCTCATCGACTATTTCGTTCCCCCTTATTCCAGAGTGACCGGGGACACAGAATAGGACGAGCTTACCTTCATCTCCGCCATGAATGTTTAGCGTGTTGAAGCACTCCCACACCAGCTTCGATGTTATTCTCATGCTACCCAGCAAGGGCTGCCGTGCTGTCTGTGCATATACTGACGTGGGTACCTCCGCTTGTAGAATGGTGGCTTGTTTGCCCAGAGGTATAGTAATACTTTTACGTGGGCACTTGCGGTATATCCCTGCTCCCGTTTGTCTATGGTTTCTGACTCCATCACTGAACCAGATTTCACCATTGGTTGGCAGGGCTGATCGGTTATTGTTTAACCAATCTTGGAGTGTATGCTTATACGATACTTCTTATCAAAGGACTATCGTGGTATCATCCCATCCGTTCTCATTGAGTAGTTGGGGTGTGTTCAATCACTGAATGGCACTGAGATGTGAGGCCAATTATAGCCAATAAGCCCATTTGCACAACCAGAAGACTGCAGTGAATTTGCGGCACGTGGTTTCCATAGAAGTTTCTTGACTTAAGATAAGTCCTAGGTATTTAGCTTGGTCCCTGATTTTAATCATTTGACCTGGTATGGTCAGTATTAGGTCCATCAGTGTTCAGAATGTTTTCTCTGACGATTATGAGTGTCGTCGGCATACCCTATTACGAGACATCCTAGGTTGGCTACTTTCCTCAATCAACCATAGACCATTATGTCCCAGGTGGTGGGCATCCGTTTTCCAGAGCGCCACTAATCGTGATGTCACCTCTGGAGACTTGAAGGTTCCTGTTTTTCAGCATGTTCTGAATCCAGGGGCTTACTAAATTATTCTTGAGGGTTCGTAGATACTTTCGGTTGTGGTATTGTTGAAGGCACCCTCTATGTCTAACAAGGCTCCCACTGGATAACATCCCTCTTCTATCTGATTTTCAATGAGGGAAACGTGTTCAGTACTTCGTCTAAAATCCTTTGCGTTGGTGTAGCTTTCCTCCCCTGTTTTCGGAATGAAAACTACTTTAGACGTGCGCCATGCATGCAGAATGTGTGCTCTAACCAGGCTAGTCCTAGCAAGTCTCACGAATGGTCCACGACCTCCTCCTCTTGGTTATCATACGGAAGGTATGCGGAAGCTATGACCACACTTCTCCCTTCCAGGAGGAGGTCAACTGCCGCCACCGCTAGATTCGCTGTGCACCACTCCACAATTGGAGTTACATCTAAACCTATTGACACAATGCAAGTTCTATCACGACCCGACTTTGGGTCCCGTATGGCCTTGAACGTAGCCCGTAATCCTCTCATCATGTTCTTAACTATCCATGGTTCATGAATTAGTGCTATGCCTGTCTGCATCGTAGCTAAGCAAGCCTCTGGTTAATATCACCGAGGCGTCCTTTGCTGTGATGAAGGTTGATCCGCGCAAATGGAAGTTATTCCTACCTGTTTTTATAACAGATCTTATCTAGTAGTGCCTATGTTAATATATTACCAATTGAAGAAAAAACGCTACATGCATTTCTTTAATTGTCTGGTTTTATAAGCTTGAACCTTTTACAATATTGTTACGTTCGTCGGCAATATCTAAATACTAGAAATTAGTTTTATTCTTTTTTCTTTCAGGTCCTTCAAAACACATTCGTAAAATCTACATCATCTTTATTATGTTGTACTATATTGGACGCAATTTCTAGCATATATCATTCAGATAATGCAAATTATTTCATATTAGAAAATCAAAATACTCTTAGCCAGTTCATTGAAAAATTGTACCACAAAACTATGGATATACAGCAAAAACTGTTTAAATTAGTTGAATTTCTAGTGTTCAACTTGAATTTCGTACCTTGCAAAGAACTTATTTCAATGTCAATTTTCTTGAAAACCCATAGTATGAATCACATACAATGTAGTATTTTGTGCGTAGAAACTTTGTCGAATGTGTTGAAGTATAACATAATATTCAAAGATGTCTATCGGGAAGTAGGAATGTTGGAAGTGTTTGTTACATGCTTGAATCGCTATTCCACCTTTTTGGAGGAGAAGAAATTTGCCCATGATAATCATACCGAATTCTCAGTACCTCCCAATCAAGATAAATTAGGAGAACTGGTCGTGGATGCTCTTACATTACTTCTCAGTGGTAACTCTGCTAATGCAATCGTTCTTAGAGAATGTGGAGGAGCAAAATGTGTGCATAACCTTGTACAATATTCTGAGTGTAGATATCCCGCTCTAGGTAAGTCTTAGTTCAGCTTGAATTGATGTTTAAATATTTAGATTATTACCAGGTATCTCGTGGCAAATTTCAAACCAACAAATTGAAGATTACCGATTATTAGGGACTTTTTTCGCCTCAAATATTTGACATGCCATGCTCAGCTTTATGGATGAACTAATTCTGTGAATCTCTTCAATTGATAATGGGCCATAGGAAATGAAATGATTAGAAGAATGACCATTGAAATAACAATTGAATGGACCTTTTGAAAAGTTAAAGAGGTATGCTCTCTATCGAATACATGTTAAAATCATGCAAACAATATCCAAAGCAGCGATAGAAGCAATTCACGGCTACAGCTAAATTTAATCGGCCTCTAGTACAAAGAAAGTGAGGAAGGCACTTTGGCGCCCGCACAGGGTGGTGGTCAAGAAGATATCTTCTCTCGGTAGGGATACATACAACGTGCCACCGTTGCCACCTCACTACGTCTTCAAAAGACACTGAAGTATCTACCGATACGACAGGCAAGGATGAAGAGAAGTGGAAAACTCTTCATATATTCACTGATGGCTCTAAAATCAAAGTGGGATCTGAGGCGGATATTATTTTAAAAATCTGAAATCTCTAACAATGCCCTCAGGGAAATATGCAACATTGCTCCAATCGGAACTCTGTGCTATCAACCATGGGGTAAAAGAAATTCTGAACCACAATTTCTTACAGATTTCAGAGGACCAATATTAGCAATAAGTAGCAACAAGATCACCTCTAAAGTAGTAGCCACAATAATCAGCAAACGCAACATCAAACTGCTGCTCAAGGGACACCACAGGCTGGGTCGCGAGGTATCCTCCAAATGAATCCCGGTGATGAATCAATAATAGCACCAACATGCAGGTACTGTCTCAGAAGAACTTGCGATTGCTCACAAGAATGACTACGGGATACCGTCAATAAAGAGCAAATGGGCTTGCGACAAATGCGCCCACTAATACTTTGCAAACATACATAAATTGCCAGTGAAATTAGTATCTTCTGTTAAAGTGTTTATTGTTAAATTTTAAGTATTTTCTCCATAATCTTCTTACTTGAAGAAACACAACTAATTGTACCAAAAGAAGATTATTTTGATCACAATGGCTGCAATACAAATTAAAGTTCGAAATATCCACCACCTAACCCTGACGAAATTTGAACCCATATTAGTTTTTCTCCAATTTAGTCCGATAGTGTTGTCACTTCCCACCGCTCACTGTAATAAGAATTGCAGTAATTTGAAAGCTCTAATATTGACCTTTTATCGCACTAAGAAATAAGGGTTAGAATAAACTAATTTTTCCCTCCACTATTCAATTGTCTTCTAACAAATATTTAAGAACATTCAATGTGAAGGTATACTTGGAACTTCTGGGAATGTGATGAGATAAGTTTACTTCATTATCTTTCAAAAATTGAAATTAAATATAAAACTTATCAATTTATATGTCAAAATAACAACAATTTATTCAGCTCTAAGAGTAATCAAAGTTCTTGAATAAATATCTACTCATGTACAAAGAAATAAAGACCAATTTGATAAAGATTTAACACCCGAGTTTAATTTTACGATAGTTATTATCCGTGCATATTTAAGATGTGGTAATTGATACCCTTGCAAATTCCCACATGCGTCTCTGTAATGTTGAAAGTATATTTTATATTGCTTGAATAGCAATAGTTCTAATAAGGTCTGACAATCTTTTTCTATTACCTCATAAATCTTCAACATCTGGTTCGAAAGTGGATGCTCGAACGTTATATTTTTAGTTCAGTCCTTCAGTCGTATTACGTACTGTTCGATATGAATTTAGAGTTTATAAGAATGTTGCTTAGCAGCGGATTCTTAATTTATACTTGAAACATTAATGTATTATAATTTCCATTGTTCGTGTTTCTGTTCGTTTCGGCGAAGTGGGCATTTTTAATTGAAATTAGTGCGATAAGGACGCCTTGTGATACAATTAGTTTTAAGAAATCACGTTTTATAGTCTTCTGATGATGGTCGCGAGACCGAAACGTACATAAAGACGAAAATAATAAGCATATTATGTGTTAGTGTGACCTATTTCTTGAGAATTCTATATATAATTCATACCTGGGTTAAGAATCATTATTAAATTCTTAAATAGGATTTTCCTACAATTTGACATGGTTACAACCCTATTATCACTATTTTATCAGATATAAGTTGATCGTTTAGGTTTTATTTCTCTAGTTTTATTTCATAATTTGCTGTTATAACTATATTGTGTGAAACGGTGTACTGTGAAAAGAACATTTCGAAGAATAAAAGAAATGTGTCTCAAGAACGGATACCCACCCGCACGTTAGAATACGGATAGTTCAGAATCATGGAGATGTCTTCAAAATAATTGTCGAGGTCGAATAAGTATTGGGTAATAGCGAATTTGTTTTTTTTTTACTGAACGATTCATGCACCCAATCTGGCAAAAAATGAAGCATTGAATTGCGTAAGTAAATTAAAAGACCTGTCAACTAATGATGTGGTTGCTACAGAAGAAAACCTTAGACTTCTGCAACAACGTGGTCATTGGTTTGTTGATGGTCAGTTTCACGGATTAATCGATAACAGTGTTTGCTCGCTAATATACGTATTAATGTAAGATAAACGACATACGGTCATACTGAAAAATGGGACATGGATTTTCGAAGATGTGTCGGTCATTCCTGGAAAGATTCTAGCACTAAAACTGAAAACGATGAATGTTGGTGAAGCGATCTGTATCGTACATCACGTTGGTTTTACAGCAGGTTATGACGTTTACCTTGTGACTTTTCGGTAAACTGCTTACTGCGGTAAACTTCAAATCCTCGGGCGCCAGATTTTCTAAATGTTTACTCCTTTTTGAGGACTTCTGCTAGGGTCCTAACCACAAGGCTTGTCACTATGCTATCTATAGATAGCCTTGTCCCTAGGGTAGCTACATTGAAGTAAAACCAGGGCCCATTGTGCAGAAAACAGTATCAAAATTGTAAGCTTTAATTACAATTGATACCTGGTTAAAACTTAGCTCGTTAAAAGATGGAGCAGAATTAACTTAATAAAACGGGGAATTTCAAATATTAAAATATATGATTATTATAACAAGTACACTTTCAGAATAATTAATCAATGCAATTGAACGGTATTTTACACAAAAATTCACCCAGACGGAAAATGTAATGAAGCTCAAACGGTATATGAAAACTGTTTCAACATATCTATTTTACGATATGTTCGGTATTTAATTTCAATTGAACGGTACGGAATCGGTTGATAAATGATTCACATTTATCAATTTGCGGAAAATACAAATCAAACAGATCGGTAATAAGCGGTTTTCGGTAATTATTCAGATAGCATTAAACGGAACACTATTATTAATTCAAATGTTAAATCTGACTTGAACTCGGATAATTAATTCACTCTGATAATAATCACACTTTATAGGTACTGATTGATAATCAAAATCACAAAAGAGCGAGTCACACATTAACGGTACTAATTGATGATCAAAATCACAAAAGAGAGCGATCTTTGGTCTGTCCCTGCTTTTATGTTTTCGAGGTTCTGGTCAAGTCCGCACCACCAATTCCTTATTTTGTGCCGAGGGTTTTTTACTTATGTCCCGAACAATGCTTAAAAGTGACGCTACTTTTTAGATCTAAAATTCGCGCTCATGATATCACCAGTTCCACTCGGCGCAGTAAACAAATGTTATCGGAGTTTTTCGGTTGTTCGCCCTTTTTATACATAAGGCTGTTCCAAAGTTTGATGCGTTAACTTACCAGATCCCCGTTTTTACAACATAAGTTTATCGGAATGAATGCAATTTTCAAACGGGCATAAATTGAATTCATTTATTTGAATAATTACACTTATTCAGAATTACGGAGATTTAGAAAAGTGACAATTACGGAATATACATTCGTGTAATATTCGTATTTACTGCCTGATCCAAAATAAATGATATTTCAAAATTTAAGCTTCGTTACAAGGTCTTATTCCTAGTCCAGAACTAATATTCTTCAACACAAAGGATGTTGATTATCTTGTCGACATGTACTAAAACAACTTCCTATATTTGTTTGAATTTCAACTTTTAGTGAATCTAGAAGAAGCATCACCGTCGTTATGGATATTGAATAAACTACCAACAAGCACTCCCAAGAAGTTTGACATATACAATAAAGGTTAACTAGGAATAATATGCCTACATTATGTGTGACCGCCTTCTTGGGGGAAAGATAATTTTTCTTGTTAAGCGGAAAATTTTAAAGGTGTCACCACCGGGATGGGTGGTCCAGGGTTGTATATTTCCCGTTGAATGGAATCTGACAGATATGAATGGATTGATTCCTCACCAGTAAAACGCAGATGTTTATATATACAGTTTATTAAATGAAATGAGTGATTCCAGAAAATATTTGTACAAAAGAAAATAAATATTTACACCTAGTCTAAATAAACAACAATTTCAATAAATCAATTTAAATAATTAAGTCAAGTATTTGACCTAGTCTGGATAGTTTACAGCAATTAAACAATCGGAAGTTTTAGAATATAATTCAAATGAGAATGTCTATTCGCGTGATACAGTTGTTAAAATCGAACAGATGATCTTCGGTAAAAAAAACTTAAACGCCAAGTGATGTATGTTTGGAACGTTGACCCGGAATAAGAAACTAGCAGAAATAAGTCAAGAGTTAGTCAGTATCTGGAGCACTGTCGACACAGTTGGTTTTATTTATTTCGAATCGTGGAAATTTACGTGTTCGATAATAATATTCGAGTTCTTTAATAATCGGGTCAATTCCTCAACACAAATAATAAATTATTTGGTTTTCGGCACCGGACGTCAGTAGGCCAGTGATTTATTTTCCTCAACGCAAATAATAAATTATTTTGTTTTCGGTACATGAAATTCGTAGGCAATCGATCTATTTTTCCTCAACACAAATAATAAATTATTTGGTTTTCGGCACAGGAGATCAGTAGACGACCAGTCGTTTAGTTTTCCTCAACACAAATGATAAATTATGTGGTTTTCGGTGAGTGAAGTTAGTACTGGAGTTAGTTGTACAATATTTACCTTCGGACTTGGTCAAAGTATATGAGTGGATCCTACGGAGCGCGGACGGAGTTGAATTAATTAAACGGTCGGTAATAATGTATCTGAAGTAGTGACTTAACGGTCGGACGGCTGATTCTTCAATCCCCTACGTGTGAAATCCGTTCAGCCTCGTCGGTGTTATTTCTTTTTCACCAGAGGAGTACTGTAATTTATAAGTAACGAGGGCACTTCGTTACATATGATAACACCCTTAAACCACTGTTGTTGATCTTGGTAAAAATGAATAAGCCAAAACCATTATACAAAGCAGATAAATCATTTACCTGGAAAATATGGCTACGATTAACTTCGTCTACCCCATTATCAATACATTTTTAACCCCATTTAACACATTTTGGGTATAACTAACTACTGCAGGGTTCAAGTTGGCACAGATGGTAGTTCGGCGGAAAAGTCAGTGGCTATGTGGAAAGAGGCAAGGTAACACCAGAAATATGGGCGAAGATTAATTGAGACACCATACTGATAATGTCAATAATTCTGTGTTATTGTTAATATGCATTGTTCAAAAGAACTATAGTGTTTAGGGCAGTGGAATAATATTCATTATTTTGATGTGCTTGTGCAATAACCTCAAGTTAAAACAGCAATTTTAATACTCGCAACATCAAATTTAATACAAATAATTGATATCAATTTTAAGTTATATGCTTCCTCTTCTGAATTTAATTTTTATACCTATATTTGAAACTGAAATGAATCTTGCCAAGAATATTTTCTTTCAACTTCCACTCGATTTTCATTCAACTAATGAGTGAATTAAATACCGTAAATAAAGTGGTGTTAACGAATTAAGTAAGCTCCTTATTTTATAGTATGTTGAACAAAAATTTTCCCATATCAATATCATTAATACATAAGAATGCAACAGAAATGAAATACACTTCCACATGATCGAAGATGAGTAATATAAAAGATCATATTGCAACTTGGCTGACCTTGATCCGTGACGTAATCTTTAATTATTGTGAACAACGTATAGAACATTTATAGCGTAAAGCCCAACAATTCAATTTATTTTTCTAAATGCTCTTATGGAGCTGAAATTGATGATGTTGTAGACGAAAGTCTACAAGAAGTTATTTTCGCATATTGATTTGTAGTTAACATATTTATCGGCATTTTGCTAAACAAGTATGTACTTGCTCTAATTGATACAATTAATTTGACTTGGGAAAATTAGTAAGCCTATATACTTGGAAAAGAAATACAAGCTAGGTTTAGCTTAGTTTCTGAGACAAGTTGTTGCAATTTAATAATAAAAATATAATATCACTGTAGCCTAAAAGCTATCAATACTAAATTGTTAAATCAATTTAACAGAATACGAACCTAACGATAATCTCTGACTTTCCGTAAAAATGTTACTAGCATTAAGTTTTATACTTTCTTAACGACGTCGAATTTGCAATTGAAACTTTAACTGAGAGGTGTCTAGATAAAATGAACAATTTGGTTAATCATTGGGAAGATACTTATATCGGAAGAATAAGACGAAACCGTAGGCCAGTTCCAATGTTTCGTATTAGTATGTGGAATATGTTTGACACAGTAAACACTGATTTGCAACGAATGAATAATACTGTGGAAGAGTAGTATAGGGCCTTTCAACAAATTTTAGGAGGAGCTATACATTTTACTATTTATTCGGGCATCTTTGCCGGAGATCGCTTTTGTGCGAAGCGAAATTGTCGGGCAGCACTCATTGGCTATACTTATTCTTATTGTATGTTCTCATATGCCTCGGATAAATATTAATTTTATATTTATTTGCAGGGATCATTAAAGAATTGGTATTAACAACAGGTGGTGATGAAGATATGGCGCAGTTGTTGATAACACTTCATGCTGCCCCTAATAATGCACTACAACTAAAGTCTGATATTTTGGAAGCTTTGAAAATATGCCTCAAGGAATCACATAGGACAAGAACAGTCTTCAGAAAAGTATAAACAGTATATAATCTAGAATTTACACTAAGTTAGATGTTTTAGGTCAATGGTTTTGTATATGTGACAAGTGTTTTAATTGCACTAGAGGGAAGACTAGGGAAAAGAGAAAACAACCCAGAAGTTTTAAATTTGTTGTATTTAGTTTTCCATACAATTAACACTGCTATGAGATTTGAACCTGCCAATGCGAAATTCTTTTATGATGAAATTTGTAAATCAAGCCTTTGTGATACATTGAGATTATTAGGATGCTTCAGTTCTGAAAAGATTGGAACATTCTCTGAAACACATATTCAGCTCTCTATAGATTCTGTACAAAATACCTTTTACAAACTATTTGTAGGGAGTATAGTAGATCCTGTGTAAGTAGAAGAGTTTATATTTCAATTTTAGTTTGTTCCCGTTTATTATAAGACAATTTCATTCTATCGTTTTGGAGATTTGGACAGGGTGGTAGAAATGTAAATCAGAATTTCTTAATAATTTCAGCTTACCCGAAGATATTCCATGTTCGGTCTCATATGCAACAATAGTATATAGATTATTGTATGATTTGGCATTAGACTTATATGACAAATCAGGATCAGGTGTAGTTTGTATGACTTCTCCTTCACTATCAAGACAATCTTCAAATGATCTGCAGGTATGATCAACTTTCTTCGTAATGTTAGGGGTATTGCAAATTTTACAGATATTCTGAACCTCATTATTTTTTCTAGTTGAACAGTATAGCTGGTAAAAGAAGCAACGTAAATTCGTTGAATCTTAGTCCACCTGTACCGGATCCCATAATAGTCCATCCAGGAGTTGTAGTTGCAATGCTGCAATTACTGCCTTGTATTGTGGTAAGTAGATTCAGGGTAATTCTATATTCAAACGACAATGCTCTGTAGTGGTCTTAATGATGATTGACACTAAAGTATATGTAACAATTATTTTATTATTGATTTATTAGAAATGGTTTTCGTTGATTTTATTCATGTTGATTATTATTAAGTGGATTATTAAAATTCTTTTTATATGTTGTTATATATACGTATTGGTATTGGTTGAGATGGTAGCGGCCTTAATAAAAAGTTCAGTGAACTTAGCCAAAGACCCTTGTACACTATCCCTTGCTACGTGTCACGTTGCTTCTCAGCCGCTCGGACGATGACTCTTCACAGATGACCGTGATCACACCGGCCCGCACCGAAGTGTCCACGTATTGTAGCGCTGTGTCCTCATCCGGAATGTCCAGAATGGCAGCCTTTAAGGAGAGCTTAAAGGCGTCCACTACGCCCATATCCAACTTCCCCCCCCCATATCTTCCCCCACCTCCAATAAAACCCTCGGTTTGTTAGAGGTCTTAGCACCCTCCTCGCCGCTCCTGACCCTCTTGACGGTGGGGTCGGACACGCTTCTCTCCGGCTTTCTCTTTTGTCCTGTAGAGATCCTTGTCGCCGGGAGGGTTTGCCTTGGAGGGCGAACTCAGACGAGTTGAAACCCCAGCCTTAGCCTCCTTGGCGTTAGCCGATACGGCTTGCCTAGAGGGCTGGGTAGGTACAGGCGGGAGACCAACCTCTTTCATCTCCTCCTCATACTTTATCCAGAGGAGTCTACAATGGTAAGCTCCACTGGTTTTAGATCCCGAATCCACCATCTCCGGCGCGGACGCGGTCGAATTAGTGAACTCTTTAGATACATGGGAGCAAGAGGTCTCCTGGTCCATCTGTACCGGAATGGCATCCACACCCGTACTCTCCTCACTTATCACAGCGGTCAAAGATATCTGCTGCAATGCATTTTAAATTGTATCTGCCATGTTAGTCTCACGAGCAGCTAGTGAAAAGGGGTCCACCCAAGCAGAACCCCGCTTATGTAGGTAAGGATGACATACAAAGGAAGGACTCCAGGTATGGTAGCTAACACCTTAGATTACGGCGCGAAGACCCCCACTCCGGTTTCCCAGAGAGAGAGTGTCTACCCGGCGAGAGTTTCGCGCATTCCCGAACCCGAGAGCTGCTTGTTTGCCACCTCAATAAACCTTGCTCATCTCAAGTCTTCGGAGTCACGAGTGAAACTTGCGACAAGAGACATGAATCAATTATACTGGTCACATGCATACAATCCTCATTCACTAGCAAGCCCGTCTATAAGGTATGCTTACATTCAAACCAAGAGCCCGTTTTTAGGGATCCACTCACATACACTCCAGTACCCTTGCAGCCCACCGACGGCTGAGCCCCCGCACCCGACTCTAGGGTTTTGGTCAAGGTGCTGCAGCTTCCATAGGGGGAATAAATAGGAAGACACAGAATGCTTATAGAAGAAATAACTCCCTCGGCTGTAACTCGTTAATTGATAAATTTGATATAGGAACTTGAATAGAATCAGCCATTACGTGATGAAAATTCATTCTAAACTTGAATAAAATAACTATTAAAAGATCAATTTTCACTAGTTAAATAAATAAATGTGACTATTATTTCGCTTCTTCAAACAAATATTACAAAATACTAATTTACTACAAAAGAGTGACCCAATATATAACTTTAATGATAATAATAGGGTAGACGTTATTGAAATTTTACCTATTTAGGTTCAACCCTTCAAGGAATCAAACAATATACTGGTAGCAAAGGGACAATCTAATTATACATATTTAACAAGGGAGAATTATTGAATATTTGTTAAATTTGTATAATTAGATGAGTTAAAGAAACAAGAAGTTTTACAAGTGAATTGAAAGTACGCTGCAATCAAGAATGAGCTCCCCAACGCTTCGAATGAGACACCATGATCTAACTAGCGATCCTTGTACAGTGGCAAATATATTCCCACAAGAATTTAAAACTAGCTTCAGAAATGTACATTACCCTTACCAATCCTGCATCACAGACAAAGAATTATAGAATCATTGAATACAATCGAAATAACAGAACAGAAAGTAACAAAAACTATTGCAAACTTGAGAATAGATCGCAGCCCTGATCCAGATATTATTCTCCCGAAATTTTCGAAGAAAGCTACCTTTTTAGCTGCCTCACTTAACAATCTTATGAAGATATCCTTGGAGAAAGGAGGATTGCCCAGAGAATGGACATCAATAGTTGGTCCAATTTACAAAAAGGGGGGATGAATTCGATCCAAAGAACTACCGTCGGACTTCCATACCACCGAAATTATAGGAGATACTGATATCGCGGAAGAGCTCAACAAATTTCTGTTGAATGAAAATGTCATCCCGAAAAAGCACCATGGCTTTTTACCATGATCCACCACATCAAACTTGCTGAGTATTTCAATGATTGGACTTCCTCTGTAGATAAAGGAAACCCAGTAGATATTATTTATCTTGATTTCAAAAGGGCTTACGATTTTTGTACCACACCAATTAGCGTTCTACGACATAAGGGGCAATCTGTTACGATGGATTGAGGACATCCTTTTTTACAGATCCCAGGAATATAATTGTTCAGTTCTACGTCCAATTCTGTTTATCCTCTTTGTATGTGACATCCATATAAGTTTGGCTGCCCGAACTTCTTTACATGGAGAAGATGCAAAAATTCATAACTATCCTATAACTAAATATATATTGATATGAGATTTGAAAAAAATTGAGAAATGGTATAGTGCTTGGCTTTTATGTCTGAATCAAACTAAATGTTCAGTTCTATATATTGCCTCAACAAAACCCATGCCATCAGTACCCGCTGAATAACGCAGAAATTAGAATTAGAAGCGTTTCTACACATAAGGATTTGGGAAAGACAATTACTCATGACCTCAAATGGGCACGTCACATCGGTGAAATATTCTAACAAGCGAACTTGATAACAAATATGGTCTCCTGTGCTTCAAACCCTACTATACAATTTATAAAACATTTATTCGTCCATTACCAGAATATCCTGCATCACTTTGGAACCTTTACTTCGTTAAACATATTCATGCTCTGGAACAAACCCAAAGAAGAATTACCAGGATGTCGCCGGTAATCCGCAGCGTTACCTACAACGAAAGACAAAAATCTTAAGACACTAAGTGACAAAGGGGGCATAATTATAAATTAGAGCTACAAAAGTTTCTGAAATGATTTCGGCACAATTTTCTAAAAAAATCGCATTAATAAAAAGTATAACTTGCTACCTAATAACTGTGTCTGAGTCGATTCAACGACTTATTTAAGAACCATATAACTAACCTTATACCGGATCATACCAGTTTAAACGGCTTCGCCGCCGAACTTGAGACACAAATTTGCAGAGAAATAGTTCATTTTAATTTCAATTCAAATTTTAGTAACTCGATTCTGATGTTTACTCGAAAAATTTTATATAACAATGGTGGCACAAGGAAGTTAATATAATGAAGCATAAATAAAGGTAATTATGTTTCTCTACATAGACCGGTAACACTACAGTAAATAGTTCCAGACAGCCATTTCGTTCTCGAGCTCATCGGCGGAATGAAGAAGTTGCATAGCTACCGGTCTATAGATCTGCTCTGAAGTACGAGATATTCATTTAGTCAATGTTTTACATCACATTGGGCTATCGAAGTGGGACATAACTCTCGGGTAGATAGCTTTAGATGCTTTGGTCTCTGGCACTTGTGTCAATATGGTATTTATACCTCCTTAGATATCAATCGGTAGCACTGCAGCTTCCTCTTACGGAACTATTACGCTGCAGTGTCATGGTGGGCCTAGAGGAACCTAATTACCTTTGTAGATAATATCTCACAAGTATTTTGTTAATTGTTGCTTTGGTTGGTGCCGCCATCTTGACACTAGCAACATTGCAGTGGGACACCTACTTTCTGGTAGATGGCGTTAGATGCTCTGGTCTCTAGCATTTTTGTATTTATTCCTCGGTACGCATATTGACCGGTAGCAGTGGTAGTACTGCAGTATACTCGTTCCGCTGAAGAGCTCGAGTGAGCGAAACATCTGTTTGGAACTACTATCTGCAGTGTTACTGGTCGATCTAGAGAAATCTGAGAGCCTTGTGGATAATTTCGAAGAATTGATTTGTTCGAATATTTTGTTCATTTGTTAATTATTATGACACCTGTGTCTAAAGTCATGGAATCGTCATTGATAATATTTTTCAGGACACCGATTTGGAATTGTCCTTGAGTTTACAACTATTCATTGCTGAAATAATAAAATCTCTAGTCAGGAGTGAGAGAAACCAACAAGTTATGTGTGATAAAGGTTTTGTGGGAAACTTATTGTCTATTGGATCTGCCCCTTTACAAAACGAAAATCACATCTTGCATGTTCCATTACAATACATGTTGGAACGTCTAGCAGCTCAGGCATTAGATCCAATGAATTTGAGGCAATTCCTACGATTGGGTAATCCTCTAAGCTGTTTGCCTCTCAAATCCATCAGGCAAGATTGTGGAGGTCCTGTACCGTTAACAAGAATCAAAACATTGGTGTCTATGACCACCCCAAAAGATTTCAGAGCTCAATCGTCCTACGCCTTGCCACCATTTGTAGAGTTTGATATGTCAGCAGAAGGATTTGGATGTTTATATTTGCCCAGTATTGCGCCACAGTGTCCTGCCGTGACAAGTGTGGTATCAAATGTAGATAGCAGCGTGTTAGGAGGAATAGGAGCTGGTAAGATATCATCTGTTATGGAATGAACAAATGTTTCTGAAGTTTCATTTCAGGAGATCGCTTATTTCCACCCCAAACTGGTCTGACATTTTCAACATGGATTTCTGTGGATAAGTTTTCTGATCCACGAACTGATCCACATTGCGTTCGACTTCTAACTTTGGTACGAAATTTCAATAGTGGTCGAGATGATAACTTAGTTTGTTTATCAATTGTACTTTCTGCTAGAGATAAAGCTATTATCGTTTCAACTCAGGAGACTCATATTCCCAACCGTAAGTATCGCTAAGAAATTTAATTAATAATTAAATTATATAAGACCACAATTATCTATGATAGAATTCAATGTTATTCAATAAAAATTATGACTTGAAGATTACAGTCGACATTTTGGTCATTGTTGAGTAAACTATATATTAAATATTCATTCAAAGTGAGTTTATAAGCATGCTTTACAAAAGTTTACATTTGTCAGTAAAATTAAACAATTGAAATTTAGAAATTACAATCGATGTAGATAGATCATTAGAACATTTATGTCTTAAGACACAATTAAAAGTCTTAAAGATTACACAATTAAAAGTACTAAATAGTTGTCATTCATGAATTGGAAAGTTGAGAATTCTTCAAACTCATAGAATGGATTGGTAGAAAATAGCTTCAGTCTTATTAAATGGTAGAGTTTTGATCTTCTCTGGCATAAGTAAAAATTAGAGCAATTCCTGCTAGATTGGAAAAAAGAATGTGATGCATGTCTAATAAAGATGGTCACATGTAAGGCAGAACTTGCTGTTTTGAAAATTATCTGATTTTAGATTAAGGAAAAGTACTTCAACATTTTTAATACTTAATTTTGTTTTGTACAATGTAACATTTTCCTTATTGATCTCCGATCCAAAAATATATGTTTTTACTTGACTAGTGAAATACAAATTTAAACTTTAATGCACTTACGACAAGGCTGTATGCAGTATATTTTTGTATATCGTATATTACATGTGGTATACATATCGTATATTACATGGTCAATTCTAGAGTTGCTTCTAAATATAATAGATAGTAATTCATCAACATAAAATTGTAAATAAAAATATAACCTAATTTTACTTATTTATAATTCTGTAATCTACTGATTGTTAATATTTAAAAATTTTAAACATCTTAATAAATAATTACAAATTCCTACCTGCTAATCCTAATGGGTTTAAAAACAGTAAATGTTCTAATTTGCCACTTGATATATGAGTACAAAAGTAAGATAAAGGAGTATAGAACAAATATGGGATAGCTTTATATTCTCAGGAATGTCTGTAATAAATGACTACTTTTCTGTTTTTCCCTTACCTCAGAAAAATTTACAAGACCAGACACAAAGTAATTAACGAATTGAGGTTCGCAGAAAATCGATTTTGGATTACATCGAATATAAGATCTAAATCGATATTTTCTTTGAAAATATCAAGCTTCTGAAAGAACGCCATCCCTAAAGTAAAATAATCACGATTGGTCTTATAGTAAACCCTGGATATTGTTACGAAAATTCTCTTGATACCATCGACATACAATTTTTATGAACATACTAATTTTACATACTGGGTGTCATAACCAGTTTTGGATATGCACCTTGTTGATGAAAAAGTTCAAGAAGAAAAACACTATTTGTTGTGGTTACCCTACCCTTCATTGGTGCCCAGATAAGTTTTATCGGGTTAAATTTGGAGTGGTATGGCGGTAAGCGCAACATGAACCGCTTACTTCATATATTGATTTTGTGTACACGCGCGTGTTCAGTAATTTTACCTTGAGCATTGTGGTGTTAAATAAGGAATGTTCTTTGATGTCAGTCAGGTCATTATTTGTTCTTCATGCCACGCCGAGGTTGGCAAAGATTCCAAACGACGACTGTGATAGGGTGCGTTATCAATTACGGCAACTGAACCCTGCTCAAATTTAGAAATTATGGCAAACGAACTGTCGATTGCATGGTCCTTCGAGCCGAGCAGAAACAACACATATTTTTTCATTTCATGCCAAGTAGAAACAAACATGTATCTGCCCTTTAAGAATTAGATTTAATTTTACACATCTACATTCCTATTTTACGTAATCATCGGAATTTAAGTGCTGGTGCCGCGAAATAGCTGTGATGTATGAAATTTTTGACAGTTCTTTGAAGACCAAGCTGATCAAATTGGAATAGTGTTAGACAAATACAAATTGATGGTAAAAATCTCAAAAAGAACCGCTTGAACCTTTCCCGCCGCTCTTATAAAAGTCAATAATTCGCAGAAACACAGCATAAAGGAATGTATGTTCTGTTTGCCAGTTTCCTATCGTTATATTAATATTTCACCAGCATCCACAAACGGGATCTGAAACTACAAAATTTGGTATTTCAGTAACGCGAGAGATTACTTGATTCAGATAGCACTTGCCTAGGAATAAAGTCTGCAACAAAAGTAAGACATACTGGTCTTTGAATGTTATTGTAAAAATCATAGCTTGACCCAACATATGGAAATATTGAGTATGTTTATATTATTTGCAATGCAGTAGGCATAATAACGTTTCCACAAACCTAATCATTATTCAAGCCCAATGTATCACGTAGACCCTCATGATAATCTCCCGTTTTTCCCAACTCAAATGAAAGTAGCCTGTTCTCCAAAAAACCTGTATCACTGCCAATAAGAATGATAAGAAGAAGCTTTCTTTCAGCCCCATAGAAAGCCTAAGGCTTGACGTCGGCTTTTAATGATTAGGTTCTCCCAAAATGTTGATACTGTTTGGCTCTCATTTATCCAAGTTTCATCAGTAAATTAACGTTTCTTACCTTCGTTACGAAATTGCCTCATTTATTCCAAATCTCTCGTTCGTCACAACACACATTCTCTTCTAAAAACTCACTCTTACGAATGAGCTTTGAATATTTAAAATTTAAGTCTTGTGGGTTGATTCTACATAACACGAATTGCGTAGTTTGTGTCATCTACTACTACATTTGTTCGGCCATTGTCTCTTGTTTCTTTATCGAATGGTAAACAGTAGTAACCGACACTTTATACACAGCTAATTCCCTGCACAAATCCGCAAGCGTAACCGTTGTCACTAACTCACGCAAAAGAATCATTGCACGTTTTTCAGTAGTCAAATATAAACTCGCTATTGTCGTTCACAAATATGCCTAATTTCATACAAACCGCAATTCTACACTGGAATAACTGATGGTCAATCTTTCAAAAACACGATCTCTTGTCAAGCAACAATTGTAAAATGTGTTGTACTATTGATTATACGTTCATCACTGATAGTATTCTAATACTATACTCACGATCTATTATATCCCGGTCATAGTATGGTAATAATTGATTGTTCGAAAATATTCGATTCATTGTCAGGAAGGAATTGGGGAGATTCAGAGATATCTCTAATTTAAACTTATCGTAATCTCAATTGATATACCACTACATGATGTGTAACAAACTAAACAAACTGAAAATATTTAGAGAATTTAATTAGTTTAGTATCTTCAAAAATATAGCCACCTGAAAATAGGAATAAGATACTATTAACAATGCATCTGTTACAGATGTAGGTGAATGGGAACCTGAAGGAGTTGGAGAACATGGTGCTCGAGTATGGTGTCCTGATATTCTACAGGAAGGTCAATGGCATCATGTTGTAGTCGTACTGAATAGAGCAGTTTTAAAAAACTCTTCATTTTCTCTGTATTTGGATGGACAACAGTTACATGCCCAGAAAATGCATTACATATCTCAAAATCCAGGAGGAGGTTCAGCAAACTTGACTGTAGCATCTTCTGTATATGC
Source organism: Endomychus coccineus (assembly GCA_958510875.1). Classification (NCBI taxonomy): domain Eukaryota; kingdom Metazoa; phylum Arthropoda; class Insecta; order Coleoptera; family Endomychidae; genus Endomychus; species Endomychus coccineus. The sequence goes on from OY294067.1 coordinate 75,341,287, forward strand.
TTACATTGGTACACCTCCAGCTTGGAGGAGATATTCAAAATTGTGCTGGAAACAAGGGCCATGTCATTTATTCGAAGAGGTAGTATATTTCTCTATACTGCTTACCACATAGACTTGACAAATTGATTTCAGGTTTTGAGTCCAGTCACCGTATCCCAAATGTACCTGTTGGGACCGCATTATATGGGATCATTTTTGGCTCCTTATGTAAATACTTCCGAGACTCTCCAGTTGGTATCAGAAGAAAAAGTTGTATTTGGTTTGAACGCCAAGGCAGTATCTCTACTTACTCTAAATAAGATTCGAAAAGTTTATAGTCGAACTGATAATAAATCCATCGCTAAACAACTGGGCATGTCTAGTCATGAAAGTGCGACACCTATAAGGGTGCTCCATAATTCAGCAGGACATTTGGCTGGGTCGGCTAGAACTCTTGGTGGAGTGGTGATTGGGTATTTAGGTGTGAGAGTTTTTTGCCCTAGACCTGTGGCAATGATGGTAAGTGAATAAACATTAAATCAAAGGTGCTACTCTTGAACACAGTATAATTTTTCATTTCATCAACCATTCTGGTCATTAATTTATGTGAATGTTTGTGATTAATTGGATGGGATTATTAAACATAAGTACTGTGGCATCAATTTTTTTTTGAATTCTCATTATGGCTCGATGTTTCCTGAAGTGCTGTTATGAGACCATTTGAAGATTTTGTGCCTTATTCAAATTAAGCATTTGGCCACTTTACGCCTCCGTTCCAAAGTTGGGGCTGATAATCAGTTCTTCTTTAGCAATGGAACTTTATCACACAAAGCCCTCAGCACCGGATCGGGCTTATAACTTTACAGTTTAGTTAAATGGAAGCAACCCCCATGTAGTTACGTTACTGGACAATTTTTTCAAATGTTTCTTGTGTCAAATAATAATTAGTTACTTCAGGAACTTGAATTACTTGAACCAAATTTGATCTAAATCGCTATAGCGATCAGAGTTGCGATAAAAAAAATATTTTTTTAAATCGAATTTGAAGGCGGAATAACTGAATCTCCTATAGGAAGCATTTCTGAAATAAATTATATTATGTTATTGTCGACTTATTTTTCAATGTAGTATCGACTCGCTATCCATAGTGTAAGGGAAGTATTGTAATTGGCCTAAAAAAATTCCTGATTTTCGCGGATATAAGTTCTGAGCCTTTCTAAATCCATCTAGACTATTTTTGAGTTCGGGTCTGTACCCTTTTTTGATTTTCAAGTAATTTTGAAAAAACCGAATTTCTTGATTTCCTATTTTATTTGACAGTAAGAGATGGAGCAAAATGAAGAACACTTTTTCAGATCTGGAAAGTCGTTGAACATGTGTAGAATTAAAAATACCTCAAAAAATTTTATTAAAAAACACATTTTAACAGCAAATTTAAAAAAAATTCAGCGGTCACCGAGCACTGCTGACAGAAGTGAAAACTGACAAACCAATTCATTTTATGTTATTTTTGACTTATTGTAGCATCCGAAATTACAATTTTATTATTTTTAAATGAAAAGTAACACAATTATTCTCTAGTTTTCACAACTGTCAGCATTTCAATCAACAACTATATGCATTTTTATATTTAATGATAAAAAACGTATAATGAACGGTACAATCCCTGTAAAGAGTATGAATGTAACCCGATAGCCATTATAATAAATACACATTATTTTATTTTCAAAACATAATATTTATTGATATTTGCATCGATGTAAATGAAAGTAATGTTAAACAGCATTTTCTTCATTTGCGTCGTCATCGGTAACTTCGACGATACTTGAATTATTAGATTAGATCCAAGCATGAAACATACTGTGGAATCAGGTGTGCACGCAGCAGTATACATAATACCTAATATATATAGCTACAGCGTGACGGGACGTGACGGACTCATGGTTTTACTCCTCATATGAAATAACCCAACGCGCCTAAACAAGTTTTCACTTCAAAAACGTTGATCGACAACGAAACGTCGGATATTAAAACTGACAACAACACAAGAAAACTTATCAAAAGTTGATTTGACGAAATGTTCTTCATTTGTTTATATTACTTTGATGTAGAGATGCAAGAAAAGTAACTATTCGTTACTCGAGTACTTGGTACCGGGTAAGATTCGAAGTAACTAATACCAACATTGAAAAGTAATCGTTACTTTTTGCAAACAGTTACTCGATATTTCATAGAACTGTTTACCATGTAACGGATTGGATTTTGTATTCGAATTAAATCAACTAACTACCTATACCTACAGTATTCGTAACGTAACAGAATAAAATACCGAACAAGCATTGATCCTGATTGAACAGTCGACTTGATGCTTTGCTCCTCGGACTATAGAGACATGGCGCATTCATGAATTGCACACTTGCTTGATTTGGTACGTTGTTATGAATCATTGAATATTTTAGTCACCCCATATTATTATTGCGGATTAATATAATTAACAGAAACTTCGATACATGAAATATTAAGGAAATGATATATTTAGGGAGATAATTCTCAGCTTCTAATATTTCCTTAATTTGAATTTAGTAGTAGAATTAAGGGTTGGTATTCACAAAATGTATTTATTCCAGTTCTTAAATTCACCAACCACTCCCAACACCACTTAATAAGATATACGGAGGACAAAGCACTTGGATGCCCAATTTTAGTTATCGCAGTTTTTTTTTTAAATGAAAAATACAATGAAATCTAAAAAAACTTTAAATTTAACATTTGTTAAAATAATATGTAATTAATTCAATACATATTCCGTCCTGTCGGATCACCACGTCAGTTAGTACCTACCTGGTACCTACGCAAAGACGTATAACTAAACTAACACATGCATGAAGTAATCTTTGTAAGACTTGAATAGTAAATACCACGATATTTCGAGTACTTGTAACGAGTATTGTACCTAAAACTAACGAATAGTTACAAGTACCGAGAAGTAACGAAAACTTGCATCTCTACTTTGATGGTAACAGCAGAAAAAATAAAATAGGAACCAACTCTATATATATTACCGTTACCGATATCTCCATGATATATACAGTATCGGAAAGTATTTATCTTGGGTATGGTGGTTTCATGAGAGCGTAAAGAATAGATTGCTATATGTTGAGAGAGCATTACAATTTCAGGGCGGTCAGCTCAGGATGTAGGACGTCAGTATCATATTAGCACCAGTCCGGAGAATGTGCGAGTCGCTATGTCGCATTGCCACGTGGTCAGTTAACGCATCGGGTGGGGTAAGAGGAGGGGCGCACAGCAGTGCGTCTCTCTTGTTTATGTGATATTATCATATCATTGCGTTCCTTGTTGCTCGTGTAGATTTCTGTCTATACCCCAGAAGAATTGTTTTCGATATCGTATACGTCCTTATCTTGGACACACGGAAACTGAATCACCTTTTCCGATTTCGACAAATCCGGAATTTACAAAAATCGGTTGAGTCGTGTTCAAAATTCTATGTGGGTCAAACTAGAAGGAGCATTTTAACTGGGTATAAAGAACATTTTGCTGATACATAGAAACAAAATTGTGAAAAATCAGCGTTAACTGAACATATTTTGAATACAGATTTCAAACTTTAAACTGGTGATAGAAACTCTCGTTTCATTTGATGTTGTTTCACTATTTACAAATACCCCAGTCTCTGAGTGTAAACATTCTGAAGAAATGGCTTTCAAATATTAATATCTCCGATAAAAACTGCACAGAATACATGATCACTTTGCTTTAATGCTCGGCAGTGACCAAATGCCCACTTCCGTTACTTTTGTTAGTCTGATCAAATTAATGAATAAATTGTTTAAAAGTCAGAATAAAAAATTCTCATGACAAGCTTGAACATGCAGAACTTCTGAAATTCGTATTATAATTATATTATACAATAACTTATGTACCAGTAGCAATAAAATAACACTAATAATAATACATTTCAATATTTCATGTAATATAAGAATTATAATTATGATAGTTTTTTGTGGGTTATTTGTTATTTCAGTATTATTATTATTTAATGATTTATTGAATTGTGGCACCATTAAATAAATCAATTAAAGCAATGTTTATGAATTTATAATTTAGAATCATGTCTTTTATTTATGAATACTAATCGAGCTTTGATAGTGTGCTTTCCAAAATTTGCAATTACCATATTTTTACCCTTGTCAGATTGTTTTGCAAAATAGTTCCATATTATAGAACCATTCTTATATTCAAGATTTTTGTAATATTCCTGGCCTTGACTGTAAAAGTGTTAAACCAGTAAACTCTTTTAACAAGCACAAACTGACTGATTATAGGTTATGTTTTAAATATTTTTTTAATAATCCATATTCATCTATTATAATTTAATTTGGTCTATTTCAAAAAGGAAATTACTAATTTCTCTTGAATAAAGGTCACACCATTTCTCAAGAAAGTTTAGCACCCATGAAATACAGTGATGACAAATATCTAGGTAATTTAGAAGGGGTGGAAATGTATAGAACATAAAGCAATTAAATGAATTCAGATTTATCTGCAGCTGAGGGTAATTTCTTGTATATTCTATTAACTACAAATAGAATTTAAACAGGTACATTTTGATTACTACTTTAGTTCACTCTGATGATGGCTACTTGATAGCTGAAAGGTCCTCAGTACTTTAACAGTATTTTTTGTGGATAAGGGTGACTGTTTTTTTGTTATTTATATTGGTATATTCCAGTCTATAGAAATGTCACTGGGGTCAGCTCTAGGATTCGAACACGCGAATTGCGGATTAACATGACCCAGGTCTTAAACTACTGCCACGGAAGCCGATTTCATGAAAATCTAAGAATTGAACATTAAGTTATAAATCTGCCGTTTTCTGGTATGCTTGACTAAATTACAGAATAGCTTGTAAACCAATCGGTAGTAATTTCTTCATGGCAGAGCAGGGGTTTTGTGCAGTATACATGTATGTACAAGTCAGGAATTGGTGTCATCGTGAAGGAAAAAACAATGAGAATGTAGCTCCATAGGTTACTCAACATATAACAATTTTTCAAAATTGTCATTAATTTTCAGATTGATACCGTTGGAGGCTGTTCGGTCCTATTAGGTCTGATTGCAATGGCTCAGGATGTGGAAAGCTTATATGCTGGTGTGAAGGCTTTGGTGTGTGTTGTGAGAAGTAACAAAGTAGCTCAAACAGAAATGGATCGGAACAGAGGTTACCAGACACTCGCAATGCTTCTGCGAAGGAAAAGATCGTTATTGAATTCACACATTCTCCACTTAACTTTCAGCCTTGTTGGAACTATCGATAGTGGCAGAGAATCATCTGCAATTCCTAATCGGGTAGCCTTTCAGGTATGTTGTTTTCATGGTATAAAAGATATTGGAATATTATTCTTACAAACTGGTAATGTAAACTAAAGCAACGATAAAAGATGATAATGAAATGAGCGTCATAGTTAGTTTATTTACATTTTTAGGATCTGCTGTGTGATTTGGAAGTCTGGCATGAAGCACCAGGAGAACTCTTACGATCCCATCTAGAACATCTATACGAGCTGGCTTCGGAATCTAATGAGAAGCGTGTAAACACGTGGGTTATGAAGGATCTTCAGCTTGTGGAAAAACTTTTGCATATAATACCAGATGTACAACATGCTGGTACAAGACTAGTATTATTCTCATTACTATCGGTGCTATTGAGCGGGCAACCACGACATAGCGATGTACTTCTGTTTGGACAATTTCTCTGTTCAACATTACCACAATCAGCTACACCTTCAGAAAAATCCATAACTCCAAGAGAGTGCGGCGATGATGTTGAAGGAGATGGTGAAAATATTTTATTAAGAAACAGATGTTTGGGTCTACTACATTCTATGATTTTCGCTTGCCGTAACGCTGTTAGTGATGAGATTAGTAAAATCTTAGGATTTGATTGGATCTTATTATTTTTGCAACCACATCTGCATTCCTCGACCGTTGTTTGGGCTATGAGAATTTTGGTGGCAATGTGTGCGAATCCAACTTTACGATATCGGTAAGATAATCTAATTGTCTCCTAGTAATTTTTTTCTTAACTTCATTTAAAATTTGAATCCAAGCAATCTTAAGAAATACAGGGTGTCGATGAATGGAATCCCACATTTAAAAGGTTAATAAAAAGAAATGGTAGAAGGTATGAACAAGAGCTTCACTTATAAAAATTAGGCTTTAAAAATGATGTCACTTAATTGTCGGTCATTGGCGATACACATCCGAAGTACTTCCCCGAATTGTTGCATTACTCTCCAAAATCTCGAGGAATAGCGGCGATTTCTTCGATTATCGCAATCTTGGAGTTGTTTGTAGACTTGAGGTTTGACCGGGACTCTATCAGGGAAGCGGGCTGATTATTTAGTATCCCTTCAACGAAAAGAGATGCCAGGGAACATCTCTTGCAAAATATCACAGAAGTTAATCCATGCTGCCGATAACAGATCTGCTCTAAATCATTTTCTTGAAATCTTGTCAACTAGAAATGGAGAAAGTTCTGTAATATGCTACAGTCGCGATCGGAAGTCAGTTACGGTGACGTCACCTTCTTGGAGAACTAGGACTCTCACAATCCTCCAAATGGCAACGCGTACGGTGACTTTCGGGTTGTCAAGAAGACTTTGATTCGAGCACTCGGGATTTAAGGAGAATTCAGTTTGTGCTCAATCACAAGTTGAAAATGAGCTTCGCCCCTGCTCCATACAATGGCTTCGGGAGGCAAAGGTGCAAGGGTTTCCCGACACAATTTTTTCCGCCTTTCACTTATACCTGCTGACTTAATTCCTGTACAACCCTTATTTTGTACAGGTACATATTCAGATCCGCCTGCAAAATTCGCCTCGCAAATCGAACGGAAATTCTGATTGCAGAACGTGTCTGATACTGCTCTATAGAAGGTTTTGACGGCAGCTATGTATTTAGGCGTTCTAATGATCTTCTTGCACGGCCAGCTGGTTTTCTCGGAAAAGCAGATTCAGTTGCCCTTACATTTGCGATAAGTTTCAGTACCGCTTAACGATCTAGAACGCGTTCGAATTTACACTGAAGTATGTCCGAAATGCTTTTTGTGTCGCAGTCGTGGATTTGTCGATTATGAAATACGCTTCGATCACGCGTCCAGATGTTCACGAGACCAGTATGGTGTCTACTCGAGTCTTATCGCCAGGACAAACCAATGGGACCTTTAGCTATGCCTTGACATGGTCAGGGACCTTGTCAAATGTGGGATTCTATTTTGCCGCTTCCGGTAATTGAAATAACGGGACTGGACAATTTTTACCTCGCATTATCGAGTGGGATCATTTCTAATGTACGGTAAATGAAGCTACTGTGTAGTAGTTGAATGACCAGGACCAAGTAGTTGGCGTTATTTAGAAATAAACACTACAGGTTTCAAGTGCAATAAATGTGACCACAGAAAATGTTCTAGCTAATTGAGTTGCAGTTTTGTAATGGCATGGGTAATTCCAATAATTGAAAATATTGAATTGAACTACAAATGCAACAAAACAGGGATGTTGCGAATGCAGATTTTTTCACATCCGCGGACTCTAATGCGAATTTTTGGAGGCTCACATCCGCCGATGCGGATGCGGATCTGAAGATCTTTTATAAAAAAAGAAACTACGGGTGCAGAAATAAAATAATAAGAGTAATTTTTGATATTTTTATTAAATGTTTAGAATGAAAAGTTAAAAATTGGAGCATTATATTTAATGAAAAGAAATATTGCCGCTTTTTCAGAGTCAAGTCTGTTATGCAGAGGCTCGTAAATTAAACCCGTGCTACTGAACAATTGTTCGCTCAGAACACTGGCTGGTGGTGTCGATAAAAACCTGCGTGCTATTGGTGATAATAGTTTCGATTCTTTTTGATGAACGCTCCACCATTTAAGAGGATTTTCATCTACATTAAGCCTCTTTTTATGGCGGTAAAAAAGCAATTGCTTTTTGCGTACAGCTTCAGCGCTACCATTTTCTGGCGTTTCTTGGCTCTCATCTTCACTTGACGAATCCAACATCATATAGCAAGATCGTTTTTTGAGCATGGCTCTCTGACCAAACCAGACGTCTCTGGTCCTAGGAATCTGTCATTCTCATTCTTTTAGCCCTTTCGGAATTAAGAGAACCGGGAACGTCATTCTCAGCATTTCTCATCATCAAAGTCAAAATGTCTTCTTTAATCTTTTCCTCAGTCACTGGTGGAAAAAACTTGTGCTTATAGCGAGGGTCTAAGTAGGTGGCGATGACATATAAATTGTTCTCTATTAACATCACACAATAACAAACGCGTCGGATCTTGTCACGAAACTAAATCTCCGCCCCTATTGGTCAATTAGCACAAGCGTACGGCACACGCCAGTTGCCGGCCCCGTCTAATTGCTTTCTTGTCGCGACCTGTGCTACATCTGCATCTGCATGAACATACGGATTGATTGTGGCGGATGCGGAACGGATGCAGATGTCCAAATCGATACAGAAGCTCCGCAAATGCGGATGCGAATATTCGCAAAATCCCTGCTACAAAATGTTATTTATTAAAAAATTGTGGTGTATGTGGGCAAAAGCAAAGAAAGGCAAGTAGTTGGTACAGTAAGGCACAATTAATTAGAAAATAATCGTTATAAATTGAAAGTGATCACATAACTGGTTTGCTTTGTTTACAAATTATGAGCAATATTTACAATCTGACAATGTTGCGTTACTGTTAGAGTGGAACAAGGGTCTCTGAATTATATCAAGTTTTACCTTAAATAGAAAAATATACAGTCTGAAAAAAGGTGTTTCTAAAGTATATGTTCTTCAGAGACTTATGATCAAAATGGTTTTTTGCAAATATCTCTTGAATGATCAATATATTCTGTTTGATTATTATTCTCCAAATTTCATTGAATGATAATAGGCCTTTCCTATAGAATTTGGAACATACAGTTGTGCCGGCGAATAATCACCCATACGTCATCAATTCACGACGGTATCAAAGGCAATACTGTACTACTAGTATCATACTATCTTATACAACTAACAGAGAAAAATAGCTTATTTCATCAAGTTAGGATACACGTGAAAATCTTAGTTCATAAATCTAAGTACTTTAAGAAGAAACGAATGTCGAATTGGAAATTTCATAGAAGTGACAACAGTTTTTGACTAGCAGTCTCACAGTGACAGCTCTGTACTTTTATACATATTTACATTAACAGTTATTTTAGATTCCAGTTAAATCTCGCTTTATCATAACAAAAAGTTGTTTGCACAGCTACTTGAGAATCATATCCATATTTGTGGTAAATAGTTACACAACTTTACTAATGATAATGAATATTTTACGAGCATTATTTGGCAAGTGAATTCATTGTTGTATTAGGAATCGTGATAATTTAAATTTTGTTCAAGAAAATGCATTCTGAATCCCAGCAAATGGTTCTAAATCTATTAAATTATTTCGAACAAGAAAAGGAGAATAAGTGTCCATTAATTTCTTTGGATGCAGTTGACGAACGAATTTCCGATGTACTTAAAATTTAGAAACGGTTTACTCTATTAGGAAACGCAATGATACTAATCCAATTTTGTTATCTCCTTGTAAAAAACAGTCCTCGGCTATCATATAAAACAAGTGATATACATGAGGGAGCAAAAACGGCAATACGAAATACATTGTACAATATGTATTCTGATAAAAAACATGTCACTGAAATCTTTGAGGTCTGAATTGGAAGAGAAGGCAATCGTAGATATTGATCTTGGTTTCATGTACAAAAAATATAATTCAACTGAGAAAGTCAATATAGCTTCTATGAGAGCCTCATTCATTGAAAACACATTGAAACTTCAAGACAGGCTATTCCTGAATGAAGCTTTGATTTAGACTCGAATGTTGAAAATGTTTGTAAGCCTGAAGGTGACAATGGTGAACGCTTCATTGTAGTACATTCAGGACCTTTAAAGGATTTGTGGAACAGGCCAGTTTGTTATTTGCATCAAAATCTGAAACAATTGATTACCATGGAGAAATGGATGGCTCAATATTCAAGAAATGGGCAGAAGAGAAGTGAATATCAAATTTAGAAGAGTCATTGCTCATTGTCTTGGATAATGCACCATACCAAAGTATCGTCGTGGAGAAGGAGCTTCGCACTTCTAATTGTTTGGACAACATGCGACATGAAGTTTTGAGACTTCCTCACTATCATTATGAAGTCAATGATATTGAGTTGATCTGGGCTAAACCAAAAACATTGTAATAAACACATTGGAGAAAATGGTTACAATGATGCAGCTGGGTTAAATATGTATTAGATATACTGATAGTGTTATGTAAAATTGGCATGATTGCTAAAAACATATTAATGACTTTGAAGTTAAGCCAATAATAATTAATAATCCAAGTTCTGAATGTGAATGACATCTTGCTAGGTTATAATAAAAATTATTACAATACTTTCTTCATCTAGGGTCACTCAAATGCTAAAAGTATCTTGAAATTATGTTTGTATTTTTTATATTAAATTTTGAAAATTTACGTAATTAAATAATAAAATAAATTAGTTCATAGAAGTGTATTGATCAAGACTTGAGTTGAGTTGCATAATAAAAATAAATTGGTGTTCTGTTTAATCTCAAAAACTTTTGACTCAAGCTTTACAGTTTACGATGAAGGCTACATAATATTTCTCATTCCTGGTTCATGATAGATAATCTACAGGAGAATTCTTTGAATCAACGAACGGACGGATGATGCCTTACAGTGATCAAATGTAGGTAATGTCATCTATTATTATAATTGGGCAAGCAAGTTTGTAATTATTAAAATATTATAATATTAACTTGAGTGTGGTTATATTGAGACAAAGGAACACGGACATGACGTCCGTCTCTATGATTATACTATCTATGGTAAGTGGTAAGAAATTATGAAAATAAATCGTGAATGTAGACGCTAATTTGACTCAAAAGTTTTATTTACTTCATACACTTGTTTATTGATGACATGTGTGTAATCACTCGACGGTACAACTGTATAAAATAACGCTGATTCTAACCATAGTCAAAGTATAAAGGTCTGCTGGAGCCTCCCTACCATCGTTTCTCGAGCTAGGTAACGTCACCTAGCTCCTCCAATCACAGCCTTGCACTTATCGGCTCGTCGCCGGCACGTAACAACTTCATATTATGTCAGTCGTCAATAACATTAAATAAACGAAATAAACGACCAATCAGCTTGCACTCGAATTTAAAAAAAAATAGAAGGGAGACTCCAGCAGACCTTTATACTTTGACTATGGTTCTAACCAGCTATCATTTTTTGTTCAAATACCCTACTATTATCATTGATAAAAACAATATCCTTGGCGATAATAGAGTGGAGTAACTGAACGTGTTGAATATAAAAGTAAAAAAAATAACTTCATCTATTTTCTAATATAACTTTACCAGTGACAAACTTTTTCTCATTCAGTTTCCGAGATGGATGCTCCAATGGAGGTTGGCTCCGCCACATAGAACTCGTCACTCATAATAAAATGGCAGTGATTCTGGGCTGTCAATTAAACAACTCTGGTGGAAACGATGCTAAATCTGAAGCACTTCATATCCCTGGTTTCCAGTATTTAGGATGGCTCCTACCAGCTCATTTAGATGTTCCAGAAATCTATTTTCTTCTAACTGCTTTGATGATGGGCCAGCCTATTAAGCTGCTACCAAATGAAACTAAATTCGATTTGGAAGCTGTTTGGACATTCATTTGGGGTTCTTCTCTGAACAATCAACCTGTCAGTTCAGTAGCTACGAGAATTAATTTGTGTTCAGAAGCTGTTGTTGTTTTACTAGCCATGACGAGGTCAATGCTTCACACTGACCAGAACACTTTGCCTACATGGTTACATCATCATACTGTTTCCATAGTTCAGGTAAGGCTTATTTTTTTTAACAAATGTTAGGTATGTTTCAACTGATGCTTGTTGAAATTCACATCAATGCAATTAAATAGATTCAATCTGTTTCACCACAACTGAATGATTTTAAACATTATATGAAGGATGTCTTATTTAAAATAGAGGAAACGTAAATGATTAAAAATTGACTAGAATCAGGCATTATGTGATGAAACTTCATTATAAACTTAGCTAAAATAACTATTACAAAATTGATTTTCACTTATTTAATACATTAAATGCGAGTAGTTTTACTAATACCGTAGCTTCTTCAGACAATATTTTATAATATCTATTAATTTCTCATCCTTCGGTTGAGTTACAGGGAATGTTGGTGTCTGCTTAGTTGGTGACACCAACCGATGTAATAATAATATACAAATGAACAAAATAATTCTCTAGATTGTCCAGTAACACTGCAGCTAATACTTCTAGACAGGTGTTTCACTCTCTAGAGCTCATCTGCCGAATGCAAGCTGTAGTGCTACCGGTCGATATTTCTGCCGAGGCACCATTGACAAAAATGCTAGAGATTAAAGCATCTAACGCCATATACCAGAGAATATAAGCCCCAAAAAGATAACTCAATGCATTGTAAAACATTGACTAAATGGATATCTCGGTCTCGCTGAGGTCACAGGGAATGTTAATAACTTAGTGCTAAAATGGCGCTTCGCGATCGTTTCCCAAACTTGGACAAGTGCGCTAAAATCATGCCTAATGAAACTAGTTCTTCAATATAATTTTTTTCTCGGAGGATCTCCTGGATGAAATTATTACACAAAGCTGTAACTTGTAACTTTCGAACAATCACCTACACAGCAGGGTGGAGGGGGGCGTCTAACGTACGATGACGTAACCAAACTTTCAATTGGAACTTTCATAGCTTGCTGACATTCTCTCATTTGAATTAGTTGAATTTGCAGCTACAGGACTCTGATAATTTAAAGCTGAATGATTTGGCGAACGTCTTAAGTTTTCCATACATAATTTGGGACCTTGGTAAAGTTGACAAAATCCAGGCCAGCAATTTCAGTGCTTTTCCCAATCTAAAAACCTTAGTTGTTAATTACCACTTCGAGAAAATCGAAATCGCTGTAGACGTCCGGGAAAACATATTTGGTCACCTAAATACATTGAAGGAGGAATTCTCTCGATATTTTCCGGAATATAGGACGCACGACACTGATTCGGTAAAGAGGCTCATCCGAAACCCTTTTTTTTATCTAGTGAAGGAAGTTACAGAGGAGATTTAAGAGGAGCTCATCGAAATGCTGAACCACAGAAACTTGCAGGATACGTTCGATAAAAGCTTGGAGGATACTATGACGTGTACCTTGCGACTTTTCGGTATTTTGCTTACTGCGGTAAGGTCCTAATCTTCGGACGCCAGATTTTTCTAAAGGTTTACTCCTTTTTGAAGACTTCTGCTAGGGTCTTCACCCCAAGGCTTGTCACTATGCTATCTATAGATAGCCTTGTCCCTAGGGTAGCTACAGTGAAGTATAACCAGAGTCCATTGGGCAGAAAACAGTACCAAAATTGTAGGCTTTAATTACAATTTTGATACCTGGTTAAAACTTAGCTCATTTGAAGATGGAGCAGAAATTATTCAATAAAACGGGGAATTCCAAATATTAAAATATATAATATTTATAACAAGTACACTTTCAGAACAATTAGTGAAATGCAATTGAACGGTATTATTTACAAAGATTTCACCCAGATCGAAAAAGGTAATGAAGCTCAAACGGTATATGAAAACTCTTTCAGCATATCTACTTTACGATATGTTCGGTATTCAAATTCAATTGAACGGTACAGAATCGGTTGACAAATGATTCACATTCATCAATTTGCGGAAAATACAAATCAAACAGGTCCTAGCATAATGAGCGGTATTCGGTAAATATTTAGATAGCAATGATACGTGAAATGTTCAAATCACACTACGGTATATTAAACGGCTAAAATTTCGGTCGGATCGGAAGATATTGACTTGCACCAGTTTTCCGATTGTACGATATCAGATTTTACGATATTTTCGGTTAATTACTCTGATTGAGTTTATTCTGTCACGTCACCCACCCCTGGTATTAACTATCAACGGAGTTCCCGGTAATTGTATGACAGTGTTAGATTTCATACACTTTACAGATTCATAATCTAAACAATTAGGGCTTATACTTCCGGTAGATCACAGCGTGCACAAGTCCTAACTATCGTATCTGCAATAACCCCTACATCCACGGTCGAGGACTCCTCATACGATTAAGGGGATTAATTACGATTCTCAATCACACAACCACCCCAACTTATACTTCCGGTAGATCACAGCAAGCACAAGTCGTTGGCGGTTTGGTCGTCTAGGATATACTTATACCTCCGGTAGATCACAGCATGCACAAATATACCCAAAGACGCCCCTGACGTTCAAACATACACACTCTGTACACACTATACAATTACTTGAATGTTTCAATTCACGTGCGAATTCAAATCGTGCGCGGTCCGACCTATGACGGGATAAACTCAAATATGACAATTCAAATTACTGAATGCTACGGAACTCAGATATCGTACATACGGTTACCAATCACAAAATTACGGAAATCAATATATCGTAATGCCCAAAAATATAAACTCTTTGCTATCAATTACCTTATGACACAATTCACTTAAACGGAACACTATTGTTACTTCACAGTTTAAATCTGACTCAAACTCGGATAATTAATTCACTTCGATTATAATCACACTTTATCGGTACTGTTGGAAAATCAATATCACAAACGAGCAATTGTACTGCTGGAAAATTGAAATCACAAAAGAGAGCACAAAAGAGCAACTGTATTGATTGCTAATCAAAATCACAAAAGAGAGCGATCTTTTGTATGTCACGGCTTTTATACGTTTTCCGAGGTTCTGGTCAAGTCTGCTCCACCAATTCCTTATTTTGTGCCAAGGGTTTTTACTTATGTTCCGAACAATGCTTAAAAGTGACTCTACTTTTTAGATCTAAAATTCGCGTTCATGATGCTCCAGTAGTTTCGCTCGGCGCAGTAAGCAAGTGTTATCGGAGTTTTTTTTTGGTTGTTCGCCTTTTTTATACATAATGCTGTTCAAAGTTTGGTGTCTTAACTTGCCAGGCCCCTGTTTTTGCAACATATTTTATCGGAATGAATGCAATTTTTAAACTGGCATGATTTCGGTTCATCTATTTGAATAATTACATTTATTCGAAATTACGGAGATTTAGAAAAGTGACAAACACGGAATATACATTCGGAGCTCACGCATATCTATTGAAATAATGAACTGTTCAAACTGAGATTACATGCAATATCCGTATTTACTGCCTGATCTAAATTGAATGATATTTCAAAATTTTAAGCTTCGTTACAATACGTCGAAGAATTCTGGTGCAAAAAGGCCACAGAATGCACAAATATTCGTAAAATAGCTTTACGCTTTACCATTCTGTTTTCAAAAATTTATTTTTGTGAACTGGAATTTTCTAGCCTACTGTAAAAACGAAACCTAGAAATTGTTCGTGTTTTAATGACCACAAGCACCTTTCCAAGGATTGACATTCGTAATCTATTTTTCGTCGATAATGCTTTTTACTTGAAAATCTAAATGCAAGCGATGCGGTTTGGCATACACCCAATTGGGACAACGTTACATCCTATTTTTGTTGGCCGGTTTTTGAACTCGTTAAATTGAAATTTTGTACAAAATTAGAATCGACCTAATACAGCCCGTGCGGAAGCTCGAATTTTGAAACTTCATCTGTGCCCTGAGATATTAGGTGTAAACGGTGACATATTCTTATGGAAGAATATTTTAAAATTTGGTGGCATCGATAGTAGATAACACATTGCATAATGTTTTATATAGTATGGTTGTATGCTTGCTATGTTCATTTCAAGACTTAAGCTTAATGTGTTTCTTATTGAATCTCAGCGACCGTAGCGGGTGAAGCGGTTTGGTATCCATTCAAATTTGACAATGCTACATCCGGCTTTTTTCGGGCGTGTTTTAACCGATCAACTATCTTTTAAGATTATGTTTTCAATAAAATGTTCCAAGTTACTTCAATTTTTTTGTATTATTCCTTGCTCTAAAACAAAGGTATCCAGTGTGCTACTATTCAGGTTGAATAATTAAACCTGGTTAGGTTGGTTGAACGCTGGCAGCCGCTTTTACCTAATTATCATGTTGTCTCTGGGACGAAGCACCTCTAGCAGAAATTATGTTTTGCGGAAATTTAACTATACCGGGTTCTCTAACCAGGTAGCTTCAATTGTTCCCAAGTAGAGTCTAATGACCAGTCTAGTTTTCTGTCTTGTGTACACCTCAATAATGTCTTTTTCAATGTATGTATCATTCATCACCTTCCTACAAAACTACCTCTATTTCTTATTTCATTCAATAGCGTTGAGGAAAAGTGAGAGATAATCAAACGGTTGGTCCGCGGTCCCTTGTAAAATTCACACAAGCGGTCATCGGCGTATGTTGTTATTGAGAACTACTGCTCTTGAGAAACGTAATGACAAATAATATCGTCACAAGTATTTTTTTCATTTGTTAATTATTAATTTGTATATATTTTTCACTCATATCGTCCACTATAACTTAGTTGAAGTTAATTAATCACAAAATAGGTAACGATTTTAATGAATTTTAGAATGAACAACTTCGTTATATTTGTAAAAAAGATTTCAATCAATTTTCATGTCATCGACAATTCAATAGTTCTTTCAAAATAGAAAAACATGTTTCCCATTGCGAAAATAAAATATCTAAACAGTAATAATTTTTTCACAGGTTCTTTTCCAACTTTACCACAATTTACCTGAATTCATGCCATTATTTATGTCGTCAGAAGTACTTGGTGCCTTAGCTGGAGTGTTGTTTCCGATTTATTCTTCCTCGGATAGTTCCGAAAGTAGTGGGGCTTCTACACCAGCAGATGACCCTGAGGGCATGATTGTAGTACCTAGAACACCAATCGAAGATGAGCCTTTGACGAGTCATCCCGCCAGACAATTCATTGTCGATTTTCTTCGCGTTATAGTGGTTGATTCTTTAAGTTTATCCAATACGACAAAAACACCGCCTGTGATAGATTTAGTATTAGACGCCTTTCCTGAAAATTCAACACCCTCGCAACAAATAAGTTACCAAACAGAAGTATTAGTAACTTTGATGGATCACTTATTAGCTGCAGATATGCTTGTGGGCGATCAAGCTGCTATACCGATTGTTCCTTTACCAAATGCTCATATTCAATATGTAGCGCCAAACGTATTTTACTTAACTGCAAGGATTGTAGATAAATTATGGCTGGGTGTTTTACAAAAGGATCCTCATGATGTGTTTGATTTTATCATCAAACTCATAGGTCAAGCTAAAAGAAGAACTGGGAATATGTCATTAGAATGTTTATATCATTGCTTGAATAGAAGTATTTTATTTTTACTCTCAAGATCTACTGATTCGATCGCTGATCAGATGTCAGTTTTAGAAGCTCTCCATAAACTTACTACCAGTAGGTAAGTAAAACATTTACAGATTTTTGAACAATGTTACCTGAAATTGAATATAATAAAATGAAATAAAACCATTTTTTGTCTAATTTCCACAAGAGATGCTATTTTTCATTAAACACGACCGGTTTCGACTTTAGATCATTATCATTCACTTGATAATGATGTAAAAGTCGAAACCGGTCGTGTTTATTGAAAAATAAAATCTCTTGTGGGAATTAGACAAAAAATTGTTTTATTTCATTTTATTAAAATGGATTTCCATAAAGTAAATAGTTCTAAACTATCCCCAAATGGAATATATTCTGCTATTGGCCAGCCGGTAATGGAGCGCTGAAAGGGGCAAGCTGTATTTGTTTTGATTAAGTTCATTTTGGATTTGAATATACTATAGAGCATTTCTTGAAATGTTCTATGCAATCCAGTGGCGGCTGTAATATTAATAGCGAATTCAAAGGGAGTCTAGGGATTTACGCCTATTTTACAGACTTTGACGAAGCTTTTTCTTATTCAAAACAAAACCTGGAAGTAACCAAGTCTTTCTCGGTGGTTTTTGATTTGGCGTAAACAGACTCGAATATCTTTCTCTAAAAAACTACGTAGATGAATTTCGCATTTACTCGAACGTTCTTTGAAATGGCCTCGATTGGGAGAATTATTATTCTCGTTTCCCCGAAATGGCAGCTCTTGTGTACAGAAAAATAGAAAATCGATCAAACAAAATTTTTTCGATATGCCCCAACTCTAACTATTAACATTGTTAATTTCAATTTGCCGTCTCCTATCTTGCTGTGACGATTTTGTTTACCTAAAATGACGAACTTGCAATTTGAAGCGATATGGTCCTTGTTCATTTTATTTTTCTCTAAAGAATACATGAATTTTTCATATCCGAATATCCCGTTTTCCACCATGTTGTTTCACTACTTTTCAAGAAAAGGATTATATTATTATTATATTAAAAAAAAACGACTACTTCTATTATACAATTTTCTGTTTCATAATTTCTTCGATATGAGGTTTCCGGGATATGTATATGATTTCTTTGCATCGTTCCATATTTCCCCTCAAAAAGCATCCTTTTCAGAAAAACAGTAAAAAAAATAGATAAACTTTTTCAGTAAACAAAATAATATATCTTTCGAATAAAAAGATACAGAGGACCCTCTGAGTTTTGTAAAGAAGCTAAAACTTATTTTTCAACTATCTTTCCAAAATCCACTGGCATAGTTCGCAAATAATTTAGCGGATTGTCAAAACTAAACCCTAACCTAAGAAATTAATATTTTCCAAAAATGTTTCACACATTTCGCGATGGAGCCGTAAATTTGAACGCATGTTTGTTCCATATAACCCTTATTGTTCCATATTTCCCCAAACTAGGTATATGATGAATATTCAAGTTTCTCACAATGCTCTAAAGTATTTCAATCTTTTGAATAGTAATACTTATTTTCTATTCCTAGGTATGATTTGTATGATTAGGTAATGCCTACCCCCCAGAGAAGCCGCCACCGATGAAATCTACAGAAATTCTAGTTTACTCAAAATCTGCTCAAGATTGTAACCTACTTTTGGAAATATGTGGTAGTTCGATGTTTAATTTTTATTTCATCGTCCATGTATCCACATAATGAGAAAAAGTATTGTGACAGCATATAAATTGAAACTCTAGATTTTCTAGGAAAATTTCACAAATAATAATTGACCGATTGGAAAATAGTTTGAAAAAAGTTAATTATATCATAGATTTTCGGGCAATTATCTATTAGGTCAATTAATTTTCGGGGACAGTTCTGGCATCCATCGTTCACCAATTGAACGAATATTTCTCATTCAAAGTATCATCTTTTGATCCTATGTTATTTCAAATTTCAATGTTCAAATTCTTATTAATAATAAGGGTGCTCTATTGATGGTGGTATAAACGATGAATATGCTAAACTTTAATTTAAATTAAACAGATAATCCATAATATCATAACTTTCCAGGTTAATCGTTTTTGGAGCTGGTAATCATGAATTAGATTTCATAGGATGCCTTACATACTGTCTACTTCAATTAACAGCAGATATGAGAATAATGTTGGAGGCTAATATGAAAACAACATGGCATGTGAATCCCAGCAGTGATTTGGAATCAAGAGATGAGTTCCTGAACACACATCAAGGTCGTAATTTAATGGCTGGTGCTGCTCTGCGGGTTTGGGAAGAATTGTATGTTTGTAAGAAACCAGCTATTGAAGAAGTGTTCAAAGTTACTCTAGTTCCACCAAGCCCAAATGCCAAGGCTCCAGATTTAACAGTTCTTAGAGAACAGGTGTTCGAAGCTGCTTCTAAATTATGGTTGAATTACGTAGATGCAGAGAGAAAAGCAACTTACAGAATTCCATGGGAATTTCATAATCAGATACAGTCGAAAATTCATAAAGTGACGGGTGGATTAACGAGACTCGCTAGTCGAACCAAAGTAAGAAAAGACGAAACAGCTAGAGTTAGACTGAGAATGGGGAAGAAGCAAGCATTAACTTGGATGATGAATCACGTAAATCTTTTGAGGTAGGTACTAAATCCTCCGAACCAACAACATTCAGTCCTTTTATGGATACAACCTGTTCCAGATGAATTGATTTTGTATTATATTTACAATATGCATGTACCACTATTTTAATGTATTAGTTTTTAAGTGCAAGGAATCCTTTCTTCTAACTATCAACACCAAAGTCAGATCGCCGAAATATCATGATGAGAATAAATTTAACAATTGAGCATTTAGTATTCATTTTTGCAATCTTTATTGTTTTAACTTGACTTATTAGTTATTCAGTATCATTGATTGTAAACCATATTAACGGGAATGGCGTCATAGTAGTTTAGTGCAGCCGATTCATTTGAACAATTTTCCAAGCTATCCTCGTCAAACCAGGAATATTTCAGCTTAATAGTTATCCGCACTTTTTTCACAATTGCTTTGATTAAACACAGAAAAAGTTCTTATCAGGACTGTAATTCTACTTACATTTACGTCTCGTGTTCTTTGTAAACTGCGAAATGGTATCCTAAACAATGAATTACTATGAACAGAAACGTGAAAATGGAGAGACATATCTTCCTATCCCTGTTGTTGGAATCAGAGTTGCTGCACCTTTCCAACTATGGCAATATTCAATAAAATCGCAGGTAAATTAAACAGAGGTGAAGCACTAAAAAAAAAACAACGGGCTAAAGTGGTTATAATAAAATTTCTTTAGATATAACACATCCTAAGGCAAAATCAAGTGATTAGAGTGGAAATGTGTTAAATATTTTCTGATGCTTCAGGTGAGCTTACAGTTTATTAAGTGAATAATTTCGTGTTATTGGTTAATTTGCAATGAAGGAACAGTGAAGTGATATTTATTATAAATGTTGTTGTGTAATAAGCTGAATGGAGGAGAGGCGTACGTGTCATAACATGCTCATTCATTTTGATTTTTAGAAAGGTTTAGGTTTGTTGTATTCAAAAACATTGAAAACCTGGTCAACCTGACAACAATGCATCACATGCTGCTATGACGTCATTTCTTTCTAATCGTGAAAAGGCTTAATAAGCCGTTACTTTATTGTAAACTGTTTACAACATAGATGTTGACATCAAATGATACACAGAATACAGACAATTGATATTCCAAAAAAAAATCCGATAGGAAATATAGATACTTATAAACGTCGATGTTCAAAAAAATTTAATATATAAAACCTCGCAAAAATTTATTTAATAAATACAAATATAAATAAAATTTTAGAAAATTGAAGTTTGATTCTCACAATCTGTTTCCAGATATGTACTACATGTTTCGAGGTATATTATAATGGCTTCAATAAAAATCATATTTCAAATTGGTAATTTATTTATTAAAAGTTTTTTATGTATAAGATATCACAATGTATTGTCAAATTTAGCTTAAAAATATTGAAAGTTAAAAATTGTTTTAATTTGGAATGTGAATTAAATTTAAATTGAAATGAAACAAATATTATTTTATTAGGTCTATAAAAGATTTGTAACGATTAATTTAATACTTACATTCGTTTTATAAGCAATCTTATATTACAATTCTGATTTATATTGAGGTTCAGGATTTCAAGGCGCTACAGATTTATGTTTTAATTTATTACATTGTAGAGGATTGATTGTAACATGAGATAATTTTGAAAAATATATATGGAAGATTATATACTGCCACCTATTGGTGTGACAATATTGGGGAATAGATGTAGTAACAATCTATAACGGGGGCCAGGTAGCTCAGTGGTAGAAGCATCGATCTTCTAATCACTGTGGCTGTCGGTCGCGGGTTCGAATCCAGCGACTGCGGAATTTTTCCGATGGCCCGAGAAAGTGGTGCGGCAAGATACAATGGGCTGTCAAGCCCAAGTGTCATCGTGACTGCCCTGGTTCCAGGATCGAGCATACCACACGAGGTGGAGTGCTTAGTGGGTATATCTGAGGTGATTAAGTTCGGGACTCAGGGACTCCCACACTACCTTATGAGATGTTACAGGGCCATAAGGTGCCCATAAAGGGTTTCAACCACCTCGCACCCAAAAAAAAAAAAACTATATGACCCTTAAACGTTTAGATATTCTATGATGTTTTGTTAATATAAAATTTTTTTAAATTATAAAATTATATATTTAAATTATATAATTGCTGAGAAAATGGGATTATTAATTAAAGCTATTTGTAAATTAAGTATATTTGCATTCAGATTTTTGAAAGTCTCTTGTAATAATTTTAGGTTGTTTTAATATAAACTTTTGGTAACATAGTGTAATATTCGGAAATTATCTGTTGAATAAGAATTATGACCACAGTCAATCAGGTAATTTTTCCCATTTTGCCAACCACTTAATTGTTCTTCCATATACTTTTTTAAATTGTCTCAAGTCACAATCAATCCTCTGACAAGCAATAACATAAAATTTGAATCTGTAGCGTCCCGAATTCTGGTAAGGAAAACATCCACTAATTAAACTGTTTCTTCAAATATGCTTCAATACAAATCAGAATTGTAATATAACATTGCTTATAAAATAAATGTAAGTATTAAATCATTTTTTACAAATCATTTCTAGACTACTAGTCTTTTCGATCGAACGATAAATTTAACAATACATAAAGATATTTTGTATATAAAAAACCTTTAAAACATGAATTACCAATTTGAAATATAATTTTTATTGCAGCCATTATAATATACTTGAGAACCGTGCATCATTAGCCCTGAAACATGTAGTACATATCTGGAAATATGGATTGTGAGAATCAAACTTAAATTTTCTTAAATTTTAATAATGAACTCACATTTTGGTAAACCAATTTATTGACAAATATAAATTATATGATACTAAAGATAACCATAATCAACTAATGTACATTTGAAAACTTATTCAGGTAATAATTACCTATTCAGAAACAGCAAATTTGATAATCTGTTTTATAAAAATCTATTGCGTTATTGAGTTGAAATTCGTCCTGCGCGCAGTGAAGATGGACAATACTAATTCTGATCTGATTTGAGATTTAACTTGTAACTACACTAAATTCAACAACTCGTTAACTAGTGCTGGTTGGTCATTACAAATGTATTTTCAGAGAATTGATAGAAATGCGAAGGCAGCAACATCTGAATACTACTCAACATACACAGAGGTATGTGCATCAGGAATGGTTACAAACTGAAAATGAATTGACCAGGGAAAGAGGACTTTGGGGACCACCTGAACCTTGTCATTTGGATAAATGGATGTTGGACATGACAGAAGGACCAAATCGTATGAGAAAAAAGACGATGATGAATGACTTGTTTTATTTACATTATCCATTTCGTCCAGACCATATGGGCATGTTAAAATACAAAGTGAGTGAATATATGTTCACTTTTCACACATCAATACTGATGGTCATAGAGCAAAAGTGCTACTGAGCAATTATTAGAATTCAGAGTTTTGAGATTAATTCACAAAACTTTGGTTGTTTGATCCTACTACAACAGATTAATATTATAAAGTAAACTGTTGTTGACACTTGTTGCGATCAATATCACTGATAACTTCTTAATTTTTGAATTTCATTCATTCAGTTAAGTAAACGACCGTTCGTAGCTTACCTTCTTCCTTCAGCGTCTAGTGTCTTCGCGCTTTTAATCCCCTGCTTGAATGTATTTTTGATCCATTTCAACGCATCTTGGAGATAAGTGAGATAGGTCAATTTGTTGTAAATTTCGTCTAGCTTCCAAATCTTTTTCAAAATTAAAAACGGCTATACAGGAATGCGGTACGCAATTTACAAGATAAGTCACAATTTTACAAAATAAATCCAAAATCCACATAACAAAAACTATATTTCCATGGTCGGTGTTCATCAGAAATCTCGTATGTTATTCCACCGCGAGACATTCCAGGTAGGCGGACTAGACGAGCTCAAGCTAGTCGCCCCTTTATTGTCAAGCTCGAGACCTGCCGAAGTTCTTCCTACCAGACTTCATTTTTCTATCGAAAAGCGAAGTTGTGGAACTCTTTGCCTAGAGAGGTCTTTCTCTATGCCTATAACCTCCAAACCTTCGAGAAAAATTCGAAGGCCTATCTCTTCTCCCAACATTCCACTGCTGGCTCACACGATGTTCTTCAAAAATTATAGGTTTCCCTCTCGGACAGTTTAAGTATAGAATAAAACCTATCTTTCGCACACATAATCTACACATTATTAGTTTCGTTTTCAAGAAAGGCCTGCTCTACAACTCGGAAATTGAAAATTGGTGTAAAGTAATACGTCGTTTTAAAGATTTTTCAACTCGCTACTTTTCTGACAGAGCCAGTTTCCTTAGTTTCCATTATATAGGTGAAAAACAAAAACACGTTTTGCAACTTTAAAAGCTCAAGTTCAACGTCGTATAATTCGTTTGTAGTTATCACATTTTACTACAGGCAAATTAGACGAAAAAAGCTCATTTTATAGACCTCTCTGTACGGCGGGATTTTTTGATAGAAAAGTGTGGGTTTGGACATTAGAAACCGATGTGACTGACGCAAAGGCTGAAGCGGGGGTGCGTTGTGATGTGTAGATATATATGTATATATATATTATTTATAGCCAATATCTCAGAAACAAAGCAACGTATTAAAAAGAGTTTCGAACAACAGTTGTAGGAAATAAAAATTCACACAAAAAATCATTCAAAACTTTTTTTGATTTAACGCGCGGTTTCCGCTTAACATGCGTTAAAAGAAATTAAGCTTTTTCTTGAAAAAAATGTTTAAATAAAAGTTATTCAAAATCTATGTTTCTTCAAAACGAACGTTATTAGAAAAGTCAGATTTTCCACGGAAAATTGTATTAAGTATATTTTTCGCAATTAGTCCATAATTTGGCAGACAGTACGCCTTAAAGAAGAAATGTAGTATCTCGTTGATGTGTCCAGGGATATAACTGAGTACAAAAATGAAATTTGTGGAAAATTTTTGGAAAATCATAGAATTTTCACTTTCATATCAGCGTCAAACGTGTCATTTTCTAGGTTTCGTAGGTGTAGATTACAAATTTTACATCAGTTTTTTTTAAATGATTGTGAATTTTATATTTTTCTTATTTAATTTTTTTTTTCTTTTGAATTCAGAACGTTTATTATAGATGACAATTTTTGTAATTTCTATCACTTTAATATATTATCATTATTACATTATTAATAAATTTATCATTATTGATTTATTAATATTCATTATAACTAATATTATAATTATTATCAGTATTATCATTATTATTATTATTATTATTGTTATTATTATGACAATTTTTTTTTATTACATTATGTACGTCTATCCAAAATCTAAACCGTTATTGCTTTGAGTATTTCTTCTCCAATATCTTACAAGTTGATGGCATTACGTTGTCATGGTTAAACTCCCACACTCTGGATACTCACCTGTTCATATACTAAGAGACTCACAGTTACGTTCGTTGATATGATTTATATTTAATGTAGGCGAAAGAACTATAATATATAGTATACTCTGTATAAGTATACCCAATGCATACTTATTTTAAGATAACGTTGTCAAATTTGTAATCTACACCTAGAAAAACCTAGAAAATTACACATTTGAAGGTATTATCGAAGTGAAAATTCTATGATTTTCCAAGAATTTCCCACAATTTTCATTTTTTATACTCAATTTATATTTTATATCTCTGGACACATCAACGAGGAATTACATTTCTTCAATACGGCGTACTGTCTGCCAAATTATCTACTAATTTTGAAAAATATGCCTAAATACGATTGTCCGATTTTCCGTGGAAAATCTTACTTTTCTAATAACGTTCGTTTTGAAGGAAAATACATTTTGAACAACTTTTAATTAGAAAAAAATTTCAAGAAAAAGCTTACTTTTTTGTAACGCATTTTACGCGGAAACCGCGCGGAAAATAAAAAAATTGTATGAAAGATTTTTTGTGGGAATTTTTATTTCCTACAACTTTTGTTCGAAATTTTTTTTGATACGTTGCTTGGCTTTTGATATTGGCTATAAATCATATATATACATATATATGTATCTATATATCACAACGCACCTCTGCACCAGCCTTCGCGTCAGTGACATCAGTTTTTAGATGTCAAAACCTACACTTTTCTACCAAAAAACCCCGCCGCACAGAGAGGTCTGTGGAAAATGTCTTATTTGCCTGGAGTATTTGTCAAACATTCGCTACTCATTCCCTTTATTAGGAAACCTATGAATATTTACGAACTTCTCTATATCTAGGATGACTGAACAATTGTGTAGTTGTATAAACGATTTTGGGCTGCTCATCTAAGTTAATAAAGACTGCCATTATCCACTACTATCCATTTTGCAAAAATCTTGATATCTCTGATGTTGTCTCGACTGAATGATAAATGGTCGCAATATTCTACAATTATTATTAAATATTGATTGATTCGTAAATATTTTCAAATAGGTTGCAACCAGTTATCACAGTAAAGAGTATTATCATGCTTTACAATTACGCCAACAAGGTGGAATATGTGGTTTAACTGAACCAGAACATTCTGAGAGCTTACTGGACGAACCTTCACCACTCCCAATAACTCCTTTGCCACCATTAGCTAGAGTTAAATCGGATCCAGAGGAACTACAAGAGGATAATGACAATGAGGAAGAGTCTGCTACACCTCCTGATAACCAAACTCTAATGAGGTTATTGCAAGCAAATGAAAAGGTATGCAAGTACATCCAGAATAGCCATTGCATATGATTTTCACCATTTTATTAGGTAACCTACATGTTTCGTTGTGCAAGAATTCAAGGATTGGACACAACAGAAGGTCTTCTTTTATTTGGCCAAGAACATTGTTATGTTGTCGATGGTTTTACGTTATTAAAGAATCGCGAAATTAGAGACATAGAGAGTGTGCCTCATAATGCAAATGAATATGAACCAATTCTGCCAAATCCTGGATCACCTCATAGATCTCGAGCCATGAGAGAATGTTCCAAATTTCCTTATGAAGATATAAGGTATTACTACAGTAATTGTATTCCGTAAAAATTAAGCTAAAAATACTGCTGATGTTATAAACTCTGATGAAAGCTACTTAGTAGCCGACAGGTCCTCAATACTTTAACAGTATTTTTAGTGGATAAGGGTTATTGTTTCTTATTTATAGATTTACCTGTATATAAAACACATTTTTTACTCTGCCGTATTTTGATTGGGTAAATGAAAATATTGCTAACATTTTTTCATGCCATAGTTTAAAAAGTTTTAAACACAAAATTAACTGCCATCTTATATATAACGCTACAGACAAAACCAATAAATATAGTAAACCTAGAGTTTATAAGCTAATTTGCCCAGACTGATAGCTTTTATATAGGTAGAACGTGTCGTAATTTTAAACTTAGATGCCAAGAACATTTTCGTTCTTTCAGACTCAACCTTAGCTATTTTTTACAAACAGGTCATCCCTTTCCTAGTTCCTAAACAAAGGTTTCAAATTAAATACATTAGAATCAATAGAGATTTATAAAGGTGTTAAACCTCCTATAACAATAGCCTTAATGATCAGTTAGTCCTATACCAAAGTGATATTTTCCTTTGTCTCATAGAATAATTCTTAGAATATTAAATAATTGTTATCCTAATGCAAAAATTGTTTCTTAATCACACTGTATTTTCCCGGATCTTCCTGTTTCGGAATTTACGATGATTCCTTACTCTCAATTGTAATCTCATTAACCTTATTGTACTTTGGTTCCTATTTTTACTTGAATTGTTTATTGTTTACTTTATAATTTTGTATCTGTTTGATAATGGCATTTCGGTGCTCAATTTTGAAAATCTCGATGGAAAATGGTAATAGAACGCTATCAATTATTCTTCAAAATTTGGCAAAGTCTGTTAACACAGTTCCCACATCATTTTAGACATACATTGAAATAACCTCATTATCGAACGGGAATGTATGAGAAAAGTTGTATCAACGCTACTGTGTTAATTAATTTACAACAATGTTACAAGTCAACATAATATTAATATTATTGTCTAGGGAAGTTCACAAAAGGAGATATCTACTTCAGCCAATGGCCTTGGAAGTATTTTCAGGAGATGGTAGGAATTACTTATTGGCTTTTCCACGAAAAGTACGGAATAAAGTGTATCAAAGATTCATGGCCACTGCTACTGGAATATCGGATAGTGCTCAACAATCGGTGGCAGGTCAGAAACGGACTGCTAACGTTGAGCAAGCTACAAATTTACTCAGTAATTTGATAGGGGAAACAAGTGTTACACAAAGATGGGTGGTGAGTTGATATTAAATTTCCTTATAATGTAATCCTGGATACTAGTTACTATTGTTATGAGAATTACTCATATGAACTGATAAATATGGGCTCTACTCCTTTCTACAGTTAAACACTAACATGAATAGTTTGGATCTTTCATTAATTGATTTTGTTATGACATTCCTTTTCACTTTTTCGGTAAACTGCTTACTGCGGTAAACTTCAAACCCTCGGGCGCCAGATTTTTCTAAAGGTTTACTCATTCTTGAGGACTTCTGCTAGGGTCCTCACCACAAGGCTTCTCACTATGCTATCTATAGATAGCCTTGTCCCTAGGGTAGCTACAGTGAAGTATAACTAGGGCCCATTGGGCAGAAAAACAGTATCAAAACTTTAGGCTTTAATTACAATTGATACTTGGTTATAACTTAGCTCGTTAAAAGATGGAGCAGAAATAAATTAATAAAACGGGGAATTCCAAATGTTAAATATACATTAATAATAAATACACTTTCAGAATAATTAATGAATGCAATTGAACGGTATATGACACAAAAATCCACAAATTTCCCAGGTGGAAAATGTAAAGAAGCTCAATCGGTATTAAGGAAACTGTTACAACATATCTATATTTACGATATGTTCGGTCTTTAATTTCAATTCAACGGTACGGAATCGGTAGATAAATGATTTACATTTATCAATTTACAGAAAACAAATCAAGCAGGTCCTATAGTAATAAGCATTATCACTTGAAATGTTGTTAACGCACTACGATAATATCAAACGGTTAAAATTCGGTCGGATCGGAAAATATTGGCCTGCACTAGGTTTGCGATTGCACGATATCAGATTATTACGGTATATTCGGATAATTAATTTGACTGAGTCTATTCTGTCATGTCACTCACCCTTATACTAGCTATCAACGGAGTGCCCGGTAATTGTATGACAGTGTTAGATTTCATACACCTTGCACATTCAGATTATAGACAATTAGGACTTATACTTATGGGATTGACACAGCGTGCACAAACCCCAATTATCGTATCTGTAATAACCCCTACACCCACGGCCGAGGCTTCACATTCGGATAAAGGGTCATTACGATTATCAATCACACAACCACCCCAGCTTATACTTCCGGGATTGACACAGCTTGCACAAGCAGTTGGCGGTTTGGTCGTATAGGATATACTTATACTTCCGGGATTGACACAGCGTGCACAAATATATCAAAAACGCCCCTGTCGCTCGGTAGGCTATTTGAACGAAGCCGAACGGTGACTCGTCAAACGTTCCTGATAAAACAGGTAACACGAGGAGGTGGAATTGACCATAGCCCAGAAAGGGCACTATATGAGTCTAGCAAGTAGCTCCACTTTGGGTTCGCCTGAAGTGGGTCCGTCTAAAGTAACTCCGCCGAGGGTGAACAAAAGCTGCCTCTGCGGGGGTAGAATGCTGCACCACATGGCTCTACTCATAAAGTCCGGTGTCGGTGCTTCATATGCCAGGCCTCTGGGAAATTGATTCGCGGCCGAGGCAACGATATGTGGAAGACCGATGATAAGAGGTCGACGGCGACTCGTCAAACGGGAGCTGTTATAAAAATATAACACTAACACGAGTAGACAGGGGGAGAGGGGCCCAGGCGGTTCAAAAGACCGTCTCCTCTCCAAGTAAGGCGTTGGTCTCTGTCGGGCAGTGGCGTGCTGTTAAGTAGGAGAGGGCCCTATGAACATGTCTAGAGTCTAACGACGGGAAGGCAGGGGGCGTTAAAACCCCCACAGTTTGTATCGTGTCGCTCAAACATACACACTGTACACACCGTACAATTACTCGAATTATTTCAAATCGTGCGCGGTCAGACCTATGACGGGATAAACTCACATTTAACGATCTAAATTACTGAAAGCAACGGATCTCAGATATCATACAAACGTTACCAATCACAAACCACGGAAATCAATATATCGTAATGCCAGAAAATATTATATTAAGCTATCATTTACCCTATGTAAATTCATTAACACGGAACACTATTATCAACTCTTTTAGAGTGACACAATTCAAATTCTTAATATCAATCAACTAACCTTTGAACAATTCTGACTCTGATTCTGATTAATAATATCGCGATCTTTTGTCTGTCTGTCTTTTATATGTTTTCGAGGTTCTGGTCAAATCCGTAAAACCAATTCCTTATTTTGTGCCGGTTTATTTATGTCCCGAATAATGCTTGAAAGTGACGCTACTTTTTAGATCAAAAATTCGCGCTGATGATCTTCCGGTAGTTCCTCCCCGGCGCAGTAAACAAATGTTATGCCTAGGCATCAAGTCGAGCTATTGTGACGCGGAATCCATCCGGAAGACAAGATTTTTCAAGATTAGCTGTCCGCGGAAGTCTACTATCCAAGATAAATGTTATGTTGGTTGTACGCAGTTTTTACACATAAGGTTGTTCAAACTTTGATGCGTTGAATCACCAGATCCCCATTTTTGCAACATGAGTTAATGATCGGAATGAATGCAAATTTTTTCAAGCGGATATGAACGCACTATGTGCGATTCATTTATTGAAATAATTACACTCATTCAAAATTACGGAGATTTAGAAAAGTGACTATCACGGAATACACATTCGGAGTTCACGCATATCTGTTGAAATATTGAACTGTTCAACCGGAGTTTACATATAATATTCTTTTTTACCGCATGATCTAAAATAAATGATATTTCAAAATTTAAGCTTCGTTACATGGCATATATTATTTTGGTGTATAGACATCAAGAGGTGTCTACACAGATCGAGGAGTGTTTACGAAAGTATTGTCAGAGTGCGACAGCAGAAATAAAGTTACAATTGTAGTCACATAGGACAGCTTAAAGTTAGAAGTTGATAAAACTAGGATACAAATTGCTTACTATGTACAATTCCGTTGCACCAGCTTGTTATAAAAAAAGTGTCATAAACAGCCTTACAGATCGCGCGATAAAATTGTCCCACGCAGATGACCGCCCCAAAAATTTAAAAATTGTTCGTACTACACTAGAATTGAATGGCTACCCAAAAACTTTTTTCAATCCTATCAATAAAGAAAGAATAAACAAAATCTATAATGGTTCGTCTAATAAAAATAACATAAAAGGTAATACAGACAATTTTATAACTCTACCTTACATTCCGGAGACCTCAGAGAAAATCAAAAAATGTTTGAAAAAGTATGATATAAATGTTGCGCATAAACCTACTAACTGTGTTGGGAAATATTTCTCAAATCTAAAACCTTTAATACCCAAAGATAAACAAACCCACACAGTGTATAAATTGAATTGTTTAGATTGTGATGGAACCTATACTGGAATCTCTAAACAATATTTACAAAAAAGAATGTACGGCCATAAATATAGCACAAGAAATAACAACTTAGAAAATTCCACCGCCCTTGCTAAGCATTGCTTTGATTATAACCATCAATTTGATTACAAAAATGTTAATATCTTAACTAAGGAAACCAATTATTATAAAAGATCTATCCTGGAGATGATTCACATAAAACGGGACCCCAAATCTGTAAATCATAGGGTAGACACACAAAATCTAAGTCATATTTATACTAATTTGATTAAATAATCTCTTGCAAATTGTTACATACGTCTTTATAAGTGTAGAAAATGTTTTTAGGAAGAATTCGTAATAGTTATTTCCCAGTACAGGTCTGAAACCTTTCTTAAGTGCCTTGTCACAAATCCTACACATCTGGTTTCGAAAGTAGATACTTGACAAATAACTTCGTTCTTCTCATTTGTTGTGAGAATACCAATCAATATGCACTCATATATTTTAATAATATTACTGAATAGCGGATTCTTACTACAAAAAAAAAAAATTTTTTATACATTAATTCTGACGATACAATTTCGATTATTCGTGGTTCTGTTCGTTTCGACGGCGTGGGCTCTTTTGATTGAAGTTAAATTGTGCGATTTGGACGCTTGTGCTATAATTATTTTTAATAAACCCCCTTTTTAGACATAGTGAGTCTTCTGATGATGGTCGTGAGACCGAAACATACGTAAAGACGAATATTTAAAACAAAGTGTTATTGTGACCTATTTCCCGAGAATTTTTATATATAACTATGTAGTAGTAGTAGTAGGGTGGCCCTTCCTCTAGAAGTTCTAGATTCTTGAACAGTCAGCAGGACATTGGGAATTTTTAATATCGCGAGTTGAGGGAGTACTGACATGCGCGTTATAAATCGCACATATTTGCTTACTTCAATTTTGGGTTATGATGAGTTTTGAGCTTGATATTGCCACCATTTGCCCCAGAAGCTTGGGAAATACCCCAACCTGCAAAAAAAAAAATCGATTTATAGTGTATTAAAAGCTATTTACTAGACATGTTTTCGTTACAGAGAGGTGAAATATCAAATTTTCAGTATTTGATGCATTTGAACACTCTTGCTGGCAGATCATATAATGATCTCATGCAGTATCCAGTGTTCCCATGGATTCTTGCCGACTACGACGCTGATGAACTTGATCTAATAGATCCTACCACCTTTCGAGATTTCACAAAACCCATGGGTGCACAAAGTCCAGATAGATTGGAACAATTCAAGAAGCGTTTCAGGGTAATTAATTCCATATAAATTTTGAAACAATTCAAATTCATTCAGTATTATAAGAAATTAGAAATTGATATTTATTGTTGGAGTTTTACTTTTGAATATTTAGGGGTCAGAGGGTACTTACAACATTAGCAAAATTGCATTATGGAAAGCGGCTTTTTCAAAAATGTTACAAAGATATACGCTATTTCACTAATTTCACCAAAACCAAACAACTCTATAGCATAAATTTAAAATTGAAAGTCATTCGTTGCCTAAAGTTCTGTACAATTCTTTTTTAGGGATAGCATTTTCTTCAAGGGGTTGAAATGTTTTCAAATATTACCCGCATATTATGACTCCTCTCCAAAGATGTGGAGCCGTGTACAAAATTTTAGACCAATATCTGTATCTTACCTCCAAAAATGGCTGTAAAATGCACAGTCAATTACAGTTGGCTCAATTGTAAGGAGTGTGATTCACGTTTCTCGATGATTTTTCCTTTAGCTTGTTTTTTGAGGGATATCCTAATATTATAAGTTATAATATTTCTGATTAAAATGGTTCAAAGAATTATTTCATGACTTGAAAAGTTCCCACAAATTTTTTCAAACCTCATTTATCTCTATTACTTCATATTTCTGAGAATTCTCGGATTGTAATTTTTATTTAACAGGTTTATATTTTTGAAATGAAAGTAGCTACTGTTTCATATTAATTCATAAATAACAAAAGCTTCTAACATGAATATATATGTACTGATAGAAAGTTTAGCATGCTTCACTAGGAGTTACTCAGGGACTGGTCTTAGGACCGTCATTGTTCCTACTGTTTGCGAATGACTTGCCAAACTTTATCAGCGAGGGTATAGTCACAATGTTTGTAGATGACAACAACGGTTTCAGGCAGGTCTCTTGAGGAAGTTCAAACCAAAATTCGCAAGACATGCAAAGAAATGGAGTTCTGGTGCAACAAAAACTCTTTGATTTTGAACAATGAAAAAACTGTATGTGTAAATTTTCATCTCCATAGGAAGATTCCTAAGTTAATAAAGGAACAATTTCCATTTCCTTTCACAACCAGTAACTTCTGGGTACCTGGCTCGACTCTGATTTGAGCTCCAATAATCACATAAAACATGTATGCAACAAATTAAACAAAGCTTTTTATGGAAATCGTATGTTAATGAACGAACTCTGATAAACCTATATTATGCACTAGCTTACAATCTTTCTTACAATATAATATCTTGGGGTTGTGCCAATGATCTTAATAGAGTTCTTGCTTCACAAAAGAGATTAATGAGATTAATTTTCGACTAGACTACCGTGGAAGTTTAGAGAAGCATTCAAGAAATACTCAATTTTAACTGTTTCTTCTATGTACATTATGAAGTGGGTTAACTATACCAGGAAATATTTCAATACTTTTCATCAACAATCTGACGTTCATGACTATAACACAAGGACCATAAATCTCCGTTTACCTCCTCACAAAACCACTATGTTTTGCAAATCTCCAGGTTATAAATGTATTATTTTTTATAATGCTTTACCAGTTGACATCAAATCAAAATCCACTTACAATTCATTCAAGATTGGCGTGAATTCATTCTTCCAACAAAAACCTTTTTACTCCATCAGGGAATTTTTGTGTCCTGACAATTTATAACTATGTTTTTCTGGGCAGCGAATGCACATAAATTATATATACGGGAAATCTATTATATTATACATATTTCTTACACATACACTATGTACATCTAATTGTCTCTGTAATCATTGTACCAATTCTTTGTTTGACTTTTCTTCTGTACTTTGTATGTTATTAAGGTGAATAAAGATTATTATTATACGTGAAATATGTAAATTTGGATCTTTTGGCAGTAGAATTGAAAAAGATTTTTCAACTCTTTTTCAGGAGTGGGATGACCCTCATGGTGAAACACCACCGTATCATTATGGAACGCATTATTCAAGTGCTATGATTGTGTGTGCTTATTTGGTACGATCAGAACCGTTCACGCAACATTTTCTACGATTACAAGGCGGTCATTTCGATTTAGCGGACCGTATGTTCCATTCTATCAAAGAGGCTTGGCTGTCTGCTTCAAAACACAACATGGCAGATGTGAAGGAACTCATTCCTGAGTTTTTTTATTTGCCTGAATTTCTGGTGAATTCCAATGAATTCGACTTGGGTAATTATAGACTAACTTGTGATTAAATAAAAATTGTAACATTCACATTCATAGATTTGATATGTGTCATTTATCTAATATTTTACTCTGAATATTCTACTTGTTATCACATTTACTACAGTGAATAATAACTTAACATTTTACAACTTTGATAGAAGCGGCAATTACATGATGTAAATCCATTCTGAACTTGAATAAAATAACTATTAAAAGTTTGATTTTTACTAATTTAAGTACCGTAATATTTGTTTGAAGTTTACCTTTTTACATAATTGTTTTGAAAGTTGTAAGACAATGACAATAATCAAATGCCATGATGTTTAAAGTCCTTTTTATAGAATCGCCTGCACCCCTAATTCGTATTCATGTTTACAGGAATTAAACAAAGTGGAGTTGCGCTGGGTCATGTAGTTTTACCACCTTGGGCAAAGCAAGATACAAGAGAATTCATAAGAGTTCACAGAATGGCTCTAGAATGTGATTATGTTTCCCAAAATATTCATCACTGGATAGATCTAATTTTTGGATATAAGCAACAGGGCCTGCCAGCTGTAGAAGCTGTAAATGTTTTCCATCACCTGTTTTATGAAGGGAATGTTGATATTTACAAGTATGTATTTAAGTAGTTTTAATAGGGTTTTACAGGCAAATAAAAACCACATGCTAATTGTCAAGTTGTGATTTGAATTATCGTGTCAAATGATAATTTTAATTATATCTATGGTTTCGGCGTTTACGTAGTGTAAATTCATAATACTACAGAAGTTGGAGAATAAAACTCAAATTTTACACAAAACTTTTAACATTTAATTTAAAAATGCTGACAAATTGTTTCACCACACTGTGGCATTATCAAAGCGAGGAGTTATCAACTAAAGCTAAATCTAAAAGTCTGTCCTTAAATATCAGGGATCAGAATGTGGTGCAGATTGAGGGATGGGGGTGGATAATGGTGGGAGTGTGTTTACAAAATTGTTAACAAGCGGTGAATTATATGTGTCGATTTGATCATTTAATATTACATTATTATTGTTTTTTGCGTGTTTCAAAATTTCTCAAATCAAGAAACAATAGCCGCCCTGCAAGAATAGCACTCGAGAAAGCTGAATCGGTTTGGTTAAACGAACAACTCAAGGACTTCTACTGGAAAAGAAATGTTCTCCACCACTATGTAAAGGTACTACATTCACAACTCACCTTTAAGCTCCATAATATAGAATTTGATATACTTGATAATAATATTCGCGAAAAAATCTCATCAATAGTACATAATAAATTCTTGAAACAGAAGAAAATGTTAAACAGTTTAATCCAAAACTAACAAAGAAGCTAATTTCACAAATAATAAAAAACCGAACACTTCTCTAGCAGATGAGCATAAATTCAATTATCACAGTAGATTTGTAAACTTATCAGAAGTAACTTTCAGTGTGTCAGAAATCAATTTACTTAACAAAGGCTTTAAATATAATATCCCATTTAAACCCAATAATAAACACTTTGAAAACCTTACTGTTGAAACAGAAGTTGCACTCAAACAGTCAGAAACAAAAATTAAATATAATTCAAGCGATATACTGATAAATTCTACTAAATTAACTTCTAGCAAATTCGTAAATCCAGAAATTAAAATTGCTAAAATACTTAATGAAAAGACAATTAAAAATAATATCGTGTTCACGATTCATCTCAACCCAATAAAATTCTAATTAAATTAGGAGAATAAATTAATAATATTATAGATATTACAAATAAAACTACTAACAAAATAAATCGATTTAAATTTAAATCCCCCTCTATATAATCAATACTATAATAAATTACTATAGATGAAATTAATAAAACAAATCTTGAAAATAATAATGATATTCAATCAATTACTAATAATATAGAAATATTAGTTCTATTAAATATAATAAAATTAAATTCTAAAAAATAAATTATATTATTAAATATAAAATTTAAAGATATTAAAAATAAAAAAATAAATAAAAAAAAAAATATATTAAAAAATATTAAACAAATAATTTAAGATAAAATTTATAACTTTGATATCACAAATCAATATTTTTATTAAACTACTTAAATAAAAAAATAAGTCTCTTTTTAAAATTAATAAATTTAATGGAAATCAATGAAGAAATAATAACAAAAATTCACGAATATTATTAATTCAAAAAGAAAATAAACCAGAATAAAATATTCCATGTTGAGAAAAAGAATATAAAAAAAGAGAATATACAGCACTAAAAAAAGATAATAATATTAATAAAAATATAAAAAAATAAGAATAATTAACTAATCTATTAATAATAAAAATTTCTCCTAATAAATTCAATGAAGGAGGAGCAGCCATATTTGCAACACAAAATAAAATCATCATATTGATAAAGAAGGTATAATATTAATTAAGCCTTTATTTAAATATAAGCTTCGTCTTCTTATTCGCTCATATAAAATATTTGCTAAAACAAATAATCCTGAAGAACATAATCCATGTGCAATTATTATAACAAACGCTCCTATTATTCCCCAACAAGTTAAACTTATAATGCCTCTTAAAACTATTCCTATATGTGCCACAGAAGAATAAGCAATTAATATTTTTATATCTCTTTGACGAATACAAATAAAAGATACAATTACTCCTCCTAATAAAGAAATAATAATAAAAATTAAGTTAATTTTTATACCTAAATCTAAAAATAATTTTAAAAACCGTATTAAACCATAGCCCCCTAATTTTAATATAATTCCTGCTAAAATTATAGATCCTGATACCGGAGCTTCTACATGAGCCTTCGGAAGCCATAAATGTAATATAAATATAGGTATTTTTACTAAAAATACTATATTTATACAAATATATATATATCATTTACTTAAATTTAAATTCAAAAAAATAAAATCTAAAGAATAATTTAAATTATATAAATAAAAAATTATTAATATCATTGGTAAAGACATAAATATAGTATAAAATAATAAATATATACCAGCTTGAATACGCTCAGGTTGATACCCCCAACCAATAATTACAATTAATGTAGGAATTAAACTAATCTCAAAAAATAAATAAAATAAAAATAAATTTATAACAATAAAAGTTATAATTAAAGATAATAATAACAATAAAATTATAAAAATAAATATTTTATAATAATTATTATTTAAATAAATTTTTTCTCTAGCTAAAATTATTAATAAACAAATTCAAAACCTTAACAAAATTAAAAAATAAGAAATTATATCATATCCTATATTAAATCTAATATATCTTATAATAAATCTAACATTAAAAAGGAAAAAAAAAGTAATAATTAATAAAAAAAATTGTATTAATCAAAAATTTACTAAAAAAGATAAAGGTATCAAAAAAACTAAAAACAAAATTAATTTTATCATAAAATATTAAAAGAATTAAAATAATCATTACCATGAGTTCGAATTATTATTACTAAAATAGATAATCCTAAAGCACCTTCACAAACTCTTATAGAAATAAAAATTATACAAAAATAATATTCATAATTAAATATACTCAAAAAATAAAATAAAAATATAAATATAATTAAAATAATAAATTCTAAACTTAATAATATTAAAAGTAAATGATTACGTTTAAGTAAAAAACTTAAAATTCCAGAAAAAAAAATATATTAATATATATTAACATTTGTTTTAATAATTTAATTAAAATATTGGTCTTGTAAATCAAAAATAAGAAATTCTTTTAAAACTTCAGAGAAAAAGTAACCTTTATCATTAATCTCCAAAATTAAAATTTTTTTTAAAACTATTCTCTGTATATCCTTAATTTTAATAATCTCAATTTTATTTATTATTTTTTCTCATCCTATTACAATAGGAATAATATTATTAATTCAAACTATTTTAATTTCTTTAAATATTAGAATAATAAATTTCAATTCATGATATTCTTATATTTTAATTTTAATTATAATTGGAGGAATATTAATTTTATTTATTTATATAACAAGAATTGCTTCAAATGAAAAATTTAATTTTTCTTATCTAAATTTATTAACAATTTTTATTATTTTTATCCCAATTAACTTTATAAATAAATCTATTTTTAATTTTAATAATAATTATAATTTTAATTTATCTATAAGAAAATTTTATAATATACCTTCAAGACTAATCATAATTATAATTATTTTTTATTTATTATTAACTATAATTGCAATTGTAAAAATTTGTAAATTAAATAAAGGAACTTTACAACAAAAATTTTAATGAAAATACCTTTACGAAAAACTTCCCCTTTATTAAAAATTATTAATAATTCATTAATTGATCTTCCTACTCCATCAAATATTTCAACTTTATGAAATTTTGGATCTTTACTAGGAATTTGTTTAATAATTCAAATTATTACAGGATTATTTTTAGCAATACATTATTGTCCTAATACTTTAATAGCTTTTAATAGAATTATCCATATTTCACGAGATATTAATTATGGATGATTAATTCGAACTCTTCATGCTAATGGAGCTTCAATATTTTTTATTTGCATCTATTTTCACATTGGCCGAGGACTCTATTATAATTCATCAAATTTAACATTAACATGAACAGTAGGAGTATTAATTTTATTTATAGTAATAGCAACTGCTTTTTTAGGATATGTTTTACCTTGAGGTCAAATATCTTTTTGAGGAGCTACAGTTATTACAAATTTATTATCAGCTATCCCATACCTAGGAAATTCTATTGTACAGTGATTATGAGGAGGATTTGCAGTTGACAATGCAACTTTAACTCGATTTTTTACATTTCATTTTTTATTACCTTTTATTATTTCTGCTTTAATTATTATTCACCTTTTATTTCTACATCAAACAGGGTCTAATAATCCTTTAGGGACAAATATAAATCTAGACAAAATTCCATTTCATCCTTATTTTGTTTTTAAAGATATTGTAGGATTTATTATTATAATTTTTTTATTGACATTATTAACTTTAAGAAATCCTTTTTTATTAGGAGATCCTGATAATTTTACTCCTGCTAACCCATTAGTTACTCCTACTCATATTCAACCTGAATGATACTTTTTATTTGCATATGCTATTTTACGATCTATTCCTAATAAATTAGGAGGAGTTATCGCTTTAGTTATATCTATTGCAATTCTTTTTTTTATTCCAATTTTTAATAAAAAAAATTTTTTAACTAATCAATTTTACCCAATAAGAAAAATTTTATTCTGAATATTAGTTATTTCAATAATTGTTTTAACTTGAATTGGATCACAACCCGTTGAAGATCCATTTATTTTAATTGGTCAAATTTTTACAGTAATTTATTTCATAATTTTTATCATTAATCCTTTTATTTTTAAATTTTGAGATTTAATTATATTTAATTAATCAATGAACTTGAACAAGTATATATTTTGAAAATATAAAAAAGAATAAAATTTCTATTGATTTATACAAAAATTAATTAGCTATATTAAATAAGAAAAATAGTAAATTTTTAATCCAAAATAAAAATAGAGATAAAATAAAGAAATAGGCAAATATATTTTTCAAGCTAAATATATTAATTTATCATAACGAAAACGAGGTAAAGTACCACGTACTCAAACTCAAAAAAAAGATATAAATCTTAACTTAAAAAAAAAACTCAAGAAAATAAATCACCCCCTAAAAATATTAGAGAACATAATATTCTTATAAATAAAATACTAGAATATTCTGCTAAAAAAATTATAGCAAATCCTCCTCTTCTGTATTCCACATTAAAACCAGACACTAACTCAGATTCCCCTTCAGCAAAATCAAAAGGAGTACGATTAGTTTCAGCTAAACTAGTAACTACTCATATTAAACATAAAGGAAAAAATAAAAATAAAAATCAAATATGTTTTTGAAATACTATAAATTCTAATAAATTTAATCTTTCAATTATAATTAAAAAAGATAAAAAAATTGAAAATATTCTTACTTCATAAGAAATAGTTTGAGCAATAGCCCGTAAACTACCTAATAAAGAATAATTAGAATTAGAAGATCATCCTGCTAATATAATTCTATAAACTCTTATTCTAGATACAACAAAAAAAATAATACTGATAAATTAAAATTAAAAACCCCTGAAAAAAAAGGTATACAAACTCATAAAAATAAAGATAAAAATAAATTTATAATAGGACATAAATAATAAATAAAATAATTAGATATAATAGGATAAGTTTGTTCCTTAGAAAAAAGTTTAATAGCATCTCTAAATGGTTGTAAAATACCTAAAAATCCAACTTTATTAGGACCTTTTCGAATTTGAATATAACCTAAAACTTTACGTTCTAATAAAGTTAAAAAAGCAACACCAATTAAAACACTAATAATTAAAATAATTATAGACATTAAAATAAAAAAAATATTAAAATACAAGTATTATTTATAAAAAATTATATAATTAGATTCTAAATCTAATGCACTACTCTGCCAAAATAATATTAATATTCAAAATTTAAATTATTAATTTTATATTTGGTCCTTTCGTACTAAAATATAATTTTTAATTAAAGATAGAAACCAACCTGGCTCACACCGGTTTAAACTCAGATCATGTAAAGTTTTAAAGGTCGAACAGACCAAATCCTATAGCTTCTGCACCATAAATTAACTTTAATCCAACATCGAGGTCGCAATCTTTTTCATCAATTAGAACTATCAGAAAAAATTACGCTGTTATCCCTAAGGTAATTTAATCTTTTAATCATTTATATGGATCAATTTTTCATCAATTAATGTTAAAAAAAATAAAAAGTTATTTAAATTTTTAAATCACCCCAATCAAATAATAAAAATATAATTAAAATAATAATACTAAAAAATTAAATATAATTTTATTATAAAACTCTATAGGGTGTCTTCTCGTCTTTTAATAAAATTTAAGCTTTTTAACTTAAAAATAAAGTTTTAAAAAATTTAATTTAAGACAGTATTTTTCTTATCCAACCATTCATTCCAGCTTTCAATTAAAAAACTATTGATTATGCTACCTTTGCACGGTCAAAATACCGCGGCCCTTAAAATTTCAGTGGGCAGGCCAGACTTTAAATTATACTCAAAAAGACATGTTTTTAATAAACAGGTAAAAAAATAATTTGCCGAATTCCTTAAATTAACCTAAAATTTTTTATAAAATTTTATAAAAATATATACTAATTTTATCATCAATTCTAATTATTAAAAATTAATAATTAAATTTTAATAAAAAAATTAAATTAAATATAAATCTTAAATAAATAATAATTTATTATAACATATTTTTATTGATAGAAATTTCTAATCCTACAATTTATAATTTAATATTTAATTATAAAAATAAATTTTAAAGCTCAACCCTTAAAATATTTAATTTTAATTTTATAAAAATTTCCTAATAAATTTTATAAAAATTAAAAATAAAATTAAATTTTTTTCTTAAAAAACTAGATATATTTAAAAACGAATAACGTTTCATTACTAATTTTATATTTTAAATAATTATTTAACATTAAAATTAATATAAAATTAGCTCTTTTAAATTCGAGAAATTTAAATAATTAAATTTTAATTAATAAACCCTGATACACAAGGTACAATAAATAAAATTTTCTTTTAAAAATAATTTATTTTTCAAAATTCTTTTTCAATACTAATAAACTATAATTAAATTAATTTTTTCTTAAAAATAATAAAATTGAATATATTTCTTTTAAATTTAAATAAATAATAACTCCAAATAATTTTTTATATTTAAATCAAACTTTTAAAAGTTAACTTTTTAATGTAAATAAAATATTTTTTTAAACTATAATTTATTTTCTAGATTCACTTTCCAGTAAATCTACTTTGTTACGACTTATTTCAATTTAATTGAAAGTGACGGGCAATATGTACATATTTTAGAGCTAAAATCATTAAAAAAATATATAATTAATTACTTTCAAATCCATTTTCATAATAATTTTAAATATATTAATTCACATATAAAATATATTGTAATCCATCTCTTCTTTATTATAAACTGCACCTTGATCTGATTTTAATTTTTATAAAAATTGAGAATTTAATTTCTTATAAAATACTTTTCTACGATGGTATACAAATTATTAAATAAAGTAAAATTAATCGTGGATTATCAATTATAGAACAGATTCCTCTGAAAAGACTAAAATACCGCCAAAATCTTTAATTTTTAAGAACTTAACTAATACTAATTTTGATTTATATTTTATAACTAAAATAATAGGGTATCTAATC
The DNA here is from genome assembly GCA_958510875.1 of Endomychus coccineus. Lineage (NCBI taxonomy): Eukaryota > Metazoa > Arthropoda > Insecta > Coleoptera > Endomychidae > Endomychus > Endomychus coccineus. The sequence goes on from OY294067.1 coordinate 75,384,746, forward strand.
CTAGTTTATCTAAAAGCTTTCTAAACTTCATTAAATAAATAAAAATTTTATAAATTTAAAATTTCACTTAATAAATTTATATTTAATTTTTTATAATATTTAAATTAATTTTATCAAAAAATATTATATTGCATTATTTGTTTAACCGCAACTGCTGGCACAAATTTTGTTAATACTGTTTATATTAATAAATCTAATTTTATTTAATTTTTAAATTTATATACTGCGATTTTAATAATAAAATTTTTTAAATTTTAATTAACTCCTACAAAAATTTACATGTAAATTAAACAAAAATATAATATAAAAGCTAGAATAAAACTTTATTATAATTAAATAAAAAAACAAACATAAAATTAATTAAATAAATTAAAATAAAACATTAATTATTTATAAAAATAAATATTTTCAATAATAATAATGTTAAACAAATTAAATTATAATTAATAAAAAAAATTTTTATAAACATTTCAAAGCGTTTCTGCCTAGAGATTTTTTTTTTTATTTATAATTTCATTTTAAAAGTTTTTTTTTCAAAAAAAAAATTATTATTAAAATATTTATTAAACATTATAATTCCCTACAAATTAAAAAGTTAATTAATATATAATAATTAATTAATTTACTCATCAAGAATTTATTTATTTACAATTTAACTTTTAATTATTTTAATTCCCTACAAATTAAAATAATTAAAAATTAAATCAAAATAAATATTTATATTCAATAATTAAATAATTTAATTTTTAATTATAATTCCCTACAATTTACAATTTAATTCTTAATTATTAATTTATTATATTCAAATATTATTTAAAATTTAATTCTTAATTATTTAAACTAAGTTTTAAATATCAAATAAAACTTTATTTAATTTTAATAAATCAATAAACATATATTAAAATAAACTAAAAATTTAAAACTATAATTTAAATAAAAAATTTTTAATATAAATAAAATTTTCAATAAAATTATTTATAAATAAAAATAGCAATAAAAAAAAATAACAATAAAATTAATTTTAAATTTTCATATATAAAAGCATAAAAAAGAAAATTCCCCAATATAATATAACTTTATTTTATACTAATAAATAAATAAACATTAACTATATAAAATTTTATAGATTAATTCTTAATTATTAGAATAATTAAGAATTAAATTGTAAATAAATAAACTCTTTTTTTTTTTTTTTTTTAACTATCGGTATCTTTCTTAATAAATGATTTATATTTTAATAATCAATAAGTTTTATATATTAATTAATAATTAAATTAAAATTTTAATATGATTTTATTAAGAATAAATATATATATATATTATAATATATAAATATACTAATTATTTATACTATAATAGTTTCAAATAATAGTATATATATATATATAAGAATTTAATATATTAATAAGATTTATTTAAAATATTATAATATACAAAATCTTATTATTCTTCTTTTTTTTTTCTTTATCGAAGTTTTTAAAGTTTATATACGAATATTGTATACTAATTATACTAATAATGAATTAAATTGAATATTATTAAATATATAATATATATATATATAAGCCGTTATACATATATATACTTATATTATGTAAAGATTAAACTTTTATTATAGAAAACAAACTTGGCACTTTTCGAAGAAAAAAAAACTTCATATCTGACTTTTTCATCTAAAGCCCCAAAATCCAAAAAATTTTTTACAAAAAAAAAAAAAAAAAAAAAAAATCATGAAATTCTCGATGTTTTAATATTTCATCTATAACAAAATTTTGAAATTTTAAAAATTCTAATTTTTCTTTAGAAAATTTATTTAAACTCTTTATAAAGTTTATTGTTTTATTGATTGATAAAAAAGATTTAATGAAGTGCCTGAAAAAGGACTATTTTGATAGAATAGATTATTTAGGTCAATCCTAACTTTATTACATTTAATAAAATCAAATTATCTCTTAGAATATCAAAAATTCTTGTACATCATATACTAAAATGTAAAAGATAAGCTAAACAAGCTATTGGGTTCATACCCCACTTATAAAGGTATACCCCTTTTCTTTTTAATTATTAAATTCTATAAATTATTATTTTTTAATTCTATAATAATAGGAACTTTTATCTCAATTTCAGCTTATTCGTGATTCTCTATATGAATCGGATTAGAAATTAATTTATTATCTTTTATTCCCCTACTAATAAAAGAGAAAGATATAATTTCATCAGAATCTGCATTAAAATATTTCATTATTCAAGCCTTAGCATCAATTATTCTACTATTTTCAATAATTTCAATTCTAATAAGAAAAGAATTTATTTTAAATAACTTATTTATTATCACAATAAACTCTTCTTTTCTTACTAAAATAGGAGCTGCTCCTTTTCATTTTTGATTCCCTGAAGTAATGGAAGGATTAAATTGACTTAATTGTATAATTTTATTAACCTGACAAAAAATTGCTCCAATAATTTTATTAATATACTCTTCAAAAATAAGAATATTTTATTTTTATATTATTATTTTATCAACAATTATTGGAGGAATTATAGGTTTAAATCAAATTAGATTACGAAAAATTATAGCCTATTCTTCTATTAATCATTTAAGATGAATAATTACTTTAATTTTTATTAATCAATCTTTATGATTTATTTATTTTATAATTTATTCATTAATTACTTTAAATATCACATTTATTTTTTATCTAACAAATACTTTTTATTTTCAACAATTAATTTCAATTTATAAATTTAAAAATTCTTTTTTTTTTTAACTTTATATCCTTAGGATGTCTTCCTCCTTTTTTAGGTTTCATTCCTAAATGAATTACAATCAATTTCATGATTTCAAGAAATTTTATTTTTATTTCTTTTTTAATGGTAATTTTTACTTTAATTTCTTTATACTTTTATATTCGAATTATATTTAATTCAATAATAATTTCATCCTTAGAAAATTCTTTCATTTCTTCAAAATTTTTTAATTTTTTTATTACTTTATCTAACTCAATCAATATTTTTAGTTTAATTCTTTGCACTTTAATTTTTAATTTAACTTAAAGGATTTAAGTTAAAAAAACTGTTAACCTTCAAAGTTAAAATTAAATATTAATTTAAGCCTTAGAATTTAATTCACCTTTAAATTTGCAATTTAAAATCATTTTTGAATATAAGACTATTTGATAAAGAGATTTTTTATCTATAAATAAATTTACAATTTATTGCCTAATTTCAGCCACTTTATCGAATAAGTGACTATTTTCTACAAATCATAAAGATATTGGAACTTTATATTTTATATTTGGTTTATGAGCTGGTATATTAGGAACTTCCTTAAGAATAATAATTCGTTTAGAATTAGGTAATACAATACAATTAATTGGAAATGATCAAATTTTTAATGTAATTGTTACTGCTCATGCTTTTGTAATAATTTTTTTTATAGTTGGAGGATTTGGAAACTGATTAGTACCTTTAATATTAGGAGCTCTAGATATAGCTTTTCCTCGAATAAATAACATAAGATTTTGACTTCTTCCCCCTTCTTTAACACTATTAATTTTAAGAAGAATTAGAGAAAGAGGAGTCGGAACAGGTTGAACTGTTTACCCTCCATTATCATCAAATATTGCACATAGAGGATCATCTGTAGATTTAGCAATTTTTAGATTGCATTTAGCTGGAATTTCTTCAATTTTAGGTGCAATTAATTTTATTACAACAATCATTAATATACGACCTACTGGAATAACTTTAGATAAAATACCTTTATTTGTTTGATCTGTTTTTATTACTGCTATTCTTTTACTTCTTTCATTACCAGTCCTAGCTGGTGCAATTACTATACTTTTAACAGATCGAAATTTAAATACTTCTTTTTTTGATCCTGCAGGAGGTGGAGATCCTATTTTATATCAACACCTTTTTTGATTTTTTGGTCACCCTGAAGTATATATTTTAATTCTTCCAGGATTTGGTATAATTTCTCACATTATTAGTCAAGAAAGAAATAAAAAAGAAACTTTTGGAACTTTAGGAATAATTTATGCTATATTAGCAATTGGACTATTAGGATTTGTTGTTTGAGCTCATCATATATTTACAGTAGGAATAGATGTTGATACACGTGCCTATTTTACTTCTGCAACCATAATTATTGCTATTCCTACTGGAATTAAAATTTTTAGTTGAGTAGCTACTCTTCACGGAACTCAGTTAAAATTTACTCCTTCTTTACTTTGATCTTTAGGTTTTGTTTTCTATTTACTATTGGAGGATTAACAGGAGTTATTTTAGCAAATTCTTCTATTGACATTATTCTTCATGATACTTACTATGTAGTAGCACATTTTCATTATGTTCTTTCAATAGGAGCAGTATTTGCAATTATAGCTGGAATTGTTCAATGATATCCTTTATTTACAGGTTTATATATAAATAATAAAATATTAAAAATTCAATTTTTTATTATATTTATTGGAGTAAATTTAACTTTTTTTCCTCAACATTTTTTAGGATTAGCTGGTATACCTCGACGATACTCTGATTACCCAGATGCTTATTATATATGAAATAAAATTTCATCAATTGGATCTATAATTTCAACAATTAGAATTTTATTTTTTATCTTTATTGTTTGAGAAAGTATATTTTATAAACGTTATATTAATTCTTCTTTAAATATATCATCTTCAATTGAATGACTTCAATCTTTTCCTCCTACTGAACACAGTTATTCTGAATTACCAATGCTAAATAGAAATTTCTAATATGGCAGAATAGTGCATTGGACTTAAACCCCAATTATAAAAGAATTTCTTTTTTTTAGAAATAGCAACTTGAAAAACTACAATACTTCAAGATAGTTCATCCCCCCTAATAGAACAACTAATTTATTTCCATGACCACACCCTTTTAATTTTAACAATTATTGTAATTTTAGTAAGTTATTTATTTAATATTAAGAATTCTTTTTAATAAATTTTCTTATCGATTATTACTTGATGGACAAATAATTGAATTAATTTGAACAATTACCCCTGCTTTAATTTCAATTTTTATTGCTTTACCTTCTTTACATTTAATTTATATTTTAGATGAAGTGAATAATCCATTAATTTCTATTAAATCTATTGGTCATCAATGATATTGATCTTATGAATACTCAGATTTTAAAAATATTGAGTTTGATTCATATATAAACCCAACAAATTCTATAAAAAATTTTAATTTTCGTTTATTAGAAGTTGATAATCGAATAGTTTTACCTTTTAATTCTAAAATTCGTTTAATTGCATCTTCAAGAGATGTAATTCATTCATGAACTATTCCTTCTTTAGGAGTAAAGATTGATGCATCACCTGGACGTTTAAATCAAATAAGATTTTCTTTAAATCGATCAGGATTTTTTTTTGGACAATGTTCAGAAATTTGTGGAACTAATCATAGATTTATACCTATTATAATTGAAAGAATTTCACCAAAATATTTTATTAATTGAATTTATAATAATTCATTAGATGGCTGAAAGTAAGCATTGGTCTCTTAAACCACTTTATAGTATTTAACAATTACTTTTAATGGAAAATTTAGTTAATATATAACATTAATTTGTCAAATTAAAATAATTAATTATTTAATAATTTTTAATTCCTCAAATAGCACCTATAAATTGAATTAATTTATTTATTTATTTTGTAATATTATTTATTATCCTAAACTCAATTAATTATTTTAACTATTTAAAAATACCAAACTTAAATTCAAATCTAGTTTCTAAAATATTAAAAAATAACTGAAAATGATAATAAACTTATTTTCATCTTTTGATCCTTCTACAAATATTTTATCTTTAAATTGAACTAGATCCCTTATTATTTTTTTAATTATTCCTCAAATATTTTGATTAATTCCTACTCGATTTAATTATATTTTTAATAAAATTTTTATTTCTTTAAATAATGAAATAAAAGTTTTAATACCAAAAAATAATTTCGGAAGAACCTTAATTTTTATTTCATTATTTATTTTTATTCTTGTAAATAATTTTATAGGATTATTTCCTTACATTTTCACAAGATCAAGACATATATCTTTTACTTTATCTTTAGCACTTCCTTTATGATTAAGATTTATAATTTTTGGATGAGTAAGAAATACAAATCATATATTTACACATTTAGTTCCACAAGGAACTCCTTCTTTATTAATACCTTTTATAGTATGTATTGAAACAATTAGAAATATTATTCGACCCGGTACTTTAGCTGTTCGACTTTCAGCTAATATAATTGCTGGTCATTTACTTTTAACTTTATTAGGTAATACAAGATCATCAATATCTTTAAGACTAATCCCAATTCTTATTTTAGTTCAAATTTTATTACTTGGACTAGAATTAGCAGTAGCAATTATTCAATCTTATGTTTTTACAATTTTAAGAACTTTATATTCTAGAGAAGTAAAATAATGTCAAATAAAAATCACCCATTTCATTTAGTAGATTTCAGTCCTTGACCAATTTTAGGCGCAATTAATGCTTTTATTTTAATAATAGGAATTATTAAATGATTTCATTTAATAAATATAAATTTATTTTTTCTTAGATGAATTATTATAATCTTAATTATATTTCAATGATGACGAGATATTACACGAGAAAGAACTTATCAAGGTAACCATACATTAGTAGTAACTTTAGGTTTACGATGAGGAATAATTTTATTTATTACATCAGAAATTTTTTTTTTTATTTCTTTCTTCTGAGGATTTTTTCATAATAGATTATCCCCAACTATTGAATTAGGAATAATTTGACCTCCAAAAGGAATTAATCCTTTTAACCCTATTCAAATTCCTCTATTAAATACTAATTTTATTATCTTCAGGTCTTACAGTTACTTGAGCTCATCATAGATTAATAGAAAATAATATAAAACAAACAAATCAAAGCTTATTAATTACAGTAATTTTAGGTATTTATTTTTCTCTGTTACAAGGTCTTGAATATGTGGAATCACCTTTCACAATTGCCGATTCAATTTATGGATCTTCTTTTTTTATAGCTACTGGATTTCATGGAATTCATGTAATTATTGGAACTTTATTCCTATTAACTTGCTTAATTCGAAATTTATTTAACCATTTTTCAATAACTCATCATTTTGGATTTGAAGCTGCAGCTTGATACTGACATTTTGTAGATGTAGTATGATTATTTTTATATATTTCAATTTACTGATGAGGTAGATATTTATATAGTATAAATATTATAATTGATTTCCAATCAAAAGATCTTTTTTAAAGTATAAATAATATTTACATTAACTTTTACAATAATTTTATTCTTTTTAATTAGTAATATTTTAATAATATTATGTAATTTTATTTCAAAAAAATCATTTTTTGATGGAGAAAAAAACTCACCTTTTGAATGTGGTTTTGACCCTAAAAATTCAGCTCGTCTACCTTTTTCTTTACATTTTTTTTTAATTGCAATAATTTTTTTAATTTTCGATGTAGAAATTACTTTAATTTTACCTTTAATTTTTTCATTAAAATTATCCAATCTATTAAACTTTTTATTAGTTACTATTATTTTTTTAATAATCTTAATTCTTGGAGTTTTTCATGAATGAAAACAAGGGGCTTTAAATTGAATTTAGGATAATAGTTAATTATAACATTTAATTTGCATTTAAAAATTATTGAAATTCAATTTATCTTAAATAAGAAGCAAAATTTGCATTTAGTTTCGACCTAAAATTTTGATTTTTATTAATCCTTATTTATATATATATATATATATATATATATATATATATATATATATATATATATATATATATATATATATTAATTGAAACCAAAATAGAGGTAAATCACTGTTAATGATTAAATTGAAATTAATTTCCAATTAAAGAAATAACATAAAATAAGCTTCTAACTTAATTTAAAGCGTTTAACGTTTTTATTTCTATTTATATAGTTTATTAAAACATTATATTTTCATTATAAAAATAGATTTTTTCTTATAAATTACTTAAAAATAAATTTATTTCCTTAATATCTTCAATATCATACTCTTATATAAGCTATTTAAGTTAAAAAAAAATAAAAATAATTAATAATCAAAAAAATAAAAGAATAAGTATATATTCAAAATTTTTTAAAAAATAAAATCTTAATTTTTTAGAAAAGTAAATAAAAAAATTAAATAAATTTTGACTTCCAAAATATTCTAATCATCCTTGATCCAATATTTTAATATAATTTTTACCTAAATCTATAGGATAATAATTAATTCCTAAAGTAGAAATAAAAGGTAAATTTCATATTAAAAAAATAAAATGAAATTTTCTTCCTATAAAACTTAAATTATAAGATAATTTAAATTTAGCTAATTCATACCCTAAAAAAATACCTAATATAACTATAAATAAAGTTAATATTTTTATAAAAAAAGGTAAAATAATAATATAAGGAGAAGAAAATATTACTCATCTTAATAATCTTCCTATAAAAATTACTCTTATAATTAAACCTCTCATTCCTTTTAATATCTTAAACCCTTTCTCATTTAATATATTTAAAGATAATAAATGAAAATCTCCTAATATTAGATAATAAAATAAACGAAATCTATAACATACAGTTAAACCAATAGATACATAAAAAATAAAATAAATAAATATATTTATAACTCCCATAGATATAACTTCTGAAATTAAATCTTTTGAATAAAACCCTGAAAAAAAAGGTAAACCACATAAAGATAAATTTCTAATATTTAAATATGTAAAAGTTAAAGGTATAAAATTTAATATACCTCCTATATAACGAATATCTTGACAATTATTTAAATTATGAATAATATTACCCGCACATATAAATAATAAAGCTTTAAATAAAGCATGAATTAATAAATGAAAAAATCTTAATATATAATCCCCTAAAGCTAAAATAACAATTATTAAACCTAATTGACTTAAAGTTGATAAAGCAATAATTTTTTTTAAATCAAATTCAAAATTAGCTCCTAATCCTGATATAAATATTGTTAAAGAAGAAATAATTAATAAAAATATTATTAAATTTCTATTAAATCTAAAATTAAAACGAATTAATAAATAAACTCCCGCCGTTACTAAAGTAGAAGAATGAACTAAAGCAGAAACAGGAGTTGGAGCAGCTATTGCTGCAGGAAGCCAAGAAGAAAATGGAATTTGAGCTCTTTTTGTTATAGCTGCTAAAACAACTATAAAAGAAATTAATTTTATCTCATTATCTAATTTTATTAAATCAACATAAAAAATAAAATTTCAACTCCCATAATTTAATATTCAAGCAATTGATATTAATAATAAAACATCTCCTACCCGATTTGATAAAGCAGTTAATATACCCGCATTAAAAGATTTATTATTTTGATAATAAATTACCAAACAATAAGATACTAATCCTAATCCGACAAAGGTAATACAATAATTGCAATAGATAAACCTACATATTTAGAAAAAATTGATCAATTTTTAGATCCAACAAAATTTATAGAACTAAAATCAGACCCTACAATGAAATTCTAGGCAAATATTAAAAATTCTCTCAAAAATATCCAATATATTTTGACTGAATATGAGTAGCCTCGTTTAATGAACATGAATCCTCAACCACCTTCTCTTTATGGTTTATTAAAAATTCACAAAGACGATACTCCCATAAGACCCGTCTGTTCATATATCAATGCACCCTGTCAAAAAATAGCGAAAAAGTTAGTCAACATAATATCAACATATACAAACTTTAAACCTAAATACAGTATAAAAAACTCTTTCCAGTTAATAGAAAAAATAAAAGATGTAGAATTAAAGACAAATATCAAACTTGTATCTTTTGATGTCAAGAACCTTTTTCCAAGTATTCCCACACAATTGACCATCACTCTAATTGAAGATCTTTTAATCCGCAATAATACTTTACCGGCAATAACACAGGAAATATTAAGTTTAATCTCACTTTGCATAGACCAAAATTATTTCACAATTTACGATAAATATTACAAACAGAACACCGGACTCCCCATGGGTTCGCCATTATCTCCGTTGCTAGCAGAAATATTTATGAATTACTTGGAAACTAAGATTTTAAATTCCAATTTTCAGCACATGTTTGTATATTGGTATCGCTATGTTGACGACGTAATCGCTTGCTATACAGGCAGTAACCGTCAAATAAATTCTTTTCTCACCTATATCAACAACTTACACCCAAATATAGAATTCACATTAGAGATGGAAAACAACAAGTCCTTAAACTTTTTAGATCTGACAATTTCACACACAAATAATTACTTTTCTTTCGCTATTTATCACAAGCCCACCCACACAGATACCACAATACACAACACTTCTTTACATCCACAATCACATAAGCTAGTAGCATATAATTGTATGATACATAGATTAATTAATGTCCCATTAAGTAAAGATAATTTCCATTTAGAATTAAACAGAATCGTAGATATTGCCAAAAATAACGGTTATAATGTCAAGATAATTAATAAAATACTCCAAAATAAACTCAATAAAAAAGCCTTAAGCATAATTTATCCGCAAATTAATAATAATACAAAATCAAATTTCACATGTCTAACATATTTAGGTAAACATTCACTAAAAATATCTCAATTCCTTGAAAAACAGAATAAAAACGTCGCCTTTAAAACAACAAATAACCTATGCCCGTATATTAATAACTCGAAATCTAAAAAAGATAACTTAAAGAAATCTGGAGCTTACAGACTGAGATGTGATGACTGTAGTGCTTTGTACATAGGACAAACTGGACGCAGTTTCAGCGTAAGGTTCAATGAACATTTGAGAAGTTACAGGCTCAAAAAAGAAGACTCTAATTACGCAAATCACCTGTTAGAACATAACCACAATTTCACCCTTAATCCTGATATTCTACATATTCAGGAAAAAGGACATAAACTTAATATATTAGAATCCATAGAAATTTTGAAACACGCAAAAAACAATAATAATGTAATATTAAATGATCAAATCGACACATATAATTCACCGCTTGTTAACAATTTTGTAAACACACTCCCACCATTATCCACCCCCATCCCTCAATCTGCACCACATTCTGATCCCTGATATTTAAGGACATACTTTTAGATTTAGCTTTAGTTGATAACTCCTCGCTTTGATAATGCCACAGTATGGTGAAACAATTTGTCAGCATTTTTAAATTAAATGTTAAAAGTTTTGTGTAAAATTTGAGTTTTATTCTCCAACTTCTGAAGTATTATGAATTTACACTACGTAAACGCCGAAACCATAGATATAAAAAAGAATACTATTAAATCATAACTGACAATCTAAAAATTTCTTCAAAGTATAGAAAGAATGTTCAGTAAGAAAATTTTCAATTGTCGAGTGGGAGCTCTCTAATAAGTAGTGGTAGTTTATTGAAAGAAGTTGGATCCAAGTAATTAACGCTACTTCTACTACGTTTTATGCGGTGATAATTAATGTGAAAATTATATTTCGCTGTGATGTTGACACAGTGCATGCATATCACATCGAGTAGAATATTCGTTAATATGTGTTTTAACATATATTGGACAATGTTGAATGTAAATGCAAGGAAGAGACATATATTTTAGGTCCTTGAAGGCATGTTTACAGTCTTGTCGGTAAGGCAGAATCTCGAAAACATGTGACATATTTGCTCAGTGACCCCATACTAAAATGCCATAGCTAATTTTCCAGTGTATTACACCAAAATAAGTTGTGAGCATTACATTAACAAATGCAATTTCCTAGCACGTAAATTCCTTTAGCAACTGACGAAGCACCTTGATCACAACGTTTTCACCAAGTTAATCCTTCATCTAGTAGTAATCCAAGAAATGATACAAATTCACAATTGTTGGAGCCCGATAGTTGTCTTAAGGAAAAATAGAAGGTTACAGTTTTTCCACTATTGATATTCAATTTATTATGTGTAAACCAGTTAAGCAAATCAGTTCGACTCTCCATGAATGAATTTTGTAAATCAACTAAGTCTGTATTAACCCTTGATGCGGTTGTATCATCTGCATATAATATTACTTTGCCTTTATGAACCTGTAACGGTAAATCATTAATGTATTTAAAAAAGTACAGGTTCAAGTATGGAGCCTTGAGGTACCCCTAAAGTAACCGGCAACATAGACGAGTTACTAGAATGCATATATACAACTTGCATTCTACCAGATATATAAGACCGTATCAAAGACAGTTCCATTGCTTCGCCGTTTGATAGGAAAATTAAGTCTGGTAGAAAGAAGTTCGGCAGGTCTGGAGCTTGACAATGAAGGGGTGACTAGCTTGAGCTCGTCTAGTTCGCCTATGTGGAATTTCTCGTGGTGGAATAAAAGACGGGATTTCTAATGGACACCGACCATGGAAATATATATAAAAAAGGGAGAGCATAAAGCATAATTTATCCGCAAATTAATAATAATACAAAATCAAATTTCACATGTCTAACATATTTAGGTAAACATTCACTAAAAATATCTCAATTCCTTAAAAAACAGAATAAAAACGTCGCCTTTAAAACAACAAATAACCTATGCTCGTATATTAATAACTCGAAATCTAAAAAAGATAACTTAAAGAAATCTGGAGTTTACAGACTGAGATGTGATGACTGTAGTGCTTTGTACATAGGACAAACTGGACGCATTTTCAGCGTAAGGTTCAATGAACATTTGAGAAGTTACAGGCTCAAAAAAGAAGACTCTAATTACGCAAATCACCTGTTAGAACATAACCACAATTTCACCCTCAATCCTGATATTCTACATATTCAGGAAAAAGGACATAAACTGAATATATTAGAATCCATAGAAATTTTGAAACACGCAAAAAACAATAATAATGTAATATTAAATGATCAAATCGACACATATAATTCACCGCTTGTTAACAATTTTGTAAACACACTCCCACCATTATCCACCCCCATCCCTCAATCTGCACCACATTCTGATCCCTGATATTTAAGGACATACTTTTAGATTTAGCTTTAGTTGATAACTCCTCGCTTTGATAATGCCACAGTGTGGTGAAACAATTTGTCAGCATTTTTAAATTAAATGTTGAAAGTTTTGTGTAAAAATTTGAGTTTTATTCTCCAACTTCTGAAGTATAATTTTAATTCCCACGATTCCCACAATTGCATGTGATTTAAGTATAAAATCAATGCTCTAACTGCCAGGAATGAATACGAAACCAATATCAAGTTAAGGTGAAGTTGTAACCATTGACTATAAAGTTGACACAATTGTTTACATGAAATTGCAAGACCTCAACTTTGAGTACTAAAAGTTAAACATCATCAACGGGTGGCTGACCCGTATTTTACAGCCCTTTTTAGAGATGCTATTAAGCTTTTTTCTAAGGAACAAATTTGCCCTATTATATCTAATTATTTTATTTATTATTTATGTCCTATTATAAATTTTTAATTTTAATTTATCAGTTTTATTTTTTTTTTGTAGTATCCAGAATAAGAGTTTATAGAATCATATTAGCAGGATGATGTTCTAATTCTAATTATTCTTTATTAGGTAGTTTACATGCTATTGCTCAAACTATTTCTTATGAAGTAAGAATATTATTAATTTTTAAATTATAATTGAAAGATTAAATTTATTAGTTTATAGTATCTCAAAAATGTATTTGATTTTTAATTCTGTTTTTTCCTCTTTGTTTAATATGAGTAGTTACTAGTTTAGCTGAAACTAATCGGACTCCTTTTGATTTTGCTGAAGGTGAATCTGAGTTAGTATCTGGTTTTAATGTAGAATATAGAAGAGGAGGATTTGCTATAATTTTCTTAGCATAATATTCTAGTATTTTATTTATAAGAATGATATGTTCTTTAATATTTGTAGGGGGTATTTTATTTTCTTGATTTTTTTTTTTTAATTAAGGTTAATATTTTGAGTTTGAGTTCGTGAAACTTTACCTCGTTTTCGTTATGATAAATTAATATATTTAGCTTGAAAAATATATTTACCTATTTCTTTATTTTATTTATATTTTTATTTTGGATTAAAATTTATTATTTTTCTTATTTAATATAGTTGACTAATTATTGTATAAATCAATAGAAATTGTATTCTTCTTTATATTTTCAAAATATATACTTCTTCAAGTTGATTTATTGAAATCTGACTAAATAAATAATTTGCTATGTTCATTGCAGTATTGATGACCCTTTAAAGAAGAATGCTACGATAGGATTCATCAATAACTTTGGTCAAATACCTAAACAATTATTCAAGAAACCACATCCTTGTAAAAGAATGGGTGCTAATAATAACAAAACTTCCGTTATTGATACAGGTTCTTTAGTACAGGCATTTTCAATTCCACAACCTGAAAAATTGTTCTATCACCATCTGGATAATTTGAAACCATCTTTGCAACCGATTAAAGGTAAGCAAGAAAGATTTTGTAGTTTATTAAAAGATTATCCCATATTTCCACCATTACAACGTTTTAACAAACATTCGATTATTTCAGAAGTGAAAAGTCCTGTTGGGCAAATTCTGCATGTAGATAAGACAGTATTAGCAGTTGAACAAAATAAGGTATTGATGCCACCTTCATATAATAAATACGTGGCTTGGGGTTTCGCAGACCATTCACTCAGAATAGGAAACTATGACAGTGATAAGGCAGTATTTGTTTGTGAAACCGCTATCCAGAATAATGGAGAAATATTAGCTTGTGTATGTCCATCTGCAAAGTGCATAGTAACTGCAGGGACAAGTTCGGTGAGTATTCTGATTATAAGGGAAAGATTTTTGAAACAAGTGAAAACGAGATTACACTTCAAACTGTATTGTATTAACGTTGACGATTACTCAGCAGCATTATCAGAAGTATTTACAACACTGTTATCTCCTTTTTGGGAAATAGGTCACAAATGCTTATTATTTTCGTCTTTACGTACGTATCAATTTATAAAACGGGATTTCTTAAAACTAATTATATCAAGCACAAAGCGTCCTTATCTCATTAATTTCGTTTTGGCATTAAATAGCATCAAAAAACGTTAGCCAGATTAAAAACCACATACCTCTAGATCAATTTGAATTCATAAATGCAGTAAAGTTTTGTTTAGAATGCACTTATTTTCAATATGGTGAGCAATATTTTGGACAAATATTCAGGACAACAATGGGATCTCTTATTTCAGCTACTATTGCTAACCTAGTTATGGAATGCCTAGAGAAATCTGTAATAAATTCATTAGATTTTCAATCTGTATTCTTTAAACAGTATGTACATGATTGCCTAATGTGTGTTCCCAATGATAAAATTCAGTATGTAATTAATAAATTCAACAATTTCCAATGTAAACTTCAATTTACTTGTGAAATAGAAGTGAACAAAAACAAATTTCCTATATATGAAGATTGAGCATGATTCAAATGGAATAATGAAAACATTGTGGTTTACTAAAGAAGTTTGGTTTCAATGACATCTTTAATTCAGTTGCACCAACAAGTTATGAAAAAAGTGTTATAAACAGCCTTTCACATCGCGCTGTTAAATTCTCCTACCCAGAGGAGAAAAAACTTGAAAATTTTTCAACCCCATCATTAAACAGTATAATATTAGAAACAAATTCTTGGAAAATTTCACCGCCTTTGCTCAACATTGTTTTGATTATAACAATCAATTCGATTACAAAAATTGAATTATTATAACAGATCTATTACACATAAAACGTGACTACATTAAGTCAAATTTATACTAATTTAATTAATTAAAACGAATTCCTACATGCGTCGTTATAATGTTAAAAGTATATTTTAGGTACAATGCTGAAATAACAATATTTCTAGTAAAGTCTGACAACCTTTTCCTGTTACCTCATAAATTTTTAACGTTGGTTCTAAAGTGGATACTTCAGCGTATTATAGTTTGGTACTCTTATTCAAACATTGCATAAGATGACTTCGATTATTGGAAGTAGATTACTATCCAGTGAATTCTTGATTCATATTCATATACTTGAAACATTAATGTGTTACAATTTCGATTACTCGTGTTTCTGTTCGTTTCGGCGACGTGGGCATTTCCAATTTAAATAAATGCGATAAGGACGCTTTGTGCTTGATACAATTAGTTTTAAGAAATGCCGTTTTGGACATTGATACCTTTTCTGAAGATGGTCGTGAGACCGAAACGTACGTAAAGACGGAAATAATAAGCATAGTGTGATTTCCCGAGAATTTTTATATAAATCATACCTGGATCAAGAATCATTATTAACCTTTCCTTAATGATAATATACAAAAAATAGTTTGGTTCTCCATAATTTAGACAATATATTCTTTCAACTACACACCCACATAATCAAACTTTTGAAGGTACAACATTGATCAAATTACTGGAGATGCGTGGTTTATCTCAAGAATTGCGAGCATTCTTCATGAGATTTTCAATTGTTTGAAAATTAATCTGTGGAGTAACTTGTCCACAACCACCAAATTTGAATTTAATCCATTTTTTTATGTGTATCTAAAAGAATCGGCAAATTTTCAATATTTCGATAACTGAAAGTGCCATTGCAATTATTGTTGACAATCACTCAAGTGTTGGGGAAAGATTGCACACTGTAAACTTAATAGATCTATTGTGTCCCTTTCTGCTGCGGGGTCTTTCAGGGTGTCCTAACAGGTACGATGTCGGATGACTTCAAGTTAGGTAAATCTCCTTCTTCTATTTGATAGGCTCCTTGGTGTTGTGCCCTAGGGTTTGGCAAGGTGGTGCATTCTGCTAGAATAAGAATAGAAGTTTCGTCCTTCTCTTCGCTGTACCTGCACTCTAAGTGCAGGTGTCCTTTCAACCGACAGAGCCCCGTTAGAATTCCCGTTAGTGTTCTGAGTTTATGTTTTCTTAGGTTGATGCAGTTGCTAGAACTCTTCTTGCTGACTCAGTCCTTGTAGTTCTATCCACTGATGAGATCAGTTTTGCCTACTACTTTCTTGAGTTCTTCCAGTATCGTGGGGGCGCTTATTCCGCAGAAGGGTTACGCTCCCAAAAATGGTGTTTCTACCTCTTTTCTTGCGAGTTCGTAAGCTTTTTCCCCCCTCCACTCCGGTGTGTCTCGGAATCCATAGCAAGGAGACTTCTTGCTTAGATTCTCTAAGCATTCCCAAATCATCTTGGAGCTGGGAGTTCAGCGCTTTGATGTCTGCTTGACAATCTGATATGAAGATTATTTCTTGCCTACGAAAGATTTTTTATATTGAACTGGTCACATTTTCCTGTAGCGTCATTTTCTGCTTGGAAAACGCTCAGGGATCTGCCTAAGCTGTCGAAGTATTCGGTTCCAGGTTCATATTTTGCTATTCCAGTCCCTTCTGCTGTTTTAGAGTCAACATTGTAACATTCAATGGCCTTTCTACTGAGTCTTGGGATGGTGTCTTTGTCCCATTCACTTTTACTACTTAGTTTCGTGCTAAATTCTTTCATGAAGCTATGTACACCTTTTTATCTTCTTATCTAGGGGCATATCCCAGGTTTGGTGATTTAAGAGAGGGGTCGACACTTACGTTTGGTGATTCTTTTCACATTCTGTATGTTGTCCTTATCACCTTACTCCAATAATATATGGAGGGGTGTGAGGTTTAGGATTATGTACTTCTATAGCAGCTTTTGGGCACGTTCACATTGGACCTGTTATGGATACACATGCTAGTTTTTGGATTTTCGATGTATTTATCTTTGTACTAGCCCGATTAGTTCTGCCACCCCAGACCACGGCTGCCTCATGTAATCGGTCTCATTATTGCCGAGTAAATCCACTGTAGGGTACTTGGCTACATCCCGTTTTTCCCGCAAAGTTTCTGCATTCTACTAAGAGTTTTGTGGCTTTGTGGGTAATCTCTTTTTCATGTTTGTTTCTGAGAAGTTTTTGTCTAATGTAATTACCAGATTTTTGGCATTCGACTTCCATTTAATAACGCTCCCTTCTAATTCGATTGTTTTGAGGTTAAGGTTTAGTTCCCTTGTAAAGGCTACTAGGGTGGGTTGATATAAAGTCCCATCGATCGACACCACTCTTGAGTGTATTCAACGCCCCTTTAAATTATGTCGCAGAGGATATTCTGGAACTTGCCTCTTTCGAATATAGCTAAGTCTAGCATTGACGGAGAATGCCGAGGTCGGTCAGATGGCAGAGGAGTCGGTCTACAACTAGGCTCCACATCCCTTGAGGGCATCCTCTAGTAGTCCAGATGGAGACAGTTTCTTGTCCTATTTTTGTTGAATCTTCTATTCTGGCAGAGAACAGTTGCAACAACCACCTGATTGTCGTGCTATCTACTCCTCTGTCTTCTACTTCTGTTTCGACTGCATCTTCGGATGGGTTGTCAAAAGCCTTTTCTATATCTAGAAAGACGCAAACTATAGTTCTTTATTCCCGAGGGATCCTAATGTTTTTTAATTCAAGAATTATTTAATTCAAGAATTATCAATCTAATATGTTGGATCTTTCTTAGGTTGTTACAGTATGGGAATATGAAGCGAGGAAAAAGTCGCTTCATATTAAACACAATTTATATGCACACACAGATGCAGTTACTTGTTTAGCTGCTAGTCCAGCATACAATGTTATCATATCTGGATCCAGAGATTGTACAGCTATCATCTGGGACTTATCAAGAGGTGTTTTTGTAAGACAGTTACGAGGGCACGCAGGGCCTATTGCAGCAGTTGCTGTTAATGATTTAACTGGTGACATAGCTACTTGTGCTGCTACATGGTTACATGTGTGGAGTATAAATGGCGATGAACTAACTAGTGTCAACACTTGTGTGGGAAGAGCAGATCGCATGCAGCAGATATTGTGTGTGGCATTTTCCCAAACACATGAATGGGATTCCCTCAACGTTATCATGACTGGATCCACAGATGGTGTTACTAGGGTAAATACAAATTTTCACTTTACTAGTAATTAAGTAATTACACTTTGAAAGCAAGGCGTCTACGTTCGGGAACAAAATATTTTTTCTTTCTAATATTAGTTTGAAATAAATACTAAACGAATAATTAGCAATTAAAATCAAATACATGTAGACAGGCAAGATTTACGCATTTGACCAAACAGGGCCAAACGATAATCGGGACGGAACGGAATGTGTGTGCAAGTGAACATGGAATGCTAACCGAGCCGTATCTCCGGGGCAGTAAACATTCACCAACTATAAGGTTTACGTGTAAGTTTCCCGGTTAACAAAAATATTAACTAGTCTGTTTTAACCGTTTAATTTCCCAACTAGCTCATGATGGTATATCTCAGGGTCTATCGTAATGAAACGGGTCCTTCGATTCCCGATTGACAGTTGTGTCCGAAGCGCCAGCACCACCAGTATTAAATAAAATTTCAGGTTGAGATGAAGAATGAACAACGTGTGAATAAGAGTGAAATTTAAATTTAGATAAATTAATAATTGAATTACAAAAATTTGTGAGGATCAGCAAAACAGATGACTCTGAAAATTTAATTGATTCTGCAAAAAATGTTACCCTCCTTCGAATTTGTTGTAGCCTGTGAACTACATACTATAAGGCTCGGTCCAGTAATTCTGTGCACACGTAGGGGGAAAATGGAAGAACGTTTCAGTCGTTTAACCCTGAAAATAATACAAAACGGAACAGAAATGACCCAAATGCAAAGTGAGGGGAACACACACAGCAAAACAACAAATTATCATCGTCACTGTATGCGTTACCTTCAACAAATTTAATTTAAAAAAATCAACCATAGCGAATGACAAGAAGATATTGATTCTAATCAAAAATTACAAGAAGTGGAGTTCGAGACAAACAATCGAATCCCTACTTGTTGCTGAAAATACTCTATCAATTCGCTACGGTCAAATTAGTTACAGTCTGATAATCAAAGAATTGAATAGATAATTTAAATTTAGATAATAATATTTTACCATTACGAAATAGATAATTTAACTTCAGAAAATAATATTTTACAATTAACCTTGATAAGCCTTAACATAATTAAATTAATACTTCCAAGAATAAAGAACCAGGTTCGTTAACTTTGGTTCAAGTTCGCGCAAGTTTTACCAAACCTTGCAAGAATCGGTCAAATATGCTATAAAAATGAATCCACTACAAATTTTGGTTGCAGCAAATAACAGAAAAAGTTCCTCAATATTCAATTCTCCTTATTTATTTTAGATGTGGTGTATCGATTATGTCCAAGTGCCAAATGAAGACCCCAAAGATGAAATTAAACCAAACAATGAATCTGCAAACCGAGCAAAGCCCATACACAATCGGCTTGTCAAACAAATCAATATTTCTAGTGAAAGTTCAGGAAGTCTGATGAAATCAGGGTCAGAAAGTAGCTTGTCAGAAGATGCCACTGCCAAAAAGAATGTTTCAGAACTTGCCAAGAGAGAAGGTAGTACCAAGGAGTGGAGAAATGAGCAGCAAGAAGAGAAGGAGACTTGCAGTGATATAGAAGAAGTTTCTCTAATATCACCTCCAATACCTGCTCCAAGGAGAAGAAGGTCAAGAGTACATGGCGGATTTCGCAAAAGTGAAGGTTAGTGATTTGGAACTGATAAATAATTGTATGTGATGTATATACTTATTAAGTGTATTATTTCAATTTAAAAATACAAATCATGTAGTGGTTTTTTGTCTCATGAATGAAATTTGGCATATCAGTAGATTAATGAGCGTGAACAAATTTTGTTGTTGAATATCTTGAAAGATAATAAAGTATGAATATGTAAAAAGAAGACAATAATTTAATCATTGTAATATTTCTCAAACATTATAATTCATGAGAATCGACCATACAGTGATTTAATAACCTATGTCTGGTCAAAAATCCTGAGTAGAAGTTCTTGTCTTTCCATTGAACACTATATGGGCAATTCTAAATTAAAGGAGACGATCGAGGGGGAAGGGGGGTCTACGGAACTTGCCGGGCAATTTTTTTCCCTTTCTACATCGTATTTGAACTCGTTTACCGGCATTTAGAGATTAAAATACACTTCAAAAAGTTTTTTATGACTTTTCAATTTTTTGGGTTGTTTTTCAACGAAAATGCCTAAAACAGTTTTTAACCCCCAGAAAACGACATTTTATAGTGAATAAACGTCCAAGAAGTCATTTCCGATCGAACATTGGTCGCTGAATCCAAAAATGGTGTCAGTTTCCTTTCAAAATCCATCATATTCTATCCGTTTGCTGATTTTTGGCAAAATACCTTTATTTTTACGACGTCATATCGGTGAGCAACCATATAAAAAAATTTTTTTTTTGCGAAATATGCGTGTTTTCACCTCAGCTTTACGATCAAATAAGAATTCTTCTGATTAAATGGGTTTTAGAGGTCGAAAAATAGAAAAAAACCGATATTACTGTACGAAAATCTGCCGTCAGGTCGCTGACAAGTCTTTTTGTCGGACATATGACCTCAGAATCGGATTCAGCGGGAAATTTTACGATAAGAAACAGTTCCCGAACGTCATCCAACAGTTTTTACACTCCAGTATACCATATATAATTTTACGCCAAAAAAAACAGGTAAACGTAATTTTTTTCCAGTTTTTGACCTTTTTCGACCTCAAAGTTGCAAAATTTAGAATCGTAAGTAGGATACTTGGATTCCTTGGACAATTTTCGATGGAGAACATGCTATTACATTATTTTTTTAAATATGTTGGTGCTTTGGAAAAGTAGTTTGAAAAAAAGTTTCTTCGTAGCTGCAAATCTAGAGACTTCGTTTTCCTTGTAAATTTTGAAGTTTGTTTCCTAAAACTTTAAATCGATTAAAATCGTGATTAAATGACTGAATTTGATGTAAAATTTCCCAAGCATTCTGATTCTGACAATTTTTCAATCCCACATGATGACCCAGAGCCAGAAAATTCAACAAAGCGCAAAAAATAGGAGGCAAAACAACGAAACCGAATATAAATTAGTGTAATTTAGTAATTTTGTGGGTCTGAGTCATCATGTGGGATTGAAAAATTGTCAGAATCAGAATGCTTGGGAAATTTTACATAGAATCAGTCATTTTGATCACGATTTTAGTAGATTTAAAGTTTTAAGAAACAAACTTCAAACATTACAAAAAACGAAGTCTCTAGATTTGCAGCTACGAAAAAGCTTTTTTTTTAACTGTTTTTCCAAAGCACCAAAATATTTAAAGAAATAATGTAATAGCATGTTTTCGATCGAAAATTGTCCAAGTAATCCAAATATTCTGCTTTCAATTCTAAATTCTGCAACTTTGAGGTCGAAAAAGGTCAAAAACTGGAAGAAAATTACTTTACCTGGTTTTTGGCGTAAAATTAATGGTATACTGGAGTGTAAAAACTGTTGGATGACGTTCGGGAACTGTTTTCTTATCGTGAAACTTCCCGCTGAATCCGATTCCGGGGTCATATGTCCCAAAAAAAGACTTGTCACTGGCCTGACGACAGATTTTTGTACAGTAATATGGGTTTTTTGTCGATTCTTTAGTTTTTTCTCGTTTTTTTTAGTTTTTTCGATCTTTAGACCTCTAAAATCCATTTAGTCATAAGAATCCTCATTTTATCGTAAAGCTGAGGTAAAAACACGCAGATTTCGCAAAAAAAAATTTAATTAAATTTAAATTTTAATTTATAATAAAATGTCGATTTCTGGGGTCAAAAACCGTTTTTTGATATTTTCGTTGAAAAACAACCCAAAAAATTAACAAAAAAACTTTTTAGTAGGAATTTTAATCTCTAAATGCCCCGGCAAGTTTCGCAGGCACCCGCGCCCCCCCCTTGACCGTCTCCTTCAATTTAGAATTGCCCATATACTTCATCGTCCTTTCATTATTTTAATATTTACAAGAAAGTAAGAAATACAATTCAGCTGGCACCTTTTGTTGGTTCAACATTTAATACTTCCGTTTAGTGTATAGTCTAACATTTAATACTTCCGTTTAGTGTATAGTCTAACCATACAAATTTCCATTAATTTTGGACCTTGTGGTTTTGGCACATTTTCATCTTTGTACACTGAACTTCATTTGTTTGCTTATTTGTAATGTTATCCTTTAAACGTTACATATTTCTTTTAATAGCAATGGCTGCAATTTGTTAATGCAATATTTGAAATTCGAGAACCTTTTATCACAAATATAATTAAGTTTCTTCATAATTTATTTGAGTTGGCTATTCTTATTTCAGGGGGTAACAGTGCAGATAGTGCTAGCTTAGAAGTGGATGATGGATCTAGTATGCGAACTAGTAAATCTGACACCAGTCTAACAGATTCATTCGTAATTGTTCCAGAGAATAGAAAAAAATTTGTCAATCCGTTGAACATTCTCAGGCCTGGTACATTATTTCAATTTTTGGTGTCACGTAAACATTAATACCAATACATATTTTAGGATTCAAATGGCAAAGGCAATTAGTGTTCAAAAGTAAATTAACAATGCACACAGCTTATGACAGAAAGGACAATACTGAACCCGCATCTGTTACTGCTCTTGCAGTGTCCAGGTAAGTTTACCCGATCATAGATCTAATTGAGTTATAATTCCAATACTTGAGGCTGACATCTAGTCAAGTAAGACTTTATTGGGGAGGAGTATGCAACCTGTATTACGTCTCTAGACCGCCGACCCAAACAAGCGCAGGTAAAGAGAGAGTTTTAAAATTAAATATAAATATTTATTCACCAAAACTCGGACGGAATATGGTAATCTGTCTTGTACCTACATAAAACATATTTATATGAATTTCCTATACTCCTCTTTGTCGTCATTGAACTTATGCCTTGTTACTATTAATCACTTCTCCTAATTCCAGGGATCACAGGACAGTTTATGTTGGAGATACAAGAGGTCGTGTGTTTTCTTGGACTGTATGTGAAGTTCCTGGAAGAGCAGCTGATCATTGGTTGAAAGATGAAGGAGCTGATTTCTGCGCTGGGTGTACCATAAGATTCACAATATATGAAAGGAAGCATCATTGTAGGAACTGCGGTCAGGTATTTTGTTCCAAATGTAGTCGTTTTGAGAGTGAAATTTCAAGACTACGAATTCTGAAACCGGTTAGGGTTTGTCAGAGTTGTTTCAAATCGTTAAAACAAGACCGCTGAAGTTAATCCGATGGTCTTGTAGGATAAATTGTAAGTATAGGTATTTTGATGATTGTTATGAAATGATTCTTGTTTTATGATCATTTTAATTTAAAAGCAAATTGTTGATTCAACAACGCAATCTAACCTTTCAACTAGGTACATACCTCAGTCGACGACATTCGATGCACGCATCCCGCATTGCGATAGTCGAAGTACAAAAAACTTGATGAAACTTTGGCATATGTGATAATATTTGGAAACAGTCGACAATTATTAGTGCAGTCAATACGATATATTTAAATAAAATTTTTGAATAACAACTGATCGGGGTGAAACAAAATGCATTCGACGGGAAAAAATATGTAGACAAAAGGACCCCAAATTATTTTTGTCCAAAACTCATTTTCCCCCCCAATACCCTTAAATTAGCCAATTTCTGGGGGAGCTCATGAGGCAATAAATAAAAATTGAGAAAATAATTGAATAATTATTCAGGGTCGCTGATCACGATCCCGACGTCAGATTTCCCAAATTCCTCTTCCCCCTTTCTCTGATACCCCCCCCCCATTTGGTTCTTGGTTCATCCAGCAATTTTGGAAAAAATTGATCAAAATTGGATGAAACGGTGGACTCGTGGGTTTTTGGAGTCGCTAATTACGATCCCGACTTAAAATTGAAAAATATCTCATCCCCCCTCCTCTAATCAACCCCCATGCAGTTCATCCAGCATTTTTTGAAAAAATCCATCAGTATTGGATGAAATGGTGGACTCGGGGGTTTCCAGGGTTGCTATTTGCAGAAAAGTAATAAAAACGCTAAATTTTCATCAAATTTGGCGTAAAAATCGTAGAACCAAATTTAGATCCAAATACCGTTTTTTCGCGATTTGTATCTGTAGAGTGACTCATTACGAAGATATTGATACCATTCCGAAGTACAGATGGACTTTTATGAAAAAATTATAGCACGTTAACCGATTAAGTTTTACTTCTGGAAAAAAACTCGCCCTGAGCGCAAAAGCAAACTTTTTAACTTCTAAGGTGGCTTTTAATTATTCGAAATAGATGTAGAATCGAACGCAAACATCGAAAAGGTTAGGCAGAACAAAAAGTTGAATTTTATTACATGGTGTTCAGAAATCTAATCAAACATATTGAAGATTTTGAAAATTATTGTTTGAAATAACATTGTGCTGGTATTTTAAATGATTAAATTTCAACATTTTTTTTAATTTCAGTTGAGAACATCTTCATTAGATGCTTATATTATAATGTATCTCGTCAGACAGAAAGAAAATTGACATAATAATGCAGTATTGTAGTAATTATTCATTTGTTGTGAATGATTTTAAAACGTTCCTTTCATAATTTTACGGCTTTTATATGTTTTATCGTAAATTATTTATATATTTTATTTTAATTTTATCTATATATATAGATCATGTTTTTGTTGATATTTTGAATTTTATTTATTTTAATTATTTAATTTTATGAATTACGTACTTATCTTTAGAATGACTTGTCGGTTTTCGCTCATTTTAATTAACACATATTGGAATCACATATCTCGAAATCAATAAGAGTGAAACAAAATGTCTGATGAATATAATATGTGTCACATGTTGAT
Organism: Endomychus coccineus; assembly: GCA_958510875.1. Taxonomy (NCBI): domain Eukaryota; kingdom Metazoa; phylum Arthropoda; class Insecta; order Coleoptera; family Endomychidae; genus Endomychus; species Endomychus coccineus. The sequence continues at coordinate 75,410,551 of OY294067.1, forward strand.
TTAGGTACCAATAATACTCACATATTTTGCATTATTGAACGTCTATTGAAAACAATGGAGATTTAGTTAGAAAATAAATAATGTGCGGTTCAGGAAGAAGACCAGGGGGTAAGGGTAGGAACTGTTGAAATCCAGAGTGAAATTGTATGAAATTATAGGTTCGACGGTAAGGATGTTATTAATATTTTAATATTTGTGTATAATAAAATAAATCACAGACGAAGTAGTTTATAATATCTGAAATAAAACTAGAAATTTGTTGCTGCTTGGAGAAAAGATAAATAGTGTGCGTGGGACAATTACACCTTGACCACATAACCGCCGTCGTGTCACATGACCTTGACAGCGTGGGCTATAATGTTCAGTGGAGAATTCCATACTGTGACAGTGAAAGCCGGTGAATATTTTCGTGTACAGAGAATATGAAGAGCTAATTTAATTCATTTGCGGCACATAAAAATAACAAAGCATAGTTCAAGAGATTGAGTTAAGTTTCATACTGAGACTACTGAGAGAGACAATTCAAAATAGCGTGTTTTTTATTCAGCTGTTAGGTTATGTCATTTTAATTGTTGTGTACCTAATTGCAAAAGCAATTAAGCGAGTTATCCTGATTAACTTATTTTATTTATATTCAACATGCTCTTTCACGATACGAAAACTTGAAACAATAATGAATTAGAGCTATTCATAGAGATTTTTTCGTTCCCAATAAAAAAACAAGACAAGATAACAAGGTAGTGAATCTGTATTTGCTTCCTAGAAACTTCCAAATCCTTATCAAGATTGTGCACCTACTATTTTCCGAATTAACATCTATTTGTCACAAAAAAGTTCCAATCAATCGTAAACATCCTGAAAAAAAAAACGATTAACCTTAGAACATCGCGATGATAATGTTTTCCAAACCTGACTCAATGAAGATGATATTTTAAATTCTAATTATCAAAAAACTAATATTTTAGTGAATTTTTTTCATAAAACTTTCTTAAACAGTTTTTTTAATTTTTAATGAAAATATGAATGATGCTGCAAAAGTTGTTCCAGGGTTTAGTATCGACAGCGAGTTAAAGATTCATTATTTGTAGAAGATAAAATTATACATTCATCTTAATTAGCTTGTTGGACAAGTCAGATTTTCTTGAAAGTGTCTGGTCTAGAATTGATTCTATTAAAGTTATATGAATTCATTCAATTCAATTTGATTGTAATATAGTCTGAGTTTTAACTTTGCCAAATTCCAATTATTTGAAAAGAATAACCGATGATCTCAAATCTCATACGGTAATTGAAAAGTCACAGATTGATTATTAATGTGATTTTAAATGTCATTCAAAGTAGAATAAAATTTGATTACAACGCGCTTCTAGTATAGTCGGTCTTAGTTGGTCACGTGACAAATTCTACGTCATGATCTAACCTTCTAGTGGACTATCATTTTGCCCTCGGAACTTATGTGAGTTAATTTTATGGCATTGGAGGCCTGAATCATCTGCATTCAAAAATCACCAACGTTTGCTGTTTGCTAGTGTTGCGACCGATGTCCGTACATCAAGGGAATTAGTTGGGAACAATGTTTGTTCGCATCTATACATTTTCAATGGAGACGGCTACACAAGTGAGTGTGCATACGCGAATCATAAGGCGGTTGGTTATTAACAATCTAACTTTCACCGGAATATATAGTATTTGTTTGTAATATGTATCTCATTTAGATTTTGTTGGACCGATTACCGAAGCTAGGAATTCAAAATCTCGAGGTAACATACAATAAAAGTTTTTGAATGAACAGTTCCTATCATCTCGTCTTGAGTAGCTCTCTTCTTTAATATTTCATTTTTCAATCAAATAAATATAATTATAAAAGTTGCGGTTCTGATAATAAGTTTTTTCTCGGAATCATTTAGAATGTAAACAAACTATTTTCAAGTCGGATCAATAAGGAATGTTCACAAACATACTATTCGTTGCAAATATTCGCAAACTTTGGAAGAAAATGAATTTTTGGTGTATACGCACCTTAAAAGTTTCTAACTAAAAATAGAAACTTTTCATTTATGTTAACAAAGTAACGATTTAGGAATAATTGATTCTATATAAAAGTTGTGAATATTCAAATATGTATTCACTAATATTGGACACTTTATTGGTGTGAAGTTTGAATCAGACCTATAAAGGATACTCACAGATTCTGATTTTGTAAAGGCACAAATGCAGATTTTCGGTAATATAAAAATACGTATAAGAATATTGGTATTTGTAGGAACTTTAACTTAATTAAATCTTTATACATCTGAAAAGACCATAACAATATTCTCAAATTTACATTTATAATACAAAATCAAATATTGGTATTTGTAGGAACTTTAACTTAATTAAATCTTTATACATCTGAAAAGACCATAACAATATTCTCAAATTTACATTTATAATACAAAATCAAATATTGGTATTTGTAGGAACTTTAACTTAATTAAATCTTTGTACATCTGAAAAGACCATAACAATACTCTGAAATTTACATTTACAATACAAAATCATATTAATTTCTGAAATAACCCATCTATATTTGCATTAAATTATAGTACAGTGATGTATGATTCGGTTTGAACTTGAAAAGTTTAAAAGGAATTAAAAGTAGTAATATTGTGTGTAACAATAGTAAAAAATAATGCAAAGTACCCACTTAATCATCAATACTAGTAGAAAGTTATTGTTTTAGACAAAACTATAAAAAACGGATTCTACTTAAAATTGATTATGAACCGTTAAGTCAACTGTGACATATGTTGTAGGTCTAATGCAGAATGTGAAATGAACGTAATTCCATTTGTGTTGATCTAATTCTTTATTCAATGTAGAGGTACACATGAACAAATTGTAGATAAATGCATAACAAAACAATGTGAATTTACATAACATCATCGTTCAACTTTGACAACATACAACTAGCTTAGAGCTACGGCTCTGTTTGAACCAAAAATGAATATTTGGGAAATGTTTGAAAACTCCTTTCAACATCCAAATTTTAAACAATGTTTTTGCTTTTGATATCTGTATTTCTTGGAGAAGATTAAAAATAACGCCTTCTCCCCAAACTAATAATTTCTAAATGTAGTGGAGCAAAACTCTAGTAGTGATGTTGATAATGTTGAATGCATGGCACACTTTAATAAGTGTTTAAATCGAAATTTCCTTTAGTGAATAAAGATAAGATAGCTTGAAACATAGAATATTTGTTAACATTAATTTAGAGTATTTAACAATGACTTGCATGTAATTTTCTACCACTATTTTAATTTTTTATATATAATTTGTATTTCCCATATTTTTTAGAAATTGTTCATATTGTTGACTAACTGTTACCAGTAACTGTTATAATATTTAAAACATGCATCCACTCAACTGTATAGAGCATCTGCCTAATTACCTCAAAATCACAAAAAATTCGATGAAATGTATTTCTAATCAAACTGGTCTGCAAAATTAGAAGGAGTTGAATAGGTATGTCATCTGATTTATCACCCATAATAAAACATACCAAATGTGTTACACTAGCACATCTAGTTGATATTTTTAATTTTTCTTATTTGCCATAATACTTTATCAAAAACTCTACCTTCATAATTTTTATTAACATGTTTCTGTTTCCATTCTGAATTCATCTCCATCAAGCTTGAATTGCTTTTTCAATAATACATGATTAATAAAGATGTTCATCAGTTTTTCAATATGTTTACTACAGTATAGTTTTAGATTTGAGGTTCTGTTTGCAATAATACGTATTTAAAATAATACTCATTGATTGTTCAATATCCTTCATAATACTCATGTATCAATATTTATAGTTAAAGTGTCCACATTTGGGATGCTGCTCTCCAAAGGATATGTACCTGGTTTAATTGTCATTACAACAGTTGATGGCTAATTGTACTGGTATATTCTATCATATTGTAGCACATAATTAACGATTTTGGGGAAGGAAACCTAAATTGAATATAAATAATTTCCGTTTTCTGTTTATATTATTTTCGAAAACTCAAATCGAGAAAATAGATAGTAAGGATGTTGATGTTATGTCAAGGAAATGTAATTAAGTATAATTATTATTCCTACAGTAAATTTTCGATGAAATAATTTTGATACGAAGTAGTGAAAATGCATATATTTCTCTGATAAATCTGCCGAACACAATTTGGGAACCGCTCTACATAATCAAAGAATATTTTCACATTTCACTCCGCACCCTTAAGGCTGACCTTGGATTGATACCCACTCCATGTTATCAGACTTAAAGTTTAATAAGATTTTTGAATGGAATTCAAATGATTACTATTCTTATAACTGGGTATATGTTACAAATTGTAACCATATTATGTGTAAACTGTTTTATAATACTGAGTGAAATATAAAATGACATATTATGTTGCCTCTGGCCTTGTCTCTAAGAATTAGCTTTCTCTATGCAGAGCGGGGAATTATAATGTTTGATGAAATTGAAAAATATGTATTGTCGAGGAAAAACATGAAACTAATATAGATATAAGCTTTTGTTTAGGTTTTCTTTCTCAGATTAATAATGAACCACTATATAGTTATGTGTAATCAAACGATAACCAAGTATGCTGTATGTGGAGTGTACTCCTATTGGGTTTATGTTATGATTTGTAAATCATGGAGTAACCTAACGGTCAGCACGCACTCTATGATTAGTTTTACATGTTTTACCATTATTAATATTATTACTATATATTTAATCGAGTTGGCCGTTACTTGATGGTTATCCATAACTTATTTCTACGTTCACTAAAAATGTATATAGTTTTTTATTTAACATCATTGCTATTATTTTAATTAATTTTTGTGATACTTCAGACGAAGCATTTATATTATTAAGTATTAATTTTCATTGAACTCTAGAATATAAATTCTTAGTTACTCAATTTATTAGTTATTTACTCATTGGATGTTCTTAATTCATCAACGTTTTCAAATATATTGAATCAAATAAGTTATACTTTACATTCAGAATAACAATATTATGAAATATCAATTTATTGTTTTAGCTCCTGAACAAACATCATATGTATGGCAATGATTGTCTGGGTTATATTACCCACTTTATGTTGTATCTTGGAGAAATATCGTTATTTTTCGACTTCGTTGAAGAATTTTTAACATCTCTTGGTGATTTGTAATATCTGTTACTACATTTCTACCTTCTTAAGTTTGAGTGTTTGGAGTGCATCTTGAATATCCTTCGGATGGAAAGTATGTCTAGATCCAATATGATATAAGTACTTTGTTATTTCATGTTAGAGATGGCAACTTCTATTGGAGACAGTACCGATCAGGCAAAAGCAATATTAATAAAAAAATACTCTACAGTGACCATCCTTTTTGTATCGGATAATATGCCACCTTCTCCTGTACTGCCTTGAATGTATTATCTACTTATTTCCTGGCACCGTTTCAAATTGAAACACAATTTTCAATATATTAGCCGACGGCTGCTGGGTAATGAGTATCGTTCAACTTGTTCTAATAGTTCAGAATATATCTAGTTACATTGAATTGAAAAACAATCGCTAATTATTTATTAAAATACATTGAATGACTTATCATTTCTTAGGTATGAAAGACATTAATTATGGTACATTCATCCACCATACTTGTATTTTGAAACATGAGAGTGAATACCTAAAATTGGAAAGATGTGTAAAGATTGATCATTGATGTTCATACTTTGTGAAATGAATTCATCAAAAGCTTATTACTAATTGAGAATATTTGATTTGAAAAAGTGAACAGGATTATTATAGCATCATATACACAAATTCAATCAATTTTCTCAGTATTTATTATGAAATTATGTTACATTAACGTTACACTAGACTCAAGTTCCTTCCAATCCCTGAATCTTTTCATATAAAATACCCTTCATCAGACAAATACAAATAAAATTGTTTACCTTTATGATATTAATTTACTATTTTATAATTATTATTTATTCAAAAAGGTACCAATAAATACTTGAAGAAATTTGATCATATCAAGATCACATATTTATATATGAATTCAATTAATTAAAAAATGTTATCAGTAATTTCATATCCGTCAAAGCGGAATCAAGTTTATAATTATGTGGGTGATTGATATTTTAAAGTAAATTACCTCAATATATAGCTTTGATGCCAGTTAATTTAAAATGTTTGTACCAAAATATGTTCTAGGTTCGATATAAATTTGGCCGCTTAATTATCTATGTAAATACATTTTACATTGAAATAGTTGAGCCAAAGCCAACACATTTTTCCAAGGATCAATCTGGCTTTCTTCTGAATTGAGTTATACGGAGAACAATAATTTTGTATGTTTGACATATGCAACAATATATTGAACCACTTCATAGCTTGTTTTTCTAATTTCAATAATATTTCGTTAAAAAATAACGTAGATAATGGGCTAGTTCTCATCATAACCTTCTGTCATTTTCAAATAGTGTAACAACAAAATATATTATTATTTTTATAATAATGTAGACCGAATTTGTTTGATGTAGAATATAAAATGTGTAAACAGAAATGCAGACAATATAGATACTAATGTGCATTCCAAAGTATATTTCTGTATATTTGATAAATGTATGTGATATAGATTTACATTTTAGGAAAATGTAAATATGCCATGTGTAATAATTTCTCTTACTATTTCAGGCGTACAAGCCTAGTAAATTTAGTCAGTACAAAACTATTATTGAAAAAATGTAAAGTTATATACAAAACCATTTTCTTTAATATAGGGTGTGTTTCTTTTGTATGTATAATAACTTGTACCAAATAAATTCATTAGTATCTGGAATTTTGATTTTATTTTCTAGGACCTCTAAATTTCTAAAAGAAAAATGGAGTTAAGATTAGTGACCAGGAACCCATCTTTTTTCGAAATAATGTTACATTTGATGCTATTACATAATACAGTTTAATGGCACTTTGAGATTTAAAACTGTGTTTGATTTGAATCTAAAAAACGATCCAAAATCATGGTAGTTTAAGTGCGAGAAGAAATTTGCCTTGGATGCTCCTTTATTTCACCAGTTACTAGGTCTTTTTGTACATTCCAGCTGGATGGTTTACACCCACCCCATCATAACCCTAGTTCCCTGAACTAGTCTATACAGGTTCTTCACCAGTTGGCTGTTGTACTCTTCCAGGCCTAGGTTGCCCGAATTATGTCTTTTGCGATCTAATCCTACTCATACTGACAATACGTGTTTTGCTGTTTCATAATATTTCAAGTAACGTCAAGAAAATCCGTTTGTCTCACGTCCGTCACAAAATGATTATCTACACGATAACTCAAAAACGAAAGATCCGATCATATTCAAATTTTGACAGAATAACGTTTGCTCCTGGGCGACGAACGCTGTTGTTTTTCAGGGAGTTGTGTAATAAACGCACCCTTTTCTGATGGGTTGCAAATTTTAAAAATCGTAACTCGCAAAGTATACATTGAATCGATTCAAAACTTTTATTGTAAATTTAGGTAATTTAAAACTGCTTTCACCCAAGCTTCTACTGTTTATAACAAACTGCGATGAAACATGTATGGTTGGGGGCGGGGATATTCAGCAGGTTCGGATTCGATTGCCAGAAACCGAAACCTTATTAAATTGAATATTATTTTAAAAAATCGATGGTGGAAGCTGTTACTATATGGTAATTTTTCATTTTGATTATATGAACGAATAACTACTTTGTTTTTATACCACTTTTATTAATAATAACGTGAAAACGTAACTATAGTTTCAACACCGAAGTGCCATTAGCAAGCAAATAGAAGATTATGAAGAAATCAATGAAACAGTTCAAGTATAAATAGAATGGGGTAAAGTGGGGTTGAGATTAAGGGATCAGCGGAAATTACAAAACAGGTAGATCTTAGGAAAGTACAGTATTACATAGTAAACATAGTAACAATTTGTGAATTAGTGTGATTATAATTTAATATTCTAAGAATTATTCTAAGAGCGGTTTGAAAGACATGAAAAGATCACTTTGATATAGGTCTAACTGGTCATTGAGGATATTTTTATTAGTTTTGACACCTTTATAAACCTCTATTGATACTAATGTATTCAATTTAAAACCTCTGGTTTGGTTATGTAAAATGCTTAGGCTATCTAAATTAGGGAAATTATGACCAGTTTGTAAAAAATGATTAGCACACATAGGTGTATCCACTAAATTCATCTTTTTGACATATTTTGGTCCAGTAAGCGAACATATTGCTAACTTTTTATCACGCCATAATTTTAAAATCAGTTTCAAACCTCAAAATAAACTTTGCCATCTTATATACAACGCCAAAGACAAAACCAATAAATATAGTAAACCTGGAGTTTATAAGATGATTTGCCCAGACTGATGACTTTTATATTGGTAGAACTTGTCGTAATTTCAAATTAAGATACGAAGAACATTTTCGTTCGTTTAGACTCAACCTTTGCTAATCATTTTTCACAAACTGGTCATAATTTCCCTAATTTAGACAGCCTAAGCATTTTACATAACCAAACCAGAGGTTTTAAATTGAATACATTGGAATCAATAGATTTACAAAGGTGTCAAAAATTGTAATAAAAATATCCTCAATGATCAGTTAGACCTATATCAAAGTGATTTTTTCATGTGTCTTTAAAACCGCTCTTAAAATAATTCTTAGAATATTAAATTATAATCACACTAATTCACAAATTGTTGCTATGTTTACTATGTAATACTGTACTTCCCTAGGATCTACCTGTTTTGGAATTTCCGTTGATCCCTTAATCTCAACCTTACTTTATTCTATTTATACTTGAACTGTTTCATTGATTTCTTCATAATTTTCTATTTGTTTGATAATGGCACTTCGGTGTTGAAACTATAGTTACGTTTTCACGTTATTAATAAAAGTGGTATAAAAACAAAGTAGTTATTCTTTCATATAATCAAAATGATAAATTACCATAAAGTAACGGCTTCCACCATCGATTTTTAAAATAATATTCAATTTAATAAGGTTTCAGTTCCTGGGAATCGAATCCGAACCTGCTGAAAATCCTCGCCCCAAGACTATTAATGTTTCATCGCAGTTTGTTATAAATAGTAGATGTTTGGGTGGAAGCATTTTTAAATTACCTAAATTTACTGTAAAAGTTTTGAATCGATTAAATGTATACTTTGCGAGTTACGATTTTTAATCCATCAGAAAGGGGTGCGTTTATTACAGTTTCCCTGAAAAACAACAGCTTTCATTGCCCAGCAGCAAACGTTTTTCTGTCAACAAAAGTTCACAATGGATGTGCGAGACATCAGATTTTGCACATTTTGTAACATCGAGTACCAGGACACATTGTAGCTGTATTATTGAAATATGTTTTCAGCAAACAGATTTTGAAAGAATGTTTACCTCTCGACAGACTCACATTCTTCCGCTAGGCTATCTCAAATGTCTCGAACAGTACACAAATAACGTCGGAAATAATTAAATTCACAATATTTTCAACTTTTATTCCAGAATGTTTGAAAATGTACAGAAATATAAGATTTAATTAATATTATGAATAAAGACAAATGAACTCTATACCTTTAATACTGCAACACGCATCTCCATATTTGGTATAAACTAAATGAAATTCTGAACTTTAGCCTTGTATATAATTATAAATGTTTCCTGAATTTACGCTAAATAAAGAATGTGGTTCTAGCAGATGCGACGTTATTATTAAGAACAGTGAATAATTTGATTTGAATTGTTAAATTTATCCTTATTTACACATGAGAACACATTTAGTGGTCAGGTGACACCTTAGAAAGCTAATTCGGAACTGATAGCAATATCAACCAACAATCCATGGAAAAAAATTCAGCAAAAAACAAACACTAAACGGAAATTTTCAATCAAGTATTGTAGATGAATATTTTGATTGAAGAGAAATCGAGAAAGTTCAATGGCAATGTTTCAAGTCAGAGTGATCTTTTAAATTAGTTCATCATGTATTTAAGCAACCTAAAGATATATTCTGAAAGATGAAAGGAAGTCATCAAAAATTTTGCAATTTTGCGAACGGCAAATTAACTAACAACATCGTTTTTATTATCTTTGCTTCGAATCTCTGCCCATTTTCTACAAATCCGAAAGTATTGATATCACAAAACAGGAAGCTTATTTTTTCAACATTTGCACAAAACTTTTTCAATTAACTACTATTTTCGTATAAAGAAGAGGTTTTATTTAAAGCTCAACCCACTCCCCTTTTCATCAATAATTTGCAAGAACATCACAAAAAAAAACTAACCGACAAAGATTTTCTCAATTAATTCTGTAGGATAATGAACAGTATGCAAGAAAGTTAAAGAGACTGGCCAGCACACATCATCAAATCACCTTAAGCAAATTTGTTGCAAAAATACAAATTTAGATTTCTAAATATTGATGTGCTTGGGTACATCATTTTGATATATAATAATGGATAGGTTATCTTTTTATGGCTCAATAATATAGAGATGTCTATTGGAATATGTTTATGTATGCTCCGTTGAGGGAGAAAAAGTGTAATAGGATTGCAATACAACTCCCTATGTTGTTCCATCGTTCTTAGTAATTAGTAAAGTAGTTTCAATCACAACAGTTTGCAGTCGCTATGGTATAGAGTTCAGTGTACTGTACAATCTTAAGGAATTTAATATAAATTATAAATCGCTTAAGTCTACGCCTTGAACGGATGGAGTTATTTCATCTACGCTGGAATTTGTTTGTTTTACTATCGGAGTGGATTTAGGTACATCTAATCTGGACCAACTCCCAGGTTCAGCTTTCTTCAATTTAATTTCTATTTTGGTGCCATACATGAATAACTGAGAATTTGGAACGTCCACTATCTGAAAAACATGAAGATATTATATATTTGACAAAAATTATGCTATACTCAAATATTTTCAGTTGTAAAACCCAGATGAACATAACATCAATATTCTTAGCAGTTGCAATTACACCTTTAAATGTCAATTGTAAACCCAACTTGGAAACACCTTTCATTTGGATTACCTTCCGAAACTCAGAATTATTTAAATATTGGAGCTTATTAATCTATATCTTAATCCAAATTAGGAAAAAAATATGTTTAGTGAAATAAAACAAATTTAAATATATATATGGTTTCTGTGTTTACAGTCAAGAATCATTTTAAACTTCGAGAATAAAACTCAAGTCTACACAACATCTTTTAACATTTAATTTGTACTAAAATAAGTAACAATCACCCTTGCGTACTACAATTACTGCCACTGTGACATTCTCAAAGCCTGGAATTATCAATGAAAGCTAGTTATTATAAGCGTTATTTTTAGCAGAATCATAGATATTGCTAAAAATAATGGTTATGATGTCAAGATATTATAACATATTTCAAAACAAACTTAATAAAAAGGCTCTAAAACTAAGTTGTCCAGAGATTAATAATAATACCGAATCTATTTTCGCATGTCTAACATATTTAGGTAAACACACAGCATATATCAATGCCTCAAAAACCAGAATGAAAACTTCGTCTTTAAAACAAGCAATAATCTATATTCATAATTTTAATGTTGTATGTTTTGATAATGAACTGTAAAGTTCGAAATTGCAAATAAAGTGATATTTACCTAAGTAAAATTCATTGTTTTTATCTGTATCGATATACATATATTGATAATTCAAAATCTAAAGGATAAATTTAAAAAATCTGGAGTTTTTAGACTGAGGTGCGATGACTATAATGCCTTGTACATAGAGCAAACTCGACGTGGTTTCAGTGTAAGGTTTCACGAACCTTAAGGAACATATTCACAATTTCCACCTTATCCCGATATGTTACATTACATATTCAGGAAAGAAGACATAAAATCAATAGAGATTGTAAAACATTAATTAAATGTGAGTAATTTTTATTTGAGTTTTATTCTCCAACTGTCTCATGAAACACCTAACATATGAGATGAAATACTTGCTTTCGAACTTACCCCTTTCAATTCCATATCCAATAAGAATGTAGCATTCGTTTCAGGGAAAACTAAGTGAGCAGATATTCTTATGGGATTTAGTTTAACAATGCTAGTATCAGTGCTGTATTGTTTCGCGTAAATGGATATTACAACATGAGATACTGTTTGATGGAAATCCCAACGGCAGCTGACAGTATTATCGTTCTCCTGAAAAATGAATTGAAATTTTCAATGTTGTGAAAATGGTAACAGAATTTACAACATTATGGCATACATAATGCAAAAGCATGACGGTGAGAGAATCAAGTGGTGTAGACTATATAGTTAGAAGAATATATACTGTTCATCAGCGACCAGGCTGTATGCAATATTGGGATGATAGAGATTTAATATTTATAGTTAAATTAAGTAAGGGAAATTTGTATCATATTGAAGATATGGTACATTCTCTATCTAACCATCTACAATCACCCCATATTTCAGAGGTAATTTGCACAAATTAGTAAATTACTTCACTAGGTAGTAATGAATTCCCAGGTATAATGCTAAAAAAAAAACAATAGGATATGAAAATTATGGTAATGAGGCTGCTGCCCCGGATTATTCGAAGATCTAGAGGTAATTCCGAATTCAATAGTGTAACTAAACTAAAAACTGTACAATGTAGCCATAATTATATTTTTGGCACAATCGCCCAACCAAAATATCAATATAGGTACATGATTACAAAAAAAGATTTTTTTATCGAAAAGCGAGGTTGTGAAATTCTTTACCTAGTGAGGTCTTTCCCTAAGCCTATAACCTCCAAACCTTCGAGAAAAATTCGAATGCCTGTCTCCTCTAACTACCATCCACTGCTGACTCACACGATGTTCTTTGAACATTATAGGTTTCCCTCTCATGGAGTCAAAGAATATATATAAACAAAAGCAAGGACAATTTTGACTATGATGCAAACAATTTGAATTCGAATAATGATAAAATTGATTCAAATCTTTCAAAACATTATGATAATGGTTGATATGATAAATAATAATAACCATTTTGCTGACATCAATTTAGTCTGCAGCTTTTCCTCTCCATATTACTTACTCTGCATTGAATCAGTTTATCCAACAGTAACTTCAGAAACTTCCACAATATACTGATTAGGATAGAAACCTTGAAGCAGGAGTTGAAGCATTGGCAAGGAAGGCAGTTATTTTTAATATTCTTTTAAGTTTGGCACCCCAATGATGGGGGTCAGTTACCTAAATTACACTTTATAACTAAAAACGGTTTACATTCTTCTGGTAGTTTTGTTTGACAACTTAAATAAATAATATTTTGGCAATTCACTTGAGAAATTTGCTTTACTTACTCCAATTTTTACTGAATATATTATTGTATTAATACATATACTTGTGTACAAAAGATATTATTTAGCTATTACACAAATATCAATTTCATTCATGTTTCGATGTTACCAGTTTCAGTGAAGGACCTTTCACAACTATAGATATTTATATATTCTATACTAATCTTTCTCTTTATACAACGTTATATTCTAAGTAATATGGAATTATAATAAATTACCTCCTTTTTCCAGACATGCTTTCCTTCTTGGCAACCTACTTGATTGAGAAAAGCGGCAAAATCTGTTGTGCGTTTTTTACAACAAGACCAATACTTCATGCCTTCATGAAAAATTGGAACTCCTGAATGATATGTACAGGTTTGCAGATCAGATTCTGGTCCTTTATATGTTACCCCACATCCTGCATTTTTGCAAGTAGTACCAACAGCTACCTCATTGCTATCAGTTTCATTTGAAGATGATGTTCTTTTGATTAAAGTCTGTTGTTTCAACGAAGGTGCTATTTCAGGAATAAGAGTAATCTGAAAAATTGGTAACAGTTCAGATGAAAAAAAAACTTGTTATGAAAAAAAAAAAGATAAACTGGTACAAGTTCAGCAAACAAAAATGGTTAGTTTTTGCTCATATAGATTCTCCAAATCACTTCAGAATGTATTATAAGAATATAATCTGGCAACCTGGTATTAATATTGTAAAATTTTTCTTTGTGGGATTAAAACCATGCTTCGAACAGATATTTCTTGTAGCTTTTCATTCTCAGTTGGGATATTAATTCTTCTAGTCATCAGACTTCTTAGATAAAATATAGTTTTCACACTAAATTTGATCGAAACTGATAATTAGGAATTAAAACAATGATTCCAACAGATATTTCTTGTAGCTTCTCAATGTTGGGATTTTAATTCATTTTAATTTAATGAAAACTGCTTGATAATTTTTATGCATCAAGAATCAGTAGGGACATTTATTTAGAATTCAGGCAGATGATGTGATTAATTATTCACTGTTACAACTACCAATAGAATTTCCAGGTCTTCACTTCACAATCATCGGTGCCATTTACGAAATTACAAGCACGGTTTCAAAGCTCCATTGTGGTATGAACGAATACAGATAAATGAATTACTGGAATTGAAATTCAATAGTTTCAATGTGAAACTTAAAATGATAATCTGGACTGAGATACCTTTTGAATATAAAAGGTTTTCCAATTAACTAGCCATAAGCAAATACAGTGCTTGACAACGCTTTCAGAATTCAATTCCTCCCATCTAAAGTTTGCTCAATACTTATTACAATAATATAAAGAATCTTTGGTAACAATATGTTATGAAAGTAACAATTCATTTATTACCATAGGGGTGTCAAAACGAGGTCGCTTCTTTGCAGATGGAATAATTGGTTTAACTTCTATTATTTCAGCATCAGGAACATCTTCTACTTTAGGCTTTTCAGGTTCTAGAGGCTTTGTATTCGAGTGGAGGGACAATGTGCAACCCTTTATATTCAAAAATTCTGTAAAATCAGTACATTTCTTGCTGCAACAAGACCATCCTTTATAGGCGTCATGAAATACTGGAACACCAGGATGATGACAGCACGAATCTGTAATTTACTATATATTGTCAACAATTTCGTAATATTTTAACTTCTACATACACCTAACCTACCGTCTTTATTTTCTTTAGGGTTATACTTTTGACCACATCCTCTGTTATAGCACTGCAGTAATGGCACTTCACCCTCCATTATTTCTAAATGTGCTATCAACAGTAATAATATATACCAGAAAATTCTTGAAATTTGTACTGTTGAATTCTACCTTCAGTAACTTGTAACCTCCAATTGAGTCATAGGTCATAGATAAAATAACTACTTAATTAGGTATAAATCCTAACCCAATAGTGGTTCTGTGATGACCAATTCCACTCCTCAGTCAGAAACGTGTATCGTAATCGTACAATCGTACCCCATAATACCGGAAATACGAATTACGGCGACAAATAAAATAAGTGGGGTATATACGTGGAACCACAGAATGGCTATCCTATCCTATTTCAATGGGCGGAACAGAACGGGAACCACAGATCTGTGGCGGCAACTAACTTTACGTGTTGCAGACAATCGTAGTAACCACAGAGTAAATCGCTAGACTTTTTTCTACAGTATAATTATGTCATTGATATTATATGTGTATGTATTTATAATATCTATGTTATATATTATAACGTTGAGTCTTGTTAAGGTAGATGAGGTAATCTCGAGTTATTGGAACTTACTTTTATTACTAATAATCTAAGTACAAACTTTTATATAACTTGTCGTGTACGAGACACTTGCTTGCATAGAACAATATTGCCTGGTCAATTATAGAACATTATTTTATAATCGTGTCTATGTTACAATATGTAACCATAACCTAGATTTATATTTGTTTTGACGTCTAAATCACATAGATAGGATAGCATACAAAAATAGAATTTTCAAAGCAAAGATTTATTTAGAAAATTTAATTTACGTAAAGATTAACATATTTAAATAATTTTGCCGTCTGAATAAAGCAACAGTTCAGGGAACTCTACGTTAAATTAATATATCATTCGTAACCTTCACAGTCAAGATTTGATTTCCGTATCAAAGTGATACTGATTATATATGTTAGATATTGATAGTGTCCATAATATAATTTGAATATTTCAGCTACTGGGAGGAAATGTCCAAATCTGGGCTAGGGACAAGTTTGGTGGATATTTGTAAAGGTCAAGAACCATGGTCCTTTCATAACACTCCAATAATTCCTTCAAAGTACCACAATGTATTATACCATATGCCTGTGTCATTACAGTCAGTTCCAAAACCACATTTCAATAAACAACCAAAGCATTGGGATGAAGGCTATGTACGAATGCCATTTGCAATCCAGAATCTATTCCCAATGGAAGAGGTTACTTTGGTAATGAGTAACTGATTTCTATTTTTGATATTTCATTATTTCAGAATGGGGAAGATGTATTGAAACCAAGATGGGATATAATTTGCCAAGCTTTGTCACAACCCATAAATTCAAGTGAAGATTTTGAAAGAATAGTACACTCATACAATAGCTCTTTACCAAAGTTTGGAGCACTGCATCATTTTTTCCAAGAGGTAACTACTCTAAATTTTATTATATTTGTCTCTTAATTTTTTACCTCTATAAATTATTAGAATTATTTTTGTAACAATTATCCATAAAACCGCTTTTTAGAATATTCAATACAAATTTTGGAATATATCACCAAGTATCTACTTCATTATTATAGCAATTTCTGAAATCTTTTACAATTGAAGTGATTTGAAATTCTACTTGAAAATACATATACAAGAGTAATGAAAGGGAATTTTTTGATCTTTCTAAGGTCTCATCAATTTGAGATTTGAAGGTACACTGTTGTCGATTGTTATATTTGGTTAATTTCATTTCTTTAGTTTTTAATCTTGAATATGGATAATATATATGTAAATAAATTGAATAGCAAGTGTTAATATGAATGGACTATGACGTAAGTACTTTCTCTTAAGTATTCAAATGGAATTATCAAAGTAATCTGAGTGTCATAAAGGGCAAGGAAATTGTTTGGGAAATTGAAATTCTCTTATGTTTATAATCCATATTATTTGTCCCAAAAATAAACTTACAAATAATCTATTAACCAAAAATTGTCTCTTGAAGATAATTTAAAATATGTTCTCTTGTAGGAATTTTTTTGCCCTTAATGGAATTCGGATTACTTTGATAAATAAATCCATTATAGTCCCCTTCAAATAACCTACTTACCTTGAATTGCTGCATTGGGCAATATGAAATCTAAAAAGATAGATATTGAAAAATTATAAAGTCAGCAGTCGATGTGACTCGAACCTAAGTCAGTCTAATTACAAAGCCGTTGTCCCATCGCTGAGTTGCTAAGACCTTTCCTACGAATCATCGAGTTAACCCAATGGTAAGAACAATGAGAACGGGATAGGTTATCCGCGAGTTCATTATACATAATAATATGTAGTATATACTGCTTCAATTAGCCAGTATATGTATGAATCATCTTAATAGTGTTATTTATCTATTATGTAGGTACTGGCAGTATTGTATTTTGCATAATTCTATGAATCTTGGACAACATTAATTTGATGACAATCGTAATTAATGATTTCCAACCTCTGATCTAAAATTATGCCTTCCAGTTTCTTTCTTTAATTGAAATATAATGTAAAAACTGCATCAAACAAGATAAAAATCTTCCCAAATTATATCAGATAATGTTTGAAGATGTATTGGTAATTGCAGATTTTAGAAGAAGAAGAAACTTTGGAATTCTTCAGTAGAATGTTGCCAAAGATTATAAAGTTGGCTCTTCAGTTGCCCAATATCGTTCCTGGAAGTGTTCCTTTACTTAGACAACATGAATGTCGATCTCTCAGTTTTAGTCAAATGCAGGTGGCATCATTATTGGCAAATGCATTTCTATGTACTTTCCCATGGAGGAAAGATACAGCCGGCAGTTATCCAGGTGTTAATTTTGTAAGGTTAGTTTCATCGATTTCATTATGTAACTAAGAATATTCTAAGAATATATAAACAGGATACCAAATTCCGTGTTGATATTAACAGTAGAAATTCTTTTACTCGTCGGTGACGTAAAAATCTTCCTTGTGCACAAATTTATTGTGTCGCCGAACAAGACTACAAATGAACACTACACAAAATAATACACTATAGAAAATTTCCAAAATAAAAGAAAACATTTTTCGCCTCACTGGCTGAAGAAGCCCTAAAATTATGAATTGGAAATACCCAGAGCGAAAATATTTGCTTAAAGAAATAGGTTTTGTTAGCCAAATATCCCCTTTAATGATGCGATTGACAGAAATATTGAAAAAATTTATTAAAAATAATATTTAAACAGGTATTTAACATCGTTAAATATCAAAAAATTATAGGTACACGCTATCAGATCTTCTACTTCTAAGATAAAAAGTAAATTTACCCTAGAATCCCAGGATATATCCAAGCTTGAAGTTATTTGTATAGAAAATCCATTTGTCTATTTTATTTTGAAATTCGCAAAAACGCCAATTGCACAGCTATTAAAATCTAGAATCGTTGTAATTAGTGTTTTCTTCATCGTGCAAAGTGAATTTAGTCTGTCCTGCGTCATTGTATTTCTCAAAAAACTTTTTAACTCTTTTAAGCGTTGAAAGACAGCGTTCACTTTCAATACTAGTCATCGGTATGGTACAAATTAATTTTAATAATAAACTAGTTTCACTAAAACAGCCCGTGAGGTTTGATCTATGAAAAAAATGCTAAGCAACTTGCTGCTTCACGAAAATCTTCCCTGCTGTATATAACCGTTAATTCACTTTCTGCATTAAGCAAAAAGTTTTCGCTACACTCCCAAAATCTTGAATGGGAAGGTTCTCGTCAGTCACTAAATTTATTGGAGAAAATTAGTTTTGACGCTAACAGGTGTTCCCTAAATTGAAATCTTTACAATAAGATTGTAGTTGTCACAATTGAGAAAATTTCAAATATATATTGAAACATGTACTAATGCATGGAAATAATATTAAATTGGCCACGCCACCGTCGGTTTTCGAATATCGACTCAGCTCGCATAGGGGAATTTGGTCTTTGTATATTCTTAGAATATCCAAAATATGTGAAAGAATACTTGTGATGTATATGCTGCTGTAAGAAGTGACGTTTATGAGCAATGCTATATAAACATATAAACCCGCGAGTGTTTACTTGATCCAAAAGCAGAGATATTGAAGATTTTGCAAGCACAAGTCACTTTGAACGTACGAAATCAGTTTCCCCCACTCCACCGCACGCTCCGGCAGCCGCGTACGCTTCACTTTGCTCCTAAATTTCTAATACTATAAATCAATAAATCATATCCTAGTATTTTTTTATTGAAATTGTAGGTATTTAACATTAGCATCCATAAAGTACATTTCTGAAAAATGTTTATTGCGTCTTACAGATTTTTTTGTAATAAAAACATTGTCTCTTGTCCAGAAGGTCGTAGATGAAAAATGTTTTTGGCAATTCGTGAAAAAATGTCAGGAATCGATTTCCGTCAGACATTTCCCTAAAATAAAAATTGTGAAACTTATCTAACAAAACATGTTTATAAAAGGTGCAATTTTTCAAAGTCATTCTTTTACCCTTAAAATTTGAAAAATCGCTACATTTCTTTAATAGCATTATAGCACAACTTTTCAAGAAGGAAATAAGCCTAAAATCGTTACTATAGGACCATCCGCTGAGAAGATCTAGCCAATTTATGAGAGCGCCTTTTTTTTCGAAAAATCGATATCTCGAAAAATTATCAATATTTTGAATTAAAAAAAAATCACTTTTTATTTCAAACTTGCCAAGTATGGAAACGTAATAGCTAACGATTTCTCGATACCTCGGTTTTTTCAATGTAACTCGAAAAGTATGAAAAATATCGATAATTATCATGGGAACGAATCGATAGATCTATTTGATACCTACAACTTTCTCATTTAACTTTTTTCGACCCCGAGCTATAGTTTTTTACTTATTTAAGAATAACCGCTTTTTGCAACTTTGCCTATTTTTTAGGTTATGTTGGCCATTTCGGATCGAGTTGCATGAAACAGAAACTCACCTTCAACTTTAATTTCCTATACGCTCATATTTTTTTTCCAGGTATTAATTTCTGCAAATTTAACATTAGGCCATCGTCTATTGCTTGGACTACATGGCTACAACACCAGGCGACATAAAAATGTAATTCTACCACAGCATCGCCTGAAAACTACCCAAAACACGTTCAAATGTCTGGGAATAAAATTGTATAACAACCTTTCTGGGAATATTAAAGTCCTAAGTCAAAAACACTTCAAAATAAAAATGAAAACAATACAGACTGAAAGTGTAATTTATAACGTTAATGAAGATATAGGTTTTAAATCTTAATTTTTACCTATTAGATCTTCACCTATTAGATTCTTATTAATAAGCTACCATTATACTATCCACAAATAATGATAATAGCATCAGAAACCATTCTATTAATACTGCTCTTTGTATCCAGGTTGTATGCAGCTCATTTACGGCCTAAAAGATTGAATTGTGTAGCAGAAAAAATTAAAAGCCTTATTCATTACTTTAGGAGGATTATGGACAAACGTAAGCTTTCTGAAGTTGATATACAATTTAGTAATGATATCTTTCAGGTCCTGTGGGTGTTATCACATTTGAAAGGAAATGGCTACCTAGAAAGAGTATACCCAGATGGGATAACTTGAATAATAATTTAGGGAATACTAAGTTACACATCACTAGCGCAGGTACTATAGAAGATGATGGCATTGGCTTCCTACAGGTAGATTTTGCAAATAAGTGAGTGCAATAAGTGAGTGCAATAATCTCCAACTTAGTGAGATAGTAAATACTCTCAGCCAACAAATTTGCAATGTTGAAACTTAGAAAATAAAATGATTTACAGAAACGTAGGTGGTGGAGTCCTAGGATATGGATGCGTACAGGAGGAAATCAGATTTGTTATTTGTCCAGAATTGATAATATCACGATTATTCGTAGAACAACTGACTGATACTGAAGCAGTAGTTGTAACAGGTGAAGTTTTAATTGATTAGTATGTATTTATAGATATTGCATTGGTAATTTATTTTCATGTAATAGACTCCTAGCGAGAAGGCGGAGTCGAACGTATTAGAAACTTTTGTATTGGTAACCATCGATCACAGGTGCTTATATGCAAAACCTGCAAGTCTTAAATAATGTTATTATAAAAAAGAGCTCTCGGTATATCTCGGTGTTGTCACCAACAATTGTTCGCTATTCCGATGGACAAGAAAAGAAGCGGACTTTATTGGATGTATAATTGGGTGCAAGGTTGAAATACTTTTCAGATTCTTTGTGGAAAAAACACAACCATGCCCAAAAAAAAGTTGGAAGTGTTATCACATCATATTTATTCGTATACAAAAATTGGCATTCTCCAAATGCACATACACAGTGACAATTTAATACATTATGTGAAATATTGGAATATTCAGTGCAATATTTCCGTGGAGTATGTGCTATTTGATAAATAGCACAGTGAAATCCATGACAAATTGATAATTAAATGTAAATATCTAAGAATATGAATAAAAAACAAGTTCACATTACATTGAAATTGAACAACTGATCTAAAATTAGAATAGAGCTTTTTTTGTGAAGACCAAATGGAACCGCTTGGCAACCAGCTAATAGCAGTCGAATTTCCAGGGAAAATTTTGTCCTAGGTGAAAAATACGCGCATGCCAAGAACTTAAGTTTTGTACAGTATGACTACCGTCTAGATGGGTTAAAGAACAACGGGCAAGCAGGATTGCACTTATGCACTTATCCTGCTATCTTTCAAGCGGAACATAAACATAAAAATGTGCCCAAACCAGTATTTTGATGAAGGTGTTTAAAAATGCATGTCAGACTATCAAACAACTTTGAACTGAAAACTTAATCCTTTTACACAAGAGACGTGACTCCCCCCACTTTTGTTAGCAAATAGCACCTGTGGTTCAAATGTAAATGATTGTAGGAACAGAAAATATATTGTAAATTATTTAGGAACCTAATAAAACTCAAATTTTACACAAAACTTTTAACATTTAATTTAAAAATGCTGACAAATTGTTTCACCACACTGTGGCATTATCAAAGCGAGGAGTTATCAACTGAGTTGATAAAATACGGATTTTTCAAAGTGTCCGATTTTTGCGCAAAAAAATGAGGTAGGTCGAAATACCAGAAACCGAAAGAAGAGAAATAAAAATACTATCTTTCCACCAAAACAGAATATGAAAAAAACAAAAACTCTGACATATATTCAATTTTTCAATGTGCTAACATATACACTAAATGGACCCTATCTTGGGCTCATGACCTCGAATCGACTTGGGATCGGAGCCAAAAATCGCGTAATTTTTCCAACAACTTTTGTTTAAATATTTTTTCATACAACCCATAGTTTTGTCTCAAAACTCAAAAAAATCGAAAAATTCGCATTTTTGGGTCCAAAAAATGGTCAAAGTTTTTCGAGCACAGGGTTAATCCAAATTTAAACTGCACCATCGTGTTTAGCGTGTCAAAATGCATAAGAATAGACAAAAATTAGACCTCGCGGAATTTCGGTCAAAAATCGTCGATTTTGCTCCTTAAATGCCTGTACTTACAACACAAGCAAACATAGTTTACAATTCCACTAAACTGAAATCGGGAATCAGAAACAAACGGGATGGTATTGGCTTTTCCAATCGGCCTCGCATAGGAATGAATTTACTACTGTTATGTCCGTAGTTCCGAGTCAAACTGATCAAAGCATCATTATTAAACTTTCTGGTAAACGATTTCATATATTCTTCATGAAGGGTACACCTCAAATGTTGAATGTTCGTCGGGACTTGATTCCTCTCATCTCTTGCTCAACTTCTTGAATGTGTTGATGTTTTAGGAGTTGAACGATTCAGTAAATATGATGGGTATGGCGACACCTTTCAGTGGAGTGGAAATTTTGTTGATGATACTCCTTTTGATGAAGATGGGAGACGAAAAACTACTATTTCAATAATAGACGCAGTTCGTTTCAACAAACCAGGTGATCAGTACTATCCATCAGCATTGTTAAGGGAAGTAACAAAGGTGAGCAATTTATTTATTTTACGCATAATATTTCTGAATTATCTTGATACCTATGCAAAGGTTACATTCTCGAATATTCATTATAATTTACAATACAATACACAAACAAATGGATATATTCCAGCGGTTTCAGGTACAGCAATTAATTAAGTAGCTTCATTCTATAGTATTGTTCATAGATTATTAAAAAAATTATTGAGCGACGGGTAAACGGTTATGACCATTGAGAAATAAGGTAAATTCGAACCAAAAACGGAAAATGGATCCCAAACAATTAACCAAATTTGAACCATAATCTCAAATAATTCCGCGAAATTCAAAAGTTTCTCTTCATTCTTCGATAATTAATAAATTCTATAATTTTTTTCTAAATTTGAAATGAAACCTGTTTATAGATACAAGAGCAAGATAAAAACCGTTTAGACAATACATATGCTTAGTGATATGAAATTGCTATTTTGTTCGATCCTCCAAATACGAATGACATATTCATTTTATGTCAAGCGGAGCCGGAGTCTACTCGTGTATACCCAGAAGGGAGCTTGCAGTTCCCCTAGGCTCTCACGAAACCGTTTTTCAGACAAATGTCTGTGTAATCCGGACCTGTGACCTGGACAACTACCGAGGTAGGCAGGCGAATTTTTATCTACACTTCGCGTCCTTAGAGTACTTCCAGGATTGTTTTGGAGTGTAGGGATGAATTAGCCTGAAGGACCAAACTTCAGCTAATATACTACTACTCTGGCGTGAAAGGAAACGAAGTGGCCGATGAATTGGCCAAACGGGGTTCCCTAGGCACTCCTGACTTCGATCCAACGATCGGAATCTCATCGACCACCGGACTCCACGATAGACAGTAGCTTTCGGTTTGACGCAATGTCCCAGTATGAGGGAGGCGAAGCTCTATATTGTGGAGTTCTCGCCCAAACGCTCGAAAACCCTTATCTCTATGAGCAGGAGAGGATTAAAACTGGTGACAGGACTCCTCACAGAAAACTGTCATCTGAATAAACAACTTGATGGTCATTGTTGATGACCCAGGTTGTAATAGATGCGGAGAGGCGGGCGAAACTCGCCTGAGTCCATAATTGTCATAACTCCATGCATCGGCGCTGCCTTAGACCTGCTGGACTGAGTCTTGTATCTAGGGGCGTACAATGAACCCAATCAAGCGGTCAAAGTGTTCTGAACTTGTCCGCCCCCATTATGATATATTGACAGATTATGTAACTTATATATTATATTGGTACTTGTCGTGAAGCATTTAAAATTGGAGTAATCAAGCCATTATTTAAAAAAGGATCTGAATTGGATACAATAAACTATCGCCCTGTTAGCTTAATATCAAGTATCGGTAAAATATTTGAAAAATTATTAAAGGTTAGAATGGACAGTTATTTGAATAAATATGAAATAATGTCACCTAAACAATTTGGATTTCGTCAAAAAAAATCTACTCAAGATGCAATTACGTGTTTAATAAAACAAATATATGAATCACTAGATAGTAAAACACCATCTCTATGTGTTTTTATATACCTTGAAAAAGCTTTCGACTCCGTTAGCCATGAACTACTACTCAAAAAATTAGAACGGCTAGGCTTTAGAGGTTTATCTCTACAACTGTTTGATTCCTACTTGAAAGATCGACGTCAATGTGTGCAAATAGAAAACATTTACAGTTCTGAGAAGAGCACTGAATATGGAATTCCTCAAGGAACAGTCATTGGACCTCTTCTCTTTACTGTATATGTGAATGATCTTCTACTCTTGAACTCATGCGAAAATATTGTAAGTTTTGCTGATGACTTGGCTATATTTTTTACAGCGGAAACATGGGACTATCTCAAATTAAAATGTGAAGATGCTTTAAAAATCATGATCAACTGGTTCGACGACAATTTGCTAACAGTTAATTTCTCCAAAACTCAATACTTACCTTTTACCTCATATGTAAACAAACTTCCTAACATTGGTTCATTATCTATAAGTGAAGACATTAGAATTAAGGAGACATCAACAGTGAAATACTTGGGTATAACAATTGATCGGCACTTACGATGGGATGTACATGTAAATGATATAATAAAAAAAGTTTGACCCATTTTATTTAAATTTAAATATCTTAGAGACTTTTTAGATATTAAATATTTAAAAACCTTATATTATTCACTGGTGCAATCACGCTTAAGTTATGGAATAATTTTAAAGCTAATTTTAGCTAAAAGCCAATTATATTCAGTAATCAATTATATATAGACGCTAAAATTTTAGAAATGCGTCAACTATTTGCTTTCTCTATTTTAACAGAAACATTTGAAAACAAAAATAGCGTCATCAGGCACTTAGAACATGAATACGGAACGCGCCATAAAAATAAAAATTCAGTTATAGTAAAATGTAATAAATTGATTGGCCAAAAGAGCTTTGCTTACCTGAGCGGAAAATTCTACGATTTACTTCCTGTTGAAATCAAAAATATGCTACCCATAACAATGTTCAAACGAAGGGTAAAGCAATGGATATTATTAAAACCAAGATATCTCTTTAAGATATAATCCTGTCTACTTGGCACATTTCAAGCTGTTTTTTGTAATTTCATCTATATAAAAATGCTTCCTACAACTTATTATTTTATAATTTCATCTATATAAAAATGCTTCCTACAACTTATTATTTTATGATATACACTATTAATTTGGAAATTTGGTGATTCTCACAAACAAGAACTCTAAACAGTTCTTCGTGAGTTTTCTGTTTATTCGAATTTATCTGTGTAAATGTGTGTTGATATTTGTTACATACCTACATTCCCATATATTTTATATACTATTGTTGCTGATATACTTGTATCATGAATGTAGTTTGATGTATTCTTTTTGAATAAACTTATTATTATTATTATTATTATTATCCTTTTTTTGGAATCGCCCTTCTAGAGGAAAAATATGGCTGATTGAAAATAGGAAATGCATTTGATAAAATTGTCCTTGTATATCGAGGCCAAAATTTATTAAGGGAATTGTTTGTATTCCTTGATGCGATTTTGTCGATAGAAATTCTCTTATCGCATAACTAGTGAAATTAATGTGTGATTATAATTTTAGGCATATGTTGGTTTTTCTTCAAATGTAAAGGAAAATTTGCCTCCGGTTGCGACTGGCAATTGGGGTTGTGGTGCTTATAAAGGAGACGCTAGATTGAAATCACTTCTGCAACTTATGGCATGCAATGCAGCACATAGAGATATGGTGTATTTCTCTTTTGGGAATGATGAACTACGAGATGACATCTATAATATGTATCTATTCATAGCAACCAATAGCATTACAATAAGTAAGTATCTTCTATGTGTCTGTCAACTGTGAATTATTCTTTTGGGTTTGACTTGCAAATATATTTGAACATAAAACATCGTACCAGCGCTGATAGAGCTTAGTAACAGCCGATCGTAGAGAAGTGTATACAGTGCTAGATATGAGAGTTAGCCAGTGCTCTAACATTCCAAACTGCAAGTGACTGTCCATTTAAGACAGTCTACAGAAAAACATTTTATATTATTTGTTTTTGTATAATAAAAACTGTCTTTTTTCAGCTGAACTATGGAGAATGTTTTGTAGGTTTGTTACGACAAAATTACCTCAAAACCAACTGTATGCGTTTATACAACAATCGTATTTTGATACTAAAGGTAGAGTGAGCATGAAGACGTTATCCAATGATGTGAGGTTGTTTAATGCGGAAACTGCTTCCACATCAGGAAGTCAAAGAAGCAACAATTTGAAGAAGCGATCAGCTGATGTAGGTATTATGGACAACCAGATGCAACTTGATCATAGCGACGATAATATAATAGAATCATCTCCAACGGAAGACGATAGAAAATTTGTTTTCATGAAAAAGTATATCAAAGAAAAACCATCTAAGGATAAGGTGAAGAAACAATTCGAAAATAATCATAATGAAGTATTAGAAATGTTCGGAAAAATTGATGGACCCAGAAGTAGAAGTGAAGGAACAACTGAGGACTCAGGTGACTCATTCCTCCAAATAGTCGATAAACTGACCAGAAAACCTGTTCAAGAAATTTCTATTCAAATTGAAGATGACAGAGACGCAGATGAAGATATGGATACTGAAAGTATAATACTAGTAGGTAATAGTGAACAAGAGAAATCAAATTCTGGAAAAACTAAAGTTAAAATTTCTGATTATTTCACAAAGATAAATAAAACATCAAGTTGATAAAATTTATTGTAATTTACACAATTTCTAAACCTGTGATTTTCTTCTTCAGAATAAGTAAAAATATTCTATTTTTCATTTTAACTAGTATGAAACTAGAATAAAATGCGAATCAAATCAATAAGTACATTATTTCATAATATAGAGGTATAGGTGCCCTACCTATGTCAAACTTATTGGGCAATAGCTCTTTTGGGCCGGACCTTCCAGTAATGTAGCTACGTGACGTGACGTAAAGGATGTAAAATAACACAGTAATTACTTAAATGTTATTTTAAAGTAAAATACAGAGATGGCGGTTTATAATGAATAAGGATATGGGGCAAGTGACCTTATATGATTTTTAAGATCGTTTTACAGTTCGCAATTCTAGTTGCAATAGTATTGCAGCAATAGACTAACCTTGCAAGAGCTGACATGCAACTTCTTATGTCAAAACGTTTTACACTTGACAATTTTTACTTACTTCAGTTCTCTACCAACCTTAAAAAATATACTAAAATAATGAAAAGTTAAAACTTATTAATTTGTTCGTTGTATGTTTTAAATTTATTTAGTTTTATTTAAAAATGAATAGAAGCAAACAAAAGAAAAACGTTGCTGCTGTAATTACTATAATTATTGCTGCTGCTGCTGCTCTTTTGGCGAGAGAGACTGGAGAAAGAAGACAACGAAGGTGGTGGCTAAGGCTTTGGTTAATCCAAAATAGAGGAAATATTGGTTTAACTGAAGAGCTCATTCCTTCAGATATAGAAAAGTTCTCAAATTTTCTAAGGATGGATACAAACACATTTAAAAGAACTGTTGTCCAAAATTGCTTACACTAATAGTAACATTAAGATTTCTGACTGCAGAATGGTGGGATATTGCTAGGAAATTTTAAACAATGTGGAATGGTTTTTCTGGTTTTAAAGTACAATACAACAAAATTCACAATTTTATGGCTAGAGTCCAAAACGAAAGCAAAAGAATAAACGAAACAAGAATCAATAGGTATAAATCTTTCTGTTCTGTGTTGTAAGCGTCAACCTCAATAAGTATCCTTGCAGGGCCGTTCCAACCTGGTCGAGCGCCGTCGTGCAAATGTGATCACAGCGCCTTTTTTTAGTGCATATGTTTTTTAACATTTTATACGATTTTATATTATGTACATTCAACATAATCGCTAGACGCTAATTATTAAATAATACAACTGTGAAGCAAAAGTAAACATTTTATTACCAAACAAAAAATAAACATTTTTTGAACAAGAAATAGTTACCTAATCTAAATAACCTAAATAAAACTAAATAAAACTATAATAATCACTAAATAAAAGTAGCTTTACGCGCTTTCTTTATGGAAAATTCAGAAATAAGATCAGTCACATTTATATTGTCCAACAAATCACTTTCAATCGATATGATTGCCAAAATATCGAGCCGTTGTTGGCCCATTGGCGATCTTCAGTAGTTTTTGATTAACTTTAACTTTGAAAAAGTTCTCTCCGCTGAAGCAACCGATACAGGCATTGTCAACAAAATTCGCAAAGCTACGCTTGCATTTGGAACAGAATGAGTTAAATATTTTTTCATAATGTAGTCTAACATTTGTGTAGGTGTTTGTAGTATAAAATTTTAAAAAAATTGCAACTCGTAGAATAATTCTGTTCCATTTATGTAACGCTCATTACGATTTTTGTCTGTTAAAACTTCTTCAAGCTGTAAACAATAATTTAGTTGTTCCTTTTCTGGTAAATCTGAAAATTTACAAATATCCCATAAAAATTGAAAATGGTCGAAATGGGACGACGATAAGTCGAACCTTTCACTAATTGATCTTATAACAATATCAAGTGTACTAAAAAATTTGTTTATTTTAAAATCCTGTTCTCCATCTGTAATTCTAACTGACTTTTCAGACATTGGTGAAAATAAAAAAATATCTTCGGCGCCTTTTTCGTTACGGCGCCGTCGTGCGCCGCAAGACCTGCTCATATGGTTGGAACGGCCCTGCATCCTTGTGGGAACTTTTGTTCAGTTGGTAACTAAAAAGTCCCCAAAATTTTCCCCCATAATTGCACGCAATTCGCAATTAATATCGAACCGGACCGATTCTGCAATTTCAGCAGTGCGCATGCTTTGGATCAAGAGTATTGCGTATAGCACTTATTGCCAACTGTAAAACGATCTTTTGGTAAAATTGTCCCCGTATTTTTCGGCGATATTTCTGTGTAGTTTGTTACCACGAAGATCCTGAATCGTTTGAGGGTTATTGCTATAAACTTTTTCTTCCGAGAAACCCAACTCCAAAGGCGTTAGATTACAAGAACTTGCAGCCAGTTAATTAATTCTTGAAATAATTATTTGGTCTTCAAATCGTTTCCGCAGAAGAACGAGTGTTTCTTTAGATGTATGTGCAGTGGCACCGTATTGCTGAAACCACATAAGTAGAACCATAGTCAAAGAATAAAGGTCTGTTGGAGCCTTCCTTCTACTATTTTAAAATTCGAGTGCAAGATGATTGGTCGTTTATTTCGCGGGAATGTCGCGCTCTTGAATTTGAATTTAAAATCATTATGTTTAAACTCTACAACTTAAAGTTTTATAGTCGAAGAATAACGGGGATGCGACCTTTCACCGATGAGAAGAAGGACGAGGAAACGGGTGACGATAATAGGGAGGCTCCAACAGACCTGGTTTATTCTTTGACCATGAGTTGAACTAATTCATCCAATTCGTCCAATAAAAAGGTTTGAATCATCGATAAGTACCGATTTCCCATTAGTTACTGCAATGTCAGCTTTAGACTTATTCCTATGGGGTTTCTTAATGTAAAAATGAAGGCTAATAATACTCAAATCATGCAGGATCCTTGGGGCAATATTAACGCAGGAATTTCGCCAAAAGAATGATATCTTGCCAAATATCCAGAGAAAAACACTTGGCCGATATCATTTTTTCTTAAGGTTAATTGTAAGATCAGACCTTGCTTATCAACTTGATATCCAATAGATAGATAGATATATAGATTAGCTTTATTTGTACTGTAGATACTGATTAGTGTACAGTGTACAACACGTTAAGAATATGATGAAATAACCTGTGAACGACCATTCGATCACCGCCTTCCCTCACTTTTGCTGAATGTAGACAATAAATGGAGAGCTTTCTATTAGTGTTAATAATTTGTAAATCAATATTAATATCCCCACGAAGAATAATGTTAAAATTCATAAAATCTGTTTGGCACATGTCGGTGTTAGAGAAACTATAGCTACATTTATTTATTAAACTAATAAAATTCGAACTCGATAGCTATTTTATTATACTCTTCGCGACTAAGTCGGAAGAGTATATTGCATATACTCAAGCTATTTCGAAAATCGTTAAAAAAAGACCTAGAGCAAAAATTCTTACACCATAGTATTTTTCATCGAATTTTAAGTATCTTGAAAATGTTGTCCCCACGATAACTCAGGAACTTAAGGTCCTATCATATTCAAAGTTTGATAAAAAATAGTTAGCTGTTCGGTGGCGAACCCTATTGTTTTCCAGGGAAATCGTGTAATAAACACCATTTTCTGAAGGATTGAAAATTTTAAAAAATGTCAACTCCCAAAGTATGTATTAAATCGATTCAAAACTAATTTTAAATTTAAATTGATTCAAAACTGCTTTCACCCAAATTTCAACAAAATCGTTCAACAACAACAACCAATTATTGAAGTAAACTGAAATTTACATTGTGTATAACAAGTTTTCAACAAAAGGCACTGAGATCTACAGAATAGGACCTGGCTCGTATTTAGTAGACTCGAGTACGATTCCCAGAAACGGAAAATTTTCTTAAAAACGTTATTAATTTGAATATTATTTAGTTATCTAAAGATAATGAAATGGATAATTTATTCATTTCATGACCTTTACACAAATACGAAGAGGATCTTATCGAATTTCATAAAAATCAGTAACCAAATCAAATGATTTGCGCACACTATTTGTCTATTCAACAAGCGGCAACACATTTCTAGTTTAAGTTTAACATGGATTTTCATCACGTAATGGCTCGTTCTATTCAATTTTTAGAATAAATCGAATTGACCAGAAAGAAGGAGGTTTAAATATACAAATTATAAGGCCTCTTACAGATATCTAACACAAAAAGTAATCTCAATATTGTATTGTTCAAACATAGTAAGTACTTCATCACATTTAAAGTTATCTCAAACAAAAATACAGGTACCACAATACCCAATGTTCTTTCTAGAAAAGATAATTTAAGATGATAGTATGAATGTTCAGTGAATCGAATGACATTGGGTAACACTTCTAATGAATCGAGGAACAATTCTATATCAAGTTGTTTATTTCTGATGAATTGTATGTTTTGATGAAATATAGCTATTTTTAAGTTTTCATCAACCTTAGGTTAGATTTGTTTTTTGTTTAATGTTACTCTCGAAGTTTGAGAAGTGGTCTTTTCGAAAAAAACTTATTGATTGTTTAAAAAACTGAGGATCTGTCAGCTACCGAGTAGCCACCATTAGAGTAAACTGGATTCTTTTATTATTTGAGGATACTACTTCTTAGTTTTCTGAACATCTTTTACATTTGAATTGTAGGGTTGTTTTTGTCATTTTTATTGTTATTCCTCGCCGTGGACTTGTTTGATTTAATTTTAGGTTCCATATCCTCATATGAATTTCCTTCTAAACTTTCTTTTTTAACTGCATTCTTTACAAGACTATTGTTTGTGTTATTCTACCAGCTGTTCGATTTGTTTGGATTGTTGATAGACTACCGTTTTCAGTTCTGTATTAGATTCATTTCGAAATTCTGTAAACACCTCGGACTGATATCTAATGAGAAATTTTAATTCGTTCATCTCTATTAATAATAAATTTTGTTCATTAGGATAATTATCGCCGTTGTCGATTGCGTTAGTTTGATTGAATGGTAAATTTTCTTGCAGTTGTATTGATGACAATATGTTGCACTTATAACAATACCATGACTTCACACTTTTATCGTCTCAAATTTTGTTATATTAATTCATATCTAGCACAAGTTAGTATATCTTCATGACGTGTTGGTATACTTTCGCAAGCGAATCACGCAACACCATGTACACTCTCACTCGACGTCATGATGAACTTCGCTTGTATTTTATTTCATGAGAAAATTGAATATTAAATTTCTGCCAGATAAGATTAAAATATCAATAAGGCCTTCCAGATAGGAATAATTTGGAGAAATGAAGGTAAGTAAGGTAATATCATGTTATTTCTTTATTATTTATTTTTCTTTTCTGTAATAAATACTTTGCTCCCAACAGAAACATATTTATTGAGTGCATCATGTAATAATAAATAAACACCAAATTGAACACCTCCTTTTCCTTTGAAATCTTTCATTAAAGTAATTAAAGGTTCCTTTGATTTTTCTCCATTTATTTGATTTATGCAAACCATCTGACATCTTGTACAATTCTGTGTAACCTACAACAATACACAAATCATTGAATTCAATAATATAATACATTTTTAAATTAATCAACAAACCTTGAACGAAATTTCATTGAAATTTATAATATCACAGTTATTTTCTGTGAAAGGTTCTTTGAGGTTCATCACAAAGTTTGGTCTAAATCGTAATATTAGCGAATCTAAAGTTTCTTCATAACTATTACTTCTATCAATTATTTTTTCGTGTAACCTTTGTGCAGTTGCAGTATTAATCAGTAGGTATTGCGCCTTATTCGCTAAAGACAAGTTGACGCTTTCACCTAAAATTAAATATGATTATATACCTGGTTCTTCCTCTGACTTTCTTGTTCGTAATATAGTTACATTCTGAGTTTGTATTGAAACTTATGAAATTACGTCGCCCCTGGGCGCAAGTAATAGAAGTGGAAAATTCCAATTTCCTATGTTATGTTTTGAAGAAATTAGTAAATTTTGAATTTTTCTTAAGTTCGGCGTGTAACTTTTACAGAAATGTTTTAAAGAGATTTTTTTGTCTAGTCGTATTACTATTTTTTTTTGGTCGTCAAATACTGGAGTAAGAGGACGCAAGTTAATACACTGCCCCAGGCCCGAATTACCTTCGCTACGCCTCTTTATTACTCGTACTTTATGGAATTAATTATCATCATACAATTTTTATTATAGAATCATTACTTCGAAAAACTACGTTCACATCTTTCCTTGACTATTTATTGTCTGAAGGGTGCAGGTTGGGTGACTAGAAGAATGGTCCTAAGTGGTTAGGTGCTCAATTATTGTAGCTAATTGGGTACTTTAATATTTTTAAAGTAGCGATATGTATACTTGACGTTGATACAGACCATGTCAAGATTGGTGCACATTATCCCGTTTTTCCTCAGCCTCAACACTTTATTACCTTTTTTATTTATTCTATTGTTGTTTCCATTTGCATCAATAATTTGTTGCACTAACCTTAACCCAGGATAGTTTAAACATTTGGTCAACCATGCTGCCACTGCATCCCCACAATCCATTCCTATTACTTGGTCAGCACCAACTTTTCCCTCATGTTTGATGAGTACTTCATTGTTCGTTGGTATCAGTGGAATGGAAATATTGGATAATTCTGAAAAAGTGATTACATAGTGTTAGTTTCGAAAATACATTTTGGATTCTCATATTCTGTAGAGGGAAGTATTTCCCCATATAAAATCAGTATTAGTGAGTTTTACTTTTTATCAGAGAAGAGAATATGGATAGTAATCAGTCGGTCTGTCGACATTTTCTTATGTTGGACATCAAGAATATAGTCATGTCAAGAAGAGTTGACTGTTATGTTGGAGACATTTTCAGATACCTTCACGTTTGAATATAAAAAAAGTTCAGCGTGAATGGCAATAGCAACGCTTTCTACATCATTAGTACCCGTAATTTTAGCATCATAGCACAATTAACGTCCAGGTTGTTAACAATATCCAGAGTGTATTATAGTAAAACCTTGTTGGGGCCATTGTCGTTTAAATAGAAGATCGAAAAATCGAGATAATTTTGTTACGCGTTCTACATGTTTATTGATAATTTTAATTATATGTAAATTCTTGGGAAATATGACACTTATGTCTATTATATTTTCGTTTTTATGTATGTTTCGGTCTCCCGACCATCTTCAGATTAATGGGTTACAATTTCATTTATTCGTGTTTTGTTTGTTGTTGCGACATTTTTAATTGAAATTGATGCGATAAAGTCACTTATTAGTGCTTAATACAATTATTCCGCGCTTTAGTTGATGTGCATTAGTTGTCAAACTTCTTCTGATGACGGTCGTGAGACCGAAACGTACGTAAAGACGAAAATATAATAGACAAAGTGACCTGTTTCCCAAGAATTTACATATAATTCATATTTGGGACAGGATTTTAATTACATAATAATTGTACTATCGATTTATTAAAGAAAAAATACACAACAACAAAAACAGATTTTAAATTGACATATATATTACTCTTAGAAATAATCAAAACTCAATGACTGCTTTATATTTTTTAGTTTATTTTCACAAAATTCAGACTCACATTTTAATAAAAGCTTATGACCATGTTAAATTGATTCACTTTAATAAAGAGCATTTCTCTCAAAACAGAGACTTCATATATGCTTGACATATTCGATACTGGAACAATTTCAGGTTCTGCATTCTGAGTTTCAGAATAGGAATTAGATTAGCTCTTCAATACTGTCGATGATGGTTCATTCGCTACTTTCTGTTACCACATCTTTACCAGTTTCAAATTGACAAATATGTCGTTTAAGGTAGTACAGTTATGCTAGCAGAATATTATCTTCTCCTTCGAAATCCTTCATATCTATGTTTGTACAAATAAATCCGGCTTTAAAAATACGTCTTTATTGTCAATGCGGACAAAGTTTGCCAAGCCACCGAAATTCATTTCAAGGCGTCGATTAAGGTAATGCTGCTAATATTTCTTGAAGAGGACTGACACTATCCACATATATTAGAAGCATTTCAATAAAATAGCTCCTGTAAAGCATCTTAAAATTCTGAATAATGCCTTGGTCAGAATGTGGGCATGTAGTGTTTGGTGGAAGAAAAGAAGAAATATAAGCTTGGCATTATCCAATGTATTTTTAGAACAATATGTTGCATTATCTTGGCATTAAATTCGTGGAGTCATGTCGTCAAGTTTGCCTACTGTCATCCATGCTTTTTTGTTAGAAACTCATTGAAGAGGGAGTTTACTGATTTGTGTCCCCTCAAAACATCGAAGATTGTTGCTTTTACCTATAGTGAGTGGTTCCTTTTTCCATCTTCCTTATTTGCAATTCGTTGTTTTGCAATTTTTATTCCAGAGCATTTATCATTTTTCAATGCATATGTCTTATTGGCAATGCACGAGACAGTAGAGACCTCTCGTCTGTATTAAATAAATCCTTTGAGGCGTAATCTTTTAAAGTGGCCAACAACTTCTCTTTCCAAGTTTTGAGATATTCGACATAAACATTGGCAGATTCGCTACGTATTTTCTTGAAGGTAATATCGTGCCGACGACAAAATATTCGTTTGAAGCTTTGAAGTCACTTAGCCCTAGGCTTGGGCCGAATTTCATGGGCTGTTGTTGGAATTATGAGCCCAGATATTGGTAAGGGCTTGTTTCGAGCCTTACAAAACGAATTGGTCCACAATAAGTCCCTCGATTTCAGGAATTTGTCCTTATTTTGTCAGAAGCTAATAATCTTCTTTGTTGAAAATTCTTGGTTTCCGGATGGATTCTGCTTAACAATAGCATGACTTGATGTCGACGTTTCGCCAACCATTACAGGTGGCATCTTCAGGGCATGTCTTTTTCAAGATTAGCTATCCGCGGAAATCTACTATTCAAGAAATCTTTTTTGTACATTTTTGCAAGTTGTCAATAAAACACATTGTATTCGTATTAAGAACGTAGCTGTTTTTATGTCGCCAAGCTCAATCAATTTTTCTGGGATTTAGGGTATGTTAGGGAGTTGCGCTCCAAACATGTGAACAATACTCTAGGATAGGTCGAACATGCCATCACAATCAAACACTGACATATTTTGAGAATTACGAATTTACAAAGGAAACGACAAGTACTTGATAAACTGAGAAAAAGGATTAATACTGTGTGAATACCCACGGAGCTGCTGACATTTTCCATAAAAAACAAATGTTTATTTTGACTACATGATGCCTTCTGCCGCAAACTTAAGAAATAATTTTTGATCCTCACTGACAAACGCTCTGCGGTCTAATATGGAAAATACATATTTTCAATCACTAATGTTCCGAGGCAGGTTTACTTACCAGATTGTTCACTTTAGTGGAAGTTCGGGTTGAAAGTGATGTATAGTAGTAGGTACTAATAGTAGTTTTCTCCGAATAATTATGAAGAGATGATGAAGGAAACATAATGGATGGTCATAATTTATAACAATTTGAACTTGAACAGGAATAGGAGAACAAAAATATTATTGATTTTCTTCACTGTGGTATACATCCTTGCGAATATATTAGCGCTTATTACAGTTGTGAGATTCTGGAAGCAACAAGATGACGTTGAAACGCGACCTCCTAAATTTTGCAGTCACTCACAGTTACTGGCTAGTGCCACGATGTGTATCGAGGAAAAAGATGTAACCAAAGAACTATCGTATACTTATTCACTGTTTATAATACTTACTTAGAAAAAAAATTCTCAACTTATTATTAACCAGATCAATTCTGGGCTTTATAAGACATAATCTGGTATCATGTTTTTGGGTAATGCATGTTCCTGATTCATTCACAATCATCCATTGTCGATCATATTCAAGTCCCACTCGTGATATTGCCCAGGTACTTTTAGGTTCGTAAGGACCGCAAGATTTGATAGGATACAACAAAATGCGTTCCAGGATACTGTCACCATTATTATTAGAGAAACTGCATTCCCTCGTGGTGCGCCAATAATTGTCTAATTCGTTCATCGAACCATCCTTCATATATTTGTCTTTACTGGAATTTTGGTTACAGGATTCCAGATTGTTCAAAATATGAATTGGACTGTCGGAATGGTATATAGAAAATTTAACAGCATTGCTCAATTTCATCTCTAGCCAATTGACTGGAAATTTCATTATGGCAGGTTTTGATACGAAACAATCTTCAATCATGTTTAACAATACGTCAAGGTCTTCTCGTTTGGACATGTAACCAAAAGATACACGGATTGAACCTGTTGGTCGGTTCTCTATTAAATCTTTATCATCACCGCAAACATGGCCAACCTTGAATTACTAGAATAGTTATGAACTTCCAACCTTGAATATATTGATATTCACCTGAAAATGTTTCTTTACATCCTCCGATGTTAATTGCAAATGTCTTTGACAGGCTCCTGGGTTACAAGAACACCCTGTCCTTACATGGATTTTATGTAAGTTACACATGTGGAGTACCTGTAAAAATAAATTGATCTTTAGAATAAAGTATCAATCAACTTCTATAGTCACGTAAATAATAGAATAAGGTCCAACATACAACATTGAAAAATGTGAGTGAGAATAAACTGAACCGGCCTGTTATTTTTTTGGTAAGTTACACATGTGGAGTACCTGTAATAATAATTGATCTTAAGAATGAATTATCAATATCTCAACTTCTGTCGCCAGGTAAATAATACAAAAATAATACAATCGCCATCAAAGGTCAATATTTACCGGATGACCTAATGAGAAAACAGACGATGACATTGGAAAATGTGAGTGAGAATAAACTCAATCCGCATGCTACATTTTTGGTAAGACCTCCTTTGAACTAATTGTGAAACTAAAAGAACATAAATGACGACGGAGGTTGGTAGGGGTAGAGTTGGATATCAGTGCGCCCCAAATTGTTTTCAAGCTAAAAAAAGCTGGAAACTAATAAACTAACAAAACTTTATTTACAATCACCTGTTACTATTTACTTACGCATGTACTAATACGGAATCAATCAGTTGCGTTAGTTTAACTGTTCCTTAAGACTATTATTTAATAAAAAAAAACAGTTGGGGGCCTCAGGCAATTGCACCGGCTGGACACTAGTGTTTACAATAACAATTTTTATTCTTGAATGGATATTGAATGTGCATAATAGAAAACCTAGTGCTTCAAAAATTATGATCCGAAAACTTGATTTTGTTAAAGCGCGGAAATCTCAAAACATTATGACAATACTGTACCCGTGTATGATAAAAACGTTCTCATACAAATAACGGTGAATTAAATAAAAAAATAATAGGGAATAGAAGAAACTGTTTCAGCCATCTGAAGAATACAGATAATTCTAACATTAGTGGAGTATACCGGGTGGGCCAATCAAAACGAAACACGGCCAATATCTCATACCGTTCGTTTTAAAAAAATCGCTCGGACTCGTCGATTTTTATTCCCCCAGGGAAAGATTTTGTCCATATCATCAACCTTGTCACTTTCATGCCCTCGCGGGGGTGAGCTTCAACCCCAAAATCTTAAATGAGAATATGGGTCGAGTGGTACCTTATTTTAAAGGTAATCGAATTCTCTGTTCAACGCATTTTACTTTTACAAATTTGATGCAACCGTTTTTGAGAAAATAAGGGAACAACAATGAAAACGGAACGATTTCTCATTAATTATTGCTCGATAAAAAAATTTTGAAACCCCTTGATTTTTATCTCGGAGAAGAAGTCTTTTGTGCATAATTTTCAACTCTATCACTTCAACTTCTCGCAGGGGTGACCCTCAACCTTTGAATTAACATGGGTAAAATTCGTCTGATACTATATTTTATGGTCATTAAATTTTATTTTCAGCAAATCCAACATAATTTATTAACTTTAATTTCTCTTTATTATTTATTTAAACAAGGAAATGTTTTTTACATTCCTCAATCCATTTACCACTGACGGAAGTTAATGTAAATTCTAATTTTATCGTTCGAAGAAAAAAGTACATTATTTTATCTGCTGTGGAATTCTGTTTTTGTAAAGAATTTATAAATTTTGCAGTTCCTTAGAAGTTCCGAGTATTTACATTTAATTCATTTCAATCTAGTATCTCGCAGGGTTTTGTCTGTGACTGAACTTTATTTTGATCTAAAATGGTTTATTCTACTGCAGAAAGAGTATCACTGATTGAACTGTATTATGAAAATGGTAGATGTGCTAATATTGCAGCACAGGTATTCAATGAAATGAACCCAGATAAACATGTTAACCGAAAATACATAATTGAGCTGGTATCAAAATTTAGGG
This sequence comes from Endomychus coccineus, assembly GCA_958510875.1. NCBI lineage: Eukaryota > Metazoa > Arthropoda > Insecta > Coleoptera > Endomychidae > Endomychus > Endomychus coccineus. The sequence continues at coordinate 75,450,167 of OY294067.1, forward strand.
AGACAGGATCAGTGACAAACCGGAAACCAATTGCTTCAAATCGAAGTATGGTGGGAAACGAAGCAGGGGAATAAGTTGCTGTTTTGAACCACGTCAATATAGACCCTACATTAGCAGTAGACAACTACCTGTAGTGTGTGGCATATCTCGTACGAGTATTCACAGAATTTTAAAGACATATAAATTTCACCCCTACAAAATTCATCTTGTACAACAATTAAACGAAGATGACTTTGACACACTTTTGGAATTTTGCGAGATTATGACGGAACGAGTAATAAATAATCCGAATTTAGTGTTCAACATTTGTTGATCATCAGTCAATTTAGGTAAATACCTAGTAGCAACCGCTTTTGAGACTATAGAATAGTATAAATCCTGCCTGTAGTAATTTTCGAAACTTAATAAGCAAGAAGCGTAATAATGTGTTCAGTAGGAGTAGGTATATTGAATGCCTTCGGTCTCTATAAAGGTATATCTTTTAGTAACATAAACGTGATCTCAGTGTAATTATTGATATTGTTTTCTCTTAACTTGCATTTGAATATTGCTATAGATATAAAGAACATATTTATCATCCTAGATTTATTACAACCCAGAAAAATATGCAGTAGCTAGTCATTTTCTACAAACTGCATTTCCGAGAACTTTTAAAACCCAGTTCCAGTAAATTCTTGACATGGAAGCCATTTTCTATGTATCCAAACAAAGGCAAATTGGATATTGACTTAAGTATAAATATCATTAATTCTCTACTATAACTTTAATCCTTTTACGATTTTACAGGAAAATGTAATTAGTGCAAAGAATAATATAAAACGGAGTGATTGACTACGATGTAGGACTATCGAAATTTTTTCAATGGTATGTAATGTTGAATATCTTTCGGGGCAATAATAATAATTCTCATGTCCAGTTTTTGATTGTAGTCATTATCTTCGTTGATGGAATTCTGCCCTTAATCATGTCTCCTGATTATCAAAAATAGAACGTAAATATCATAATTCAAAAACTTACATAATAATATGTCTTTGTATTAGAATGCCTCTTTTTAATTCAAAACTAAGTATCATGATATCAATCAGTAAATTTTTAGAGAAAGAATGATTATTTTTAACTATTACGATGCTCCCGTGTACATGTTTGGACATTATCATGCGATCGGGCTGCATGTCTGGTAGCAACTACCTCATCTAACAATTTTCATTTCCCTCGCTATACGTACATTATAAGTACAGTAGAACCTCGAAGATCCGGGACAGAGCCTTTGCTGGATAATTGAAAAACACGGATAATCGGAACGCCTTATTTTTCATATTTTACTGATTTACACAAGTACATATGTAATAATTCACTTGACGGAATCAGTAATTTTTCTGTTTTAGCGATTCATACATTTTATTATTTACATTCCTTCATTTTCCTTAGCTTAGTACTTCCATCATCATCTCTTGCTTCTCGATTACTTTTTTGTTGACACAGTCGATATCATTATCACTAGTTTTGGCAGAACTTATTTCTTTGAAGTCTGGTCATCATCATTCATAATCATTTCCCTTCCTGATCACATCCTATCCAGTCCTGTATTTCTTCTTTATCTATTTCTTTTAAACCATTAATTCCCTAGGCTGTAGAAACTATGTTTTCAATTGATATAAAGTGATTTAAATGATTATCGTTCTCAATTTATGTATTTTCTATATTATTTTATAAAATGCTTGTTAAATATTCATTCCCTTCACACAATTTCATAGACGAACTGCAGCATAAAGTATCGCTTCTTTTAAATTCAGAGATTTCCAAAATCCCATGGAGTCATCTTCCCTTAACAACTGAAGCGTTATATCATTCCGGTAGAGTCTCTTAATGGTTTCTATGATATCTTGGTCCATTGGCATTCGACGGAGAATATACTACAAATATGTTCCCATGTTCTGACTTTATTTCCTCTGCATCAGGATGAGCTGGTGCATTATTCAGTAGAAGTAGGTAGGTATAGCTTTCGGTGAAAACTTATTTTTTCCAGATGAGTTTCAACTTGTGGAGTACAAATTTCGTGAAACAAATTTTAAAAAATCACACGATTCATCCAAAGAGCGTTTGATTACGTAAAATAGTCTACGGGAACATTTATGGCATGCAATTTTCTGGAACTTTGGGATTTCCTAAGTTCAGGTAACCTAAGTTTATGGGTTCCAGATGAATTTTCATAGTTATAATATAATCAATAAATAGGGTTGAACCTGAAGATGCTTTAAAAAGGTATAAATGGAAGTAAGAATTACATACATGGGGCACACGTGAGCTGTATTCTGGTCGTTTAATTAAGTATTAATTCCCGACGACTCGGCTATTGAAAAGCAAAACAACATGTATCTACATAATATGTAATATTGGATATACCGGATTCTCGGGTTTCCCTCAGCATAACGACAACGGCTGTGAACTTTGCCAGTCATTACGGATAATCAAGGTTAATATTTAATTCTAAGTGTATCATTTAATTCGAAAAATTTAGGATTTTCAAGTGAAAACAAAATTTTGACATTTACATCTATGAATTCTATGAAAGTACAGAGGATTAATTGACATTAAAGAGTCTATGGCAATGACGGCAGTAACCACGCAACTACTAATTTGTTATTGTTAATAACGCTGGACTGGACCATTTAGTTGTTTTGTGTTGAGGCGTAGTGAAAATCTTCGAAGAAGAGAAACTTTCTGAAGAAATGTTGTTAAAGACTGTCAAAGGCATTTGTAGGTCTTGAAACTATATAGGTACATCGAAAATTATACCTTAAACATTACAAAATAGCTGGTATGACTTAATTTATATTGAGATGTGAATAAAGGTTACTTGATGCTATGGTAAAATTCATTTATTGCTATGGCAATGCCTTATAAATCCATAATGCCTTAGGATAATATGAATTTTCATAACGCCCTAGGGCATTATTTGTAATGTAATGTATCTCAAAATACGGTGGTTATTGAAAAATAACAGACTATTGGGATTGTTTCAATACCATGACATAGAATATAGTTTGACGTCTTAGCACGACTTTAGCTGTTTCTAATCATTTGCAATATATTAGTTAACTGTTCCTACGGGGGAAAGCCCACGGACAACAGCTAGTGAATTTATATTAAAATCATACCCGATTAAACTCTTATTTCGTTAACAAGCATCTACGGCGAAAAAGACCAATTCAGCAGTGATGCTAGAATGGTCAGGCTGGGCTTTATAAGGATTCCATAAATAATGTCACATTGTCTTGGAAAACATTAAGATAGAAACTAGTAAAGACAAGAACGAATGATGTACCATTGGGAATCATCTAGATGTTGAGAAGAAGCATATTTATGGAAACATTATGTATTCTTGAAGACACATCTTTCTCTGAGATATTTGAATATAGTTGAACAGTCTATAATGACTACCCTGGAGTACATGTTGCCAGGTGAACCATGAGATTGTGTATATTAATTAATGCTCTCATTAATTATAAACTTAAATCAAACAGTGAGTAGGTATCTACATTTGTAATATTATAAACTGACTTCTCTAGCGAATTTGTTTTGAATTCAATATTAGTTCGTAATGAATGTAATAGAGTAATGCGACACGTGAACATGTCACAAGCTAAATTCGGCGTCTATCGAAAACAATATAAAATAAAACTTTTCCGACATATTACTCGGTCTTTATTTGATTATCGACCGTATGAATCGTTCAAAAAATAATATATACTGCATTTTATGAAAACTTCTGAAACTGTTTGAAATATACGTTAACATCATTTTCATCCATATAAATGCTTGTCGATTTTGATTGATCAATTTATTAAATTCCTCCTTTTATACAATATATGAAGGATTGTTAAATTTAACAACTGGTTTTACAACAAAGCTTTTCATAGAACATAATTAGTAATTTACTGAACAGATACTCCAGCTATAATAATTGTGATGATGGAAATGATTCGAATTCAATATGTGAGATTACATTTCATATACTGAATATTTATCTGAAAATTGCGATTTGCTTATGATCTAAATTAGCGATTAATTATAATAATTTGTGTAATTAACAAAATCGCTTGTGGTAATTTTATAACAATGAATTTCATACAATATAATTATTGAGCTTAATGAGTTTATTGAGCCTGTATACAAATATATTATTCACTAATTTGAATATGTATGTCTATAAATGAGTAGAGACTCCCAGTACATTAAAAATACTGCATATCCAAATTTGGATGAACTAGAATTGCTTTCAAGGTAAATGAAGAGTCCTTTTGAACAATTTGGACACATGGCTATCAGAAATGATAGAAATGATTCAGAATTTGATGTCTTCACGAAACTCTCTTGTACTTGAAAGTTTACAAGGAGGGACAAGGTCGATATATGAGACGTTTGGCAAGGTTCCATAACATATATCTTTAAATGATTGTAACAAAAGATACATCTCATATGAAACGGCCGAATATTAGTATTGATCAGAGCAGGTGAACAATATTTTTTCATGGATCACATTATTCGTGGACATACAATAGACTCATGGACAAACCTGACGAGAGGTCCTGATACACAGACGGGTCCAAGACCATGGAAGGAACTGGAAGAAAATTTCAACTGAGTGGGTATCTCACTGGAGAAAAACACTCCCGTATTCCAAGCAGAAATGTAATATGCAAGACAAACAACATGAAGGAAGTAAGTAACGCACGGATCATCATATGCACAGACAGCCAGGTGTCAATAAAGGCACTCATCAACCAGAAAAGTAACATCGAGAATGGTATATGAATCCCTAGGAGAGAAGTAGTTAGCGCGCTGGTATATAGAACGAAATGACACTGTGGCATCGAGTTCACAAACTAGCCAGAATTGGTTTATTAGCCGTATATATTGGCCCAGAATCTGTACTCGGAGTGACAAAAACCGCTGTCCCCGTATCCTTATACGAGACTGGGTCAAATAACAACAAAGGAAGCGGTGGGATAAAGCTCCTCGCATACACAACGGGAAAACATTTTTTGAGGAACCACCGAGAACAGAACCACGGTCTGCATGTGAGTGAACCTGAACAAAAGAAACTCATACTGTCAGAATGCAAGGCATCAGATCGCAAAAACTGGCCAGCCGATGTTATCTACCGATTAGTACAACAAACATCCAACCGGTGCAGAACCGGTACAGACTAGAACATGGATCTAAAATTTCGGAGTTTGTGTTCAAATTCCATACTGTGATATTGGTAGGGTTAGAATATCTGGAAGAAATCGTTGAGTTCATTTAAATTGATGATGAAACAAGTATTTACCATCGGTTAGAATTCAACTACTTCTTAGAACCCTATTTATTTAATAAAAAAGAGGTGATTAACCTCCCATTTAATCATCTTATTTTCAATTTCGGACATGCTTTACTATCGAAAAAGGATTGATTGCACTTACCTGTGTATATCCAATGTATTCTCCAGTATCGGTAAGTAAGTTGAAATTTACTATTCCTCCTTGTTCTTCGGAACGTTCGAAGGTAGTATCGCTGTATAGAATAGCTGCCGGTTTGCCATTGGAGTGATGGAGGAGCAGTAGATTTCTGAATAAATATTGAGCCAAAGAAAATGTATGCTTGGAAATAACATCAAAATCTAAATTTAACCTCTTCAAAGTATTTAAACCATGTTTGATGGACAAGATTGATAAAAATGGTATTGAACCATCTTCAAAACTAGAATCAAAATAACCTTGTTAAGAATATTCATATTGATTATTAAGTTTTTGTAGAGTTGACTATCCACTATTAATAAACTATAGAAGAGTAAACGTTGTGGATACACTATAACACTATACATGAAACAATCACCCTTATGCGCTAAAATACTTTTGAAGTACTGAGGACCTTCCAGTGTGGTCATCATCAGTGTATACTGAATTAGAAATCAAAATGTGCCTGTTGAAATAGCGTTTGGAAATAGCAGGGTATATAAGGGTGAGGGTTCACCTGGACATAAATCTGACTTCATTAAATGGCTAAAATACTTTTGAAGTACTGAGGACCTTCCAGTGTGGTCATCATCAGTGTATACTGAATTAGAAATCAAAATGTGCCTGTTGAAATAGCGTTTGGAAATAGCAGGGTATATAAGGGTGAGGGTTCACCTGGACATAAATCTGACTTCATTAAATGGCTTTTTCGCTTATAAATCCCTTTTAAATTACCTATATACCGGGATATCAAAAATTATCTTGGTCAAGGGTGGTTGTGGAATCTAAAACGTGTGTCTTACGTTACGTTTGAAATAATTATGTCACTGTCACACTGTCATCATCAATAACCTTCAAATTTCATACCTATTTATTTCAGTTCTCAGTTGTAAAACAATAATGGACTACAAATTAAAAATTATCTTGGTCAAGGGTGGTTGTGGAATGTAAAACGTGTGTCTTACTTCAAATTTTTGAATATGTTTTGTTGTGTCAGAATTTGTTGAGTCATTGTGCTGAAATTTTCTAATCCAGTTTTTGAATCATGCCTCTTACCACACAGCACACAATTTTCATGATTGAAGCCTATTTTCGAACGGGTGCACTAGTTAATGGAAATTGGCAATACAGTCAACTTTGTGTTTGGACAATTTTCGAGAGCACTTCCCAAACGTGGCAATATTACCGGACAATTTTTATGCGTGCCTTACAAATTGTGTTGAAGTGTTTCGCGAAACTGGTTGTGTGACTCATAAAAAAGGTGCTGATGGTAGACCAAGAGTTCGTACAGAAGAAGTTGTCAATGACGTTCGTCAACGTATGGAAGAGGAGCCTGCAAAACCTTTGAAACGTCTTTCTCAATGCAATGTGCAACCATAACGCTAGAAATGCTGCAAAACGGTTCTCACAGCATGAGGATGCGTGTCAACTTGTGCATCGAACAAAACGGGGGACATTTCCAACAATTACTGTAATTTAGTTTTTCTTGTTACTAGAACCTTTATTTCATAATTTGTAGTTCATTATTGTTTTACAACTGAAATAAATAGGTATGAAATTTGTAGGTTATTGATGATGTCAGTGTGACAGTGACATAGTTATTTCAAACGTAAAGTAAGACACACGTTTTAGATTCCACAACCATCCTTGACCGAGATAATTTTTGATATTCCTGTACTTATCATTATTGTGTTTCAAGAATGATAAACTTTCTTGAGACCTTGACCTGTATTTAAAATATGTTCGGCTAAAGCTGATTTTTCACCATTATTTTTTTTATATGGATAAAAGTATTTATACCGACTTAGAAGGTTCCTTCTAGTTTGGCGCAACATAGCATTTTGATGACGACTCGCAAACTATTTTGTAAATTCCGGATTTGCCGAAGTCAGAAACTTTATCAGGGATGTTGCCTGAATGTTTTTTTTCATAAGATATATGTAAGAACAAGCTAACTGCACGTAACCTTATATAGGCATTTTACAAAGGTAAGCATATATAACGGGTCGGAGCTCGGTTATTTATCATATGACATGGCACTTTGCAGTTATGACGATGTTAAGCGGGAGGTGCGAAACATTTGAACATACTACAGCCAATGAATAAACATCGATAATTTTGAAGAATGTGATTCCCATATTCTTGGAAAACCCATTTTACTCTAATTTTATAAATTTTCTGGAAATAGGTCACAACACTGACATATACGCTTACTTTGTGTCTTTACGTACGTTTCGGTCTCATGACCATCTTCAGAAGACGTTTCAATGATGAAAACGGGATTTATTAAGACTCATTGTATCAAGCACAAATCGTCCTTGTCGCACTAATTTCAATTAAAAATGCACACGTAGCCGAAACGTACAGAAATACGAGGAATCGAAATTGTAACACGATCACTCTTGTTTCTGTTCGTTTCGGTGACTTAGTCATTTGTAATTGAAATTAGTGCGATAAGGACGCTTTGTGCTTGATACAATTAGTTTTAAGAAAGAAATCACGTTTTAGACAATGACACGTACGCAAAGACGAAAATAATAAGCTTATGTGTTAGTGTGAGCTATTTCCTGAGAATTCATATATAATTCATACCTGGGTCAAGAATCATTATTAATTTTTCGATTATCAAATCCTTTAGGAGCGTAAATGTTGGACATGTACCTACCTGTCACTCAAATTTGTTTTAGGAACTACAACGTTTTCTGAAGCGAGCGTCATCAAAACAGTTCCTCCTCCAAAGTACGTCTTGCGCAATGCCAATGTGCTTTTAGTTCTTATCAAAAGTGCTCCCACACCGGTTGGATACCCAAAAATTTTGTAAAATGATATTGGAACAAAATCCGGCTTATACAAAGACAAATTTAAATCATTGCTGCTTACATAACTTGCTGCATCCAAAACTACAAACCAATTTTGAGATTTCTGCTCAGTAATACGATTCAGAATTCCTCTCTGTACGTTTTCTATCCAATGTAATGGATATTTAACCCCAGAAAAGTTTGATTGTGCTGGATATACAAATAGAGAGTTATTGTTCTTGCAATTTCCTGGAATCAATTCACTGGAGCTCTCTCGAAAAATATTGAAAGCGTCAGAACTATTTAGAAGGGTAATATTCTCAGCATATGCTCTCATGCCTAATACTGATGTATGGTTGTCTTCTAAAAATACGAACGTGCCCGAACTATCTTCTTCTTTTTCGTAATCGAAATATTCTGCTATCATTTTCAGAGATGATGTGGCACCTGACGTGAAAATTACAGAATATTCTTCTGAATTTGTATGGAAATGCCTTAGTATCCTAGAAAAAAAAATTATTACCTATCATTGTGGATAATTATATATACCTAGTTCCCGAGAATTTATATATAATTCATACCTGGGTCAAGAATCTTGTAAATCTTCTATTTTGTGAATACCAGTAAGCAAGCAAACACCCAACCAGAAAGGATCTTTGAAAATGGTAATTTTTGGTAGTGCATGTAAGTAACTCACACTGAATTTCGAAATTTTTCAGTCTGTACTCCTTTGTATCAGTTTATACCCGTATAGTACAGACTGTAAAGCGGAGAAATAGGCGGTCGAATCTGTAAAATTCTTTCTGCATAATATTCTATGGACCATGAAGGTCATTCGTGACTACTGAGCGACTCTTCGATATCCCACAATTCACTCCTATATGCTAAATTAACCCCATTTATAAGATAAAAGAAATGAAAATTAAGCCTCCAAAATGGTTCCAACAGGTCTTATGGGTCGCTGAACACGAATCCGAAGAGATTTTTGCAGAAAATTCATTCAATGGACGGAAAATCGGGGAAATTTGGTCATTTTCACGTGATTAGGATTTCATACCTATTATGTTGACGGTCGCACATTTCGATCCAAAATAGAAAAAAACAGGAAAATATTCTATGTCATCGAAATTATCGTGTGATAGGTCACCATAGGGGTTTTTTGGTCGCTGATTATGAATTGCTAATTAAAAAGTTCAAAAATATCATTTTCTGGAAAATTTCACAATGAATTCTCCGTTTTCTTGATGAAATTGTTTGAGTGTCGTGTTGAGTTACGTTCATGTTTTCGATGTCCATGCTGAATTGCAAAAATTGGAAGTAATACCAAAAAATTTAAATTCCGGAAAATCAAAGAAAATTACAAGAAAAAAACACTCATTGAAATTATCGTGTGATATGTCACTATAGGGGTTTTCATGGTCGCTGATCATGAATTTGCTAATTAAAAAATTCAAAAATATCATTTTCCGGAAAAACGTGGAAAATTTCATTATGAAATCCCCTTGAAAACTTATCAAATTTTACCGATTTTTCGTCCATTGAATGAATTTTCCAGGATTCGTGTTCAGCGAATCCAAAAAACCTCCCAGAACTAGTGTTGCACAAATGCAAGAAGAAGACGAGACTTAGCCAGTCTTGGTCTTGGTCTTGCGCCAATACACCTGGTTTTGGTCTTGGTCTTGGTATTGCGCTCCCAGTCTTGGTCTTGGTCTTGGTCTTGCAGCAAGAGTCTCGCAAGTCTCGCAAGTCTCGCAATTACCTATTAGTGTTTCTGTTTTTCATTTTTATTCAACCATTTTATGTTGGCAAGATTTACACAAAGCAATTTGGGATGCATGAATTATTTCGAAAAACTCATCAAATTTGCTTTTAGGTCTTTCAGACCTATAACTCCAACTCTCACTACTCCGACTAGAACTATTTGAATCTTCGTCACTCATGTCAAATTGTAAACGTGATAAGTTTTCCGAGAACAACAAGGATTAGAGTAAAATCAATTATTACATTAGACTCGAAGCAAAGCTCAATCGGGAATGACTGAAATTGGAATGAATACTATTACTTATAGTCCATTTGCTTAGATAGTGTCGCCTTGTACCGCGCCGCCTTGGCACGTGCCGGCTCTCATTAAAGGATGCCGTCGCAAATCAAAGGATGCCGCATGCGGCGTACAGACGTATGACATTGTAGCGTCCTGCTTTTCGCTCTTATACCTACCTTATTATTATAAGTTAGATTTCAAATTAGTTTGTAAGATCTCTTTTTCGGCCTGTAACTTTTGAAATATTAAGAAAATAAACATTTTCTCGGTAACATACTACATATAATTTTATTACGTTTTATTCTATATAGTTTATTTTTCGTTTTCATTATTGTCATATTTTTATTTATTTTCATACTATATTTAATATATTATTTTTTATTTAAAATGCACTGATAGTCATTTATATCTTTACTTTACGTCTTCCTATTTTCTACCTATTTTCTTCTTCAAAATTTTATGTACTAGTATTTTCTTTCATTTTGTTTCGTTTGTTTTCTATGTGTCAATTTCTTGTATTATGAATTAAGCCTGTCCGCTCCGTGAAACGACACTCAGTCCTAACTGCAAGAGTCTCGCAGGCTTAGTCTTGTTCTTGCTCAAATCTTGCACGGTCAGTCTTGGTCTTGGTCTTGCTAAAATTACGCGGTCTTGGTCTTGGTCTTGCAAAAATGCAAGAACAAGACCAAGACTGCAAGACCAAGACCGATTTTGGGCAACACTACCCAGAACCCATTTTGAAGGCTTAATTTTCATTAAGAAAAATAAAATAGCATATAGCATATGATATATATTATATATAGCATATAGGGGTGAATTGGGAGAGATTGAAGAGTCGGTCAGTAGTCACGAATGACCTTTATGGTTCATAGAATATCATGTAAGAAGAATTTTTCAGATTCGACCTCCTGCAACGAAGTTAGTAAGTTCCTCACTTTACAGACTGGACTAGTACCTCGGTCAACATCGAGCGTCTTACACTAAGCCGAACCTTCGTAGATGGTGGTTTAAACGGTAGTCTCCTATGTACAGACCGATTAGAGTACGCATGTTCAACCTGCTTTGCTCTAGGAGTATTTGAGCTCTTTTTCTCGAACGGTTTATAATGAACACATTAGAGTGGACTAATCCTGGTGAGGTTTGTTAGTACCGAAGTATTCTACTTTCCAATGGAAGCTGTAACTCTGACAATATTGCTCCAAATGAGATAAGTAAAGCACCGAATTCTTTGTTTGTTTATTGCCTCTAATTTTTGTCAAGACTTTTTCCGAGAAAAAGTCAAGTTGCTGAGAAATTTGCAAAAAATCGTTCGTAATCGTGCTTGTTAACAACGAAAAATTTGCAACTTTAACCGTAAATAACTCAGTAACGATGAGAACCTTTTTTGCTTAGAATTCAGTACTATATCCATTCGTTTTGAATTTCAAAATTCTCATCTCCAAGAAGAGGTGCCTTATCAAAAATGTTGGTTATTCCCTAAATCTTTCCAAAGTTCCATAACAACGGCGGATCAGAAAATTGAGAGGTAAGAACCTCGCTTGACTATATTGACTCGCGCTTGTTACATTCTCCTTTCGCTAGTAAAAACGGTTTGCCCTTGTTATCCATCCCACCACAGGATTTCATTTTATAGCGAACAACAATATAGCAAAATAATGTCATATGAATGTATTATACTAGGTACTTGTATAATAAACGACTACGTTATTGTATTACAGTTATAATGGCTAATATCTGCGAATTAGCTAGAAGCCACTAATGAGGGTAATTAACAGAGTCATTCCGTAATATGCGGCTTGTTTAGATATGTTGATATGTTTAGTAATATAATTTGATAACGCAGTATATAACTGGGAAATGATATGACTGAAAATTATTGCAAACGACCTGTTTTCACGAGGAATAACATTCATGATAGTTACTATAATCTTTCTTATGATACTAATATGGAGAATACTGAAACCTTTTGATGGAGCTATGCAGATTTTATGAATGGCACCACAATTACCGCGTACCATATGATTACCGGTATTGAACAAAATATTGAAATAATCTCGCTTGAGCAACTTTTATAGATATTCAAATACGATTCAGTTATATTTGAATACCTCGGGAAAACTGGAGTAATGGAAGTGAAATCAACAAAATATTGATTAATTTCACAATATGGATATTTCAATTTAATTTAATTTAATTTAAACCGAAAACTACGTAATATTTATAAGGCCAATTTTCACTATGGTTATATTGTGAGTTAAATACTTTAAGATTTTTCCATTTTCATCCATGGTTTTCAATTCTTTCAAAACATTTCGCGTCTTGTTGTTGAAGTTTAAAATTGCAACATAATACCTATTTTTTCGTTATATTCGCTTTTCAACTCTAAGTAACTGCACATTTTACCCCTTGTTGTGCTAAGCTGAAAAAAAGTACATTCACTCTTGAGATGTATACCATTGCAAAGCTGTTATGCAACACCCAGGCAAGTAATACCATAGCTTAAAACAATATTGAAGAGAGTTGTAGTATAGCATTTTCAAGTGATTAAAAATTAAAATTCAAGACTTTCTTTCACTTATAGAATATGTACAAAATGTAATACAGATTTTTTACAAGATTCTTAATGTTTCCAACCACTTCATTTGCACTCAAACCAAAATCCAATATACCAACAGAAATTAACTCGCTAAATTTAAATATTGTTTATTTTGATATTGATATTCATTGGGAGACTATCTATGATTCGAAAGTTAAATATATTGCTTTGTGTGTTTTAAGGTAGTTGATTATACTAGTCATAACCTACGCTTAATTTGAACATGTATCTACCTCCAGTCATGATTAAGCCAAAAATATACCATGGCAAACTTTTTGAACTTGGAGAATATAACTCAAATTTACACATAAACATTTAATTTTAAATAATTAATGCTGTCAAATTGTTTCACCACACTGTGGCATTCTCAAAGTTGAAGTTATCAACTAAATCTAAATGTAAAATTATGTCATTAGATATTAGAAATCAATCTGAATGTGGTCCAAATTTAGAGATGGGGTAGACAATGATTTGGATGGAAGTTTTCCAAAAAAATTGTTGACGAGTGATGAATTATAGGTATCGATTTGGGAATTTAATATTAGATTAGTATTGTTCTTTAAATGTTTTAAAATTACTATTGACTTTAGAATATTGAGCTTATATCCTTTTTTCTCAATATGTGAAATATCGAGATTAAGGGTGAAATTGTGATTATGTTCCAAAAGGTCATTCCCGTAATTAGAGTTCTCTTTTTTGGGCCTGTAACTTCTCAAATGATCAGAAGTGGTAGAAAACACCCCTTTTATCACGGATTCTGTAACTTGTGGAGATATGGCCATTCGAATATTCCTAAATGTGTGGAAGGGAAAGAAAAATTGTAGCGCCTTAAAAATATATAATGGAAAAATTGAAAAAATTCAGATGTAGGTATACATTGGGGGGTGCTTCTGAACAATTTTGTTTTTTGAATTTTTTTACAATGCTCATTTCCGGAGGTGGTCAGTTTTTCAAGACGACTAAATTTCTTAATCATTATATCGAAAAAATGTTTTTTTTGATTGATGAAAAATCTCGTTTTTAACTGTCTGTATCAGTTCTCAAAGGTTAAAAAATGAAACAATTTTAAAATAAAATTTTCTGGGGAAACTTTCTACTATTTGAGTATAAAAATTTGTTTTAACATTAAAAATGGTTTAATATTCATAGTTGATTTTTTACAATAATACATATAAATTCAACCTATTTTACGAATTTTTAAATATTTTTTAATGTACTAAAAATTTTGTACTTTTGTCATGGTGAAACACTGTCTATAACTCGGAAAATATGAATGCAACTTACACTGAAGTTGCATTCATATTTTTCGAGTTACAGACAGTTTTACCCCAAGACAAGAGTACTAAATTTTCTAATCAATATTCCGAAACAAATTGTTCATGGGAAAAAGGGATTGATAAAAAATTTCGTTTTCAGCAGTCTGTATCAAATCTCTAACTTAATTGGTTGAAAAATGAAAAAATTAAAAAAAAATTATTCTTGGAAAACTCTACTATTCGAGTACAAAAATTTGTTTCAACATTTAAAATGGTTCTAATATTTAGAGTTGATTTTTTACAATAATATATAAATTCAACCTATTTTACGAATTTTTTGATATTTTTTAATGTACTAAAAATGTTGTACTTTTGTCGTGGTGAAAAACTGTGTGTAACTCGGAAAATATGAATGCATTTTACACTGAACCTGCGTCCATTGAGTCCTATGTACAAGGCGCTACAGTTATCACATCTCAGTCTATAAGCTCCAGATTTCTTTAATTTATCTTTTTTGGATTTTGAATTACTTATTAATATCTGAATATAGATTCATTAGATTATCTGTTGTTTTAAAGGCGATGCTTAGATTCTAGTTTTTAAGAACTTTATATATTTCTTGTGTGTTTACCTAAATGCTCGCTTGTGTGATCACGAGTCTAAAGAAGTGTTGTGTAAGGTGGTATCCGTGTGGGTAGGTTTGTTATAAATAGCGAAAGAGTTGTTGCTTTCTATCTATAAGGTGAATTTTATGTTAGGATGTAAGTTGTTAATAGTATAGGTAAGAAATGAATTTATTTGCCGGGTACTAAATTTAAAGCGAGCGATTAAATCATAAACTCAATATTCTAGATATTGAGACACTTTGAAACTTTCAAAAAACAATAGTAACATAATACTAAATGACCAAATCGATACCTCGATTCACCACTCGTGAACAATTTTGTAAATAAACTCCCACCCAAACCATTGTCTACCCTATCACTAAATTTGTACTACATTCTGATTGATTTCTAATATTTAAGGACGCAATGAAGCTTTAGTTGATAACTTCAAGTTTTGAGAATGCCACAGTGTGGTATAAAATTTCTCAGCATTCATTATTTAGAATTAAATGTCACAAGTTTTTGTTTAAATTTGAGTTAATTATCCAACTTCAGAAAGTTTAAAATGATTTTACACTACGTAAACACCTACCCAAAGGAACCATTTTGAGAACTCTACATGTTACTGTTGAATTTTATCTACTCACATTATTCATTTTACAGTCTGTTTTCTATCTTTAGAATATCTCATAATAATTAATGTTTGCACTTTACCCCTTACTCTCCGTAACAAGAGAGTTTAGAGAGCAATGTATCATGATATAGCAAGTACGTAAGAAGCAGAGTTTGTACACGTAATTCGTTATATAGGCAGAATGTTTAGTTTATTAATTTTTTATAGAACTGAATTGTTTCTGTAATACCTAGTTGCATGTTAGAAAAAAGTTCAGAATCATATCATATTTTCTCAAACACATTGCCTATATTGAAGATGAGGGAAATAGGCCTGTAATTAGTTCATTGTTTTATATATTGGTATTATTTCAGCAGGTTGAGTGCAGTAGAACATGTTTCCTTCTCGACAAAAGAATTGCAATCATGTTCGAGTGTTTTTGAAATGTATAGTTCCTAACAGTCTGTAATACCTTGCTATTTGTCGTTACAGCTACCAGCTTTGTGAGGCACATTTTTTATATTTTCCTCAATCCCTAGTCTGGATATTCAACTAACATAAACACATAGATTTCTGTTGAGTTTTTGCAATTTAATACTTGGGTTCAACTTTGTAATTTTCTTTCCTTGATTTGTGCCCACGTTTGAAAAAATTGTAAAAGTCGTTAGAAATATGACATTTATCAGAACCTCGATACAAGTCAAGGAGTGTACATTGATTAAATCAATTCGAAACTGTCAGAAAATCCATTACAATGTGAGAACATAACTCACGATAAATAAGGTACGTTTTCATGGATCTTAGTTATTTTCGATAATTTCAAGATTGCGCGCGATGAAAAAATCCAGGCCTAAGCCCTTACCATTACTATTCTCAAGATACCAGGAACACGCTTTCTGCATGTTCTTCAATAAATAATGACAGAATCTTGACTCGGCTGGTAATTTTTATAATTAATAAGCTTCAGGATTTCGAGTTTTGAAGTAGGATCAGAATTATTTTCTACTAATTTGACATCGATTTCTTCGATGTAGCATGTAGCTGAATAACAACATTTTCAGAGCTTCAGACAGGCATACTTGAATCACTACTGTCATTAACGCGCCTATTTAAAAACATATTTACAGAAATTATTTTTAAAATGTTTTATTCTTACATGTTAGTTGTCTACTGTATCCAAAATTCGTGTGATTTACACAAATGATGGAGTGTTTAGTTTCTCCCGTTTCAACTGTTTCAATAAGGAGAAACTATTCACCAACTCTCATATGACCTTAGCTTTCAGACAATGATTTGCTACAAAAGTTCATGAGACTGAGAGTTTATTTCATCTTTTCGTGCGAATTCGAAGAGACGTATTATTCATATTACGTACTTTGAAAACTATGTCGGCATGTTCATTTCGTGTTCCGAAGTGAAGCTCTGGAAATCCAAGCCGAAAGGAAACTATAACTTATGATGCTTGGTTCTTGTATTATATAAAATTACAAATCGATAGAGATATTATCATGACAAATCTAATTCATAATGATTATGACGGATCTGATTTGGTAAAGCCTTTAACTGTACAAACTTATCAATCACAATGTCATGAAGGTAGAGAAGCATTGACCAAACATTAATGAATTAGGTATTCCCAATATATCTGTGAAATTCAGGAATTCCATTACTTCACATTATTTTATTTTCCTTTATTTTAATCTTAACATTTAATAATCTGCCTGATAAGTAGTATGAACTAATACTTACTGGAATCGCACTATGTCAATAGCGTCTTCCGTCTGTTTGCTTGATAAATTGCTACCATGGGGATTGGAAAAGATGTTGGCCGCCAACTCACTGCAAATATCCTGCAATTGCTTCTCAGAGTACATCGTAGAAGCAGCATGATCCAAATAATGTTCATCTACGGTATAAATCACTTATTATATTCAACCATTTCATAATCAATACAAATTGTAAGCTATGATTTATTGAAATAAACATAAAATTCCATCCATGGAATAAAACGAAATAAAAACATAACGATAAAATAATGATGTAACTTCATATTTATTTTGAATTCTACCAATTTATTTATTTACTTGAACGTTGAAAGGGTTTATAGTTTCCTAGTATGGGCCCGGAATTTGTGAAAAGGGTCAATTTGCCACATATGACGTAAATGCGTAATAGATCGAGCAGTACGACCTTAAAATAAATAGTGATCCAATGGTACGACTAATACCGAGCGTTGTTACTTCCCTCGTTATAGTAGTATAAGAGAAGTAGGTACTGTGATCAAATGATCGCAAACGACAGTCAATTTTTGGAAAGCCTAACGGCGAACCAGAATTATACAGTTCCCACCCTGTAAAGGACTTGTGAAAACTCGTACAAGGTACAAAAATACTTGAGTGGATACCGTAAACAAACGAAACGTAGGCGAGATACAATGGGTCAGCAGGCCTAAGTGTCACCGGAGGCAATAGCCAGACAAGCTTACAAAGGGGGTGAAGTTTTTAGTGAGTATGCCTGGAATGGTGACTCTCATAGTAGACCTTGAGATTAAAAAAAAAAAGGTACTGTGATCGGTTGAAAGTCAATCGGGGGCACGGCAGTGCCCCCGCCAAGTCGAGCGCGAAGCAAACACTGCCGTACCATCCTTTACTGGAACCATTTCGCGGCATTTTCAGGCCCCTATTTGAGAACCTCTGGATAAGACCAGTACCCAGAAATTCGTCATCCGGTGAGCTATAAAATCGCATACTTAAAATAAAAAATTTCAAGTCTGTAGGTCATTTAGTTCCGAAGTTAAGCGAAAGCAAAGTTTCGCATTTATGACACTCATTCACTCACTCACTCATGATCATCAGAATAGAACTAGTAATTCCCATAAACTCAGAGAGCTGAAATTTGGTACAGAGTTAGGGTCTGATGGCCACATAAAGGGAAAACTATAAAAACTAGGATAATCGAAGATCTGGAGTACCTGGTGACCCTTATTTGAAAACACAAGAGCCCAACCAAACTATTAAAGATCGACATACCGCCTTTACAAAAAATATTCAACTTTGTTTGCCTCTTCATTTGATGTTAAAAATCGAAGGGCTGATGTATCTGATGAAGAACCCTCAGCTTGTCTCAGCTGTATTAGATATATGGTAATGCCCCCTTCTACTATTGGTACATAAAAGAATGCCGTGAATTTGATTCACGAATTATTGCCTATTAAGTCAAAATTTGAGATCATACCCCGGGCATACGTGTACAGAGAACAATTCCCAATCTGTGTGGCGTATGCCCTAACAATTCACAAGAACCAAGGTCTAAGTTTAAAAAATGCCCTCATGGACATTGGCACCTCCATATTCTCTTGTGGCCAAGCCTACGTGGCGCTTTCATGAGTAACCAATCTTCATGGGGTGCACCTCATAAATGTTGACTTCAAGAGTATAAAAGCTCGAGCTTCAGCGATCACCGAATACAACCGTCTTAGGCGTAAATACCGCGCCGATCTTTCAGAAATTAAACCGTCTAAACCGTCTAAAAGAAAAAGAATAAATAATGAACGCGAATGGGCAATACGAAAAACTGTTGCTACTGTACAAGAATCAGAACCGGAAAAAAAGAAAAGAAAGATTTGTAATAATAAAAAAACTACTCCTAGACAGAAAAAAAATGTGTCAAATAAGAAAATCTAATGAAATAAATCAATATGCCCACGTTTCTACAAAAATAAGTGAAATCCCACCAAAAACATTCTGTAAAAAACTAGCCAAGTCTCGATGGAGCTGCTTGTTTATCTCTAAAATGTAATGAAATCTAGACAAAGTCGTGCCAAGTCTAAGGTTCCTTACTGCGATTTCTTTATTATTATAGTTAATGTTGTGTGACTTGGTCGTTGAAGGGTACACAAGGGTACAAAACCAGGTGCTCCATGACACCATTGCACCAATCTGTCGCCAGAACCGCTACCCATTGACGATGGAAAATTGCCACTTGGAAAACGTTGCTTCAATAACCAGTCAATTGTAGGCTTGATAAAGCTGCGTATTTCAATAATACTTATGTGTAGGCGAGCCTGAAAAAAACAGTATAAAAAATTATTTCCAGTTCAGACGGACTTCTAATCATTGATAGAAATCTGTCTGTACGTCTATTTTATGTTAGATCGGTGGTCGATTTGACGCTCCAAAAAGAAGAGAGCAGAAGTCAGCATTGTCAATGCTGAATGCATGTGTTGCACAATCAACAACAGCCTAAAATGAGACACTAGCGTCCAATTACCAATAAAAGTATGGGCTATTATCTCGCTTAACAAACATAGGTAGTTACAACAGATAACATTACGTGTAAACAGAATTGACTTGTACCCACTAACGTATAAAGAATGTTCAACGGCCAAGTCACACAACATTAACTATAATAATAAAGAAATCGCAGTAAGGAACCTTAGACTTGGCACGACTTTGTCTAGATTTCATTACTTTTTAGAGATAAACAAGCACCTCCATCGAGACTTGGCTAGTTTTTTACAGAATGTTTTTGGTGGGATATTATTTTTCTGGTTATATAAATGTATAGTACCTACATACGCATACATTTGACCCATATGAGTTAGAAGTCAATAGACAAAGTTTTGGCTCTCCAGTATGAACCAACACTTTGTCTATTGACTTCATACTGGAGAGCCAAAACTTTGTCTATTGACTTCTAACACGATATGTGCATTGCATTGTTACGGGACCGCCATCGGGCGGTAGTATTTCCAACTGTCCCCGTCGATTCTTTGGATCGCAAGAAATCTATTGTGAATTGCATTCTCAGTGAAACATCTGCTTTCCAACAGATGGTGTTGGAATGGACTGCATGATATTCGTTACAATTTGATTACGGGGACCGGTCAAGGTCTCAGGTAAATTTTAAGGGTGCCTGAATCTCGTCACACATAGCTTCCTTTGGTAAGAACAGAAAGTATGGGCGGATGTTGATCATTACGGCTAATTGAAAATTTATTGCTTATCAAGGCTAGAGGCTTGTTTCCAAACTTATAATCATTATATTTTTCGTGTTGTACGTGCTAACAAGTAATAGTTAACATTCTTCTCAAAATTTGAAATGTCGTTAGTGAGAGAAATTATTAGTGAACACGGAAACACCCTAATAGTGTACGAAAATTATAAGTTTTCTAAACATCGATCTTCAACTAATGAAACTGTCTGGAGGTGCATCAAACGGCCTAAATGTAAGGTTTATGTGTATACCATTGAGGAATCGGGTAGTTTCGTTGTAAAAACATTGAAAAATCAACATAATCATGAACCTGAAGAGAAATTTGTAGACAAGCTCTTAGTATTGTCTGAAAAAGAAAAGCGGAAGAATAACCTACAGAGAGACCAACTAAAATATTGCATAAAGAATTGGCTTCAAATGGTTTTCCCTCAGATTTTTCTTCCGAAACATTGACTTCCAAGGACTTAGGATGCGTCAAAGAAAATATGTACAATAGACGTCAAGAGAGGGAAATTTTGTTCTGGATGATGATTTCCGAAATGGAATTGTAATTTTTAGCTGCCAAACAAATTTGAAATTTTTATGTAAGCCGAGTTTTATATACATGGATGGCATATTGCAATAGTGCACACAATTTTTCTCACAACTATTTACCAGACATGATTACATGAATGGACACTATGTATCGCTAGTGTTTAGCTTGCTGAAAAATAAATCAGGAGAAACTTATAGACTCTGTTTGGAAAAAAGTAAGTTTATTTATTCCCTTAACAACTCAAGTTTTATTCCTGAGAAAGTAGTGGTTAATTTTGAAATTGTCAATTTCAAATTGCAATTTTTTTGTTTTGAGGTACTTGCGATAAAATCAATTGACGATAAGTTAACGACTTTTGCTGATTATTTGGTGGATTTTTCTATATTCGACGAAGCCACTTTTCCACCCCACATTTGAGCTCAAGCTTCTTTAACTCTATATAAAACCACGAATGCTCACGAGTCTTTTCACTCTCATTTGAATAACTCTCTTTATTATAGTTCACCGACTATTTTTTATTACATGGATGTTTTGTTAAAATGTCAAATATAAGTGTACATAAAATGTATTAATGTAGCTACTCCTTGTAAATATAAGAACTCAGTCACAATTCGGAGACAAGATTTTTGAAAAATTATTGTTAGATTTGGAACAACAGAAGATAACTACCCTCCATTTTGTTAAAGTTGTTTCAAATATATATGGACACAATCCATAAAATATGTAGTATTATTAGGTATATATAAATTGTCAATTTTTTTCTTCCGAGTGTTATGTAAAATGTATGTATTATCAATACATTCTATTCTTGATCATATGTTACACATTCTTTTATTACACTAATTTAGTGAATAAATAAAGTAAAACCGACTTCATAATTTAATTTCTCAATCATATTAATTTTCTTGTAAACGTAAAAATATTACTTGGACGCCTATGGTGGCAAAATTGTCACATCAACAAGGTTTTCTTTGTATTTTAGAATTTTAAAATCAATAATTATCTTTGTGACGAATTTTGTAGTCCCAAAATCGGATGTCAGAATGCCATGTGACGAATATCGTACACGAATTTTATGTTTACCTGCAAACTGTGAATAATTTGGAATCCCCCGTTGGAACACATAGGTAGAGAGTTGATCAGTGACTTCACGACTGCCTCTTCCCACTGACGAGCTCATGAGAAGAGCGAAACAGCTGTCTCAGACTAAAATACATGTCACTCTTCAATTTAGAGAACGAAAACATTGTTTATTGACTTCTAACATGATATGTATTTGTAATTAACTAAGCATTGTAACGGGGTCGTCACCTGGAGGTAGAATTTCCAACTGTTTCCCAGTTCATTTTTTGGATCGCGAGAACTGTATTATCAATGGCGTGGCATTATGAATTGCATTCTCAGTGGGACATCTGCTTTCCCGCAGATGGTGTTGGAACATATAGTTTCGCCGAAGATTTTTGAGGATGGTAATTATATCACTTTCGGAGATGCTTGATCAGAGACTTCGTGTCTGTCTCGTCCCACTGACGAGCTCATAAGAAAATAAAACCGCTATCTGGGGCCAAAAGACGTGTTGTAACTGTTCAACCTGAGGAACCAAAAATTTGTCTATTTACTCACTTAACGTTATATTTATCAAATTATTGGTTCAAAAAATGGACAGTTACTTACTTTCAGTTAGTTTGACGCTTTTCCAACCTTTTTAAAAGACTTTGCTCATCTACGTCTATGTGGGAGGATATATTTATCATGTGGCAATTTGTGGTAATAAGGTTGAGTTTGGGATCTTAGCGCGGTTAGAGTGTGCTTCATGGCAAACACACGATCAGATTTCGAGGCATTAGATCACAAAAAACAAGCAATGTTCGGGCATCCTAGGCTATCCAACAGGCTAGGAGCATGTGCAGACTTGTACAGGGGACTAGAGCTACAGAGTGGGTGCTGCAAGCCATCGAACTGGAATACACTAAAAGCACAAGTTGGTGAGTTGTGACTGGTGAAAAGGATCAGCAACCAAGAAAAAAATAAACTTTTTTCCATTCTAAAGTTGAACTACTGACCAACAAGTTTTCAAACTTCTCCATATTACATACATCCATACAGCTAGTGTGAATTTACTCCTTTTCTACAGTAAAATCTAATTATTCGTCAATTTTATTGGATATTTTTAATCAGCTTTGGATAGGTAACAATGTTGTACTAGGCATATAAACAGACCGCTAAACCATGATAATGAAGTAGGAATATTCTTCTGCCGCGATTATTTTCCAT
Source organism: Endomychus coccineus (assembly GCA_958510875.1). Classification (NCBI taxonomy): domain Eukaryota; kingdom Metazoa; phylum Arthropoda; class Insecta; order Coleoptera; family Endomychidae; genus Endomychus; species Endomychus coccineus. Next base: position 75,473,378 of record OY294067.1, read on the forward strand.
AATTCCCACTTTATCCATTTTTTAGTGTCTACTGCCTATTTTCATAGAATCTTTCCCAATAATTCTCTTACAATTAATCTCCTCTACGATTATAAGATAAAATGCTATTTCTTGAAAGTTTTGATTAAACACTTTTCATAAACTTTGACTACCCGAGAGGGAAACCTATAATGTTCGAAGAACATCGTGTGAGCCAGCGGGGAAATGTTGGCATTCGAATTTTTCTTGAAGGCTTGGAGGTTGGAGGTTATTGGCATAGAAGGAACCAAACGCCAAACACGTGAACAGTACTCCAGGACAAGTCGGATCTGTGCTTTGTAGATTATGAGGAGCTACTAGGATGTAAAGTAACTCTTAGCACGGAATAGAAAACCAAGTTTCTGTGGAGCGGCTTCAGCAATGGACCTCACATGTTCATCCCATGGAAGGGTGATGTTGGAAGTGATCCCAAGCATGAATATGGAAGACTTCATAGGAATAGTTCTACCTAACATTATCACATTAGAGATTGTGGAATTCGCCTTCCTGGAGAAGTCGCAAGCTTGAGTTTTGGTTGTATTGAACTCTACTATCAGATCCCCATTTCAAAATGATTGTCAGATCTACATTAATTGTGTCAATATGTCTCTGTCTCGCTCTCCTGGCTTCATTAATGGTATGTGGACTCTTGATGAGAAAGCGGTATGAAGTGTACCATCATCTGCAAAGCTGTGGACGGAAAAGGTGGTCACTTCCAGCAGATCGTTGATATGGGGTAGAAACAAAGTTGGGGTCGAACATATCCCTGTGGAACACCAGCGTTGATAACCATTGCATCGGAGGAAACTCCGTCTACCACCTCATGGAGTGATTTATCTGAGAGAAAACTAGATAGTAAACGACAAAGTTGAGGCGGCAAGCCATATGACGAAAGTTTCCAAAAAGGCTTTGGTGCCAGACTCGGTCAAATGTTTTGGAGATACAAGCTACACCTAGAGGTTTACCATGTTTTTTAATGTATTTCTGCCATACATGTGTTACGTGGGCATGCAGGTCTCCTGTTGATCTCTGTTGATGAAAGCCATATTGCTGGTCATTCACGATTTTGGAACTCTCTAGGTATTGGATGAGATCGATGTTGATTGCTTCCTCCATCACGTTAGAGGTTACAGATATTAGTGAAATGAGTCTATGATTATAAGGGAGGGTCTTATCTTCTTTTTTGGAATTGGTTGGACTCTAGCTGTCTTCCAGCTGGAAGGAAACACACTAAGATTGTATGAAAAGGTAAACAACCAGCAGAAAACTTATGTTAATTCGTGGACATTCCTTATTGAGAACGACTGGTAGAATTCCCTCTGTACATTGTATGCATTGAACTCAATTTCCTTACCTGATACACAATGAAGTCATTGTGTTATAGTTGTCATTATTACAATAAATCTCATGTCCCATGGAATATCAAAACTTAATCAATGAATAATGTAGACTGTTCTATCAATACAATTTTACAAAAACCTGTTCAAAAATAGTAAATGTGAATTTTCAATAGGTACAGTTAAAATTGAATTTGAAGCTCAATTTTCTGTGGTACAATCATTTAGCTATTTCAAATAATAGCTAAAGAAAACGTATGGCGCTTAACTCACACGCAGGGTAGAATTTTATATCTTGGCCAGAGGGGATGTGTTACGAACACATTTCACGTTGATGGTATCTAACGTCATTTTCATTTAAAAATCATCAGAAACCGACTTCGTACCAGCATGGAGAAAATTGTCACGTGAATTTAGCTCTTAGTTCGGAAAATGACACTGCCAGAATTGAATTTGGAAAATCAATACAAAAGTTTCCGCGTAAATCTCATAATGCTTTCTAAAGCTTACTTGAAAGCAATACAATAATATAGTGGTGTATTTAATATGGAAAATGATAATTTGGCTACGGAAACATAATTTGTACGTCTTTGTTTTGGATAATTTTGAAACTCAATGTTATTCATATGATGATTGCATCAGAAATACAAAATACACACACAATACACGATCATAGAAGGGCCCAGGTCCTTCATATATTCAAGTTCCGCCCTGCTCACACAGAGTGCTCATTTCCAATGATTATATTAGTGAGGAATGAGTACCATTCCGTGCTCGTTAAACAATGTACTATTTTAATTCCATAAGACAACATTTTGATAAGCATTATCTATGATTATCTACGAAGCATTCTTTATGGCCAATTCCATATAATCATTTCGGCTAATTAGACATGTAATAGTCGAATAGTATATTAGGTCTTTTATCATCGAATCAAAGGGAAATATTTATCTTACATTTCATATCATTTCCACAAAATAATCTTTTCCGAGAATATGTAAGAACTATGTTATCATACTCCATATAAATTTCATAATTTACAACAAATGCTTCAAATGATTAGACGAATCGGTACATAGTTAATTCACAAACTCTTATACAACATGCCGATTCGAGTTTTATCTTGGATTTTAATGCACAGAGAAGTTGCAGTTTCATTGTTTTAATTTCAACCTCCAGTTTTCCTAGATTATATGGAACCACTAACATGAACAATACTTTAATATACACACCCAAGTTTGAGTTCATTTTGATTATTGAAGTTATAATATGGTTTTATCTCATGATCCATTAAAATTTTTGTACTACGAGTTTCGAGGTCTATAATTGCACCTCATCCTTAGGTTCATATAAGAAATGGCTAAAATGAAGAAATTTGTATAAAATTATTCTTCTACAATTATAGATTTATTAATTATGTTAAATGTTTTTTTATAGAAAGTTTATATTGCATATAATTTTGAAAGATTATTACTTAAATTCATTATATATAAATTTTGTACCAGATCATGTGGACCATCGTTACCGATTACAAGTTTATGTAAATCACAATTATGTATTACTATAATGAAATATACATGTTTCCAATACGAAGCTACAAAGTCTTCATACTAATAGTTTAAACAATGTGAATTGAGATAACAGAGTACTAAAGAAAGTAATATGAACAATGTTATTCTCATTATTAGTGAGTTGTAACATTTGGTTCAATTTTATGGAATAAACATACATTTGGAGATATCTAGTGGTAAATTTTAAGAACAACACATGAAATAATGTTAAGAGAAGTGTGCACTTATTAAATTGTTGTATTTCTATAAATATGATGAAGGGAAGGGTTATGTAATAATTATTAATTAGAATGAAATAAATAAAATTACATTATAGCAGAAAATTTTGGATTAAAATCCAAAATTATTTGTATTGTTATTTTTGAAAGATCTATGTATTTCTAGGAGTTCCAAGTTATTAAGATATAATCCTTTGTTTGCTAAATGTAATATTCTGAAATTTATTTCAGAGTTGAAATGGTGTTGGTTTTCAAAGAGATGGTTTGCAAATTGAGAAAAACCTGTCTCAAGATTAATACATCTTAAATGTTCTTTCAGACTGGTTTAGTTTTACCTATATAGTTTACTTGACATGAATTACAGGATAATTGATGAATTACACTTTTTTCCATTTTATCGTTATAATCCTTGTTATTTAAAACTATGTTATTTAATGAATTAGATGATCTAAATGAAATCTTGCTTAACGTAATATTTAAATTATTATCATTCGAAATTTGGGAAATTTGTACATCAACTTAAATATTACATTACCTTTTAAATCATTAACTTATTTTGGTAATACAAGTTATAAAATTTCTAATATTCTGAAACCAATAGCTCAGATTCCATATATATCATATAATTCATTAGATAACTTACTTTCAAATAACATGGATTCTATCAATAAAATAGAAAAAAGTGGAATTTATCAATTATCTTATAATTCATGTCAAGCAAACTATATTGCTAAGAAATTTCACACCCCGTCTGAGAGAACATTCATGATGAATTAATCTTAAGACAGGTTTTTCTAAATTTGTAAGCGCCATCTCATTGAAAACTAACACCAATTCAACACTGAAATAATTTTCAAAATATTACATTTAGCAACCAAAGGATTATACCTTAATAACGTGGAACTCCTAGAAATACATAAATCTTTCAATAATAATGAGACTATAACATTCAATACACAAATAACTTTGAATTTTAGTCCAACATTTTCTGCTATAATATAATTTCATTTATTTCAATCTAATTAATAATTATCACATAACCCAGCACATGAAATAATGTTAAGAGAACTCATTAAATTGTAATATTTCTATAAATATGATATCCTTAAATTTTACCACTAGATGTTTCCAAATGTATGTTTGTTTCATAAAATTTAATTAAATGTTACAACTCGCTCTTTCTAGAATAACATTTTTTATATTACATTAATTAGTACTCTGTTATCTCAAGTCACATTGTTTCGACTATTAGAGTGAAGACTTTGTAGCTTCTTGAATTTTGTATTGGAAACATGTATTTTTCATTATATATATACATAAATTTGTAATCAGTAACAATAGTGCATATGATCTGATACAAAATTTATATGTAATGAATATAAATAATAATCTTTCAAAACCATATAGGTACATCATCAACTTTTTATAAAAAAACAACATATTTAACTTAATTAATAAATCTATAATTGTTGAACAATAATTTGATACTAATTTATTTATTTCAGTCATTTCATATATAAACCTGAGGATGAGGTGATATTAAAGACCTCGAAACTGGTAGCACACAATTTTTAATGGATTGTGAGATAAAACCATATTAACTTCTACAAACAATAATAAATATTCAATAGCTATTAAGGCCAATGGAATTTCCTTCATACCTAATTTGACGCAACAATTTTTCCATGAACTTGTAACCGAGATATGATTATACTACATACTTCATAAGTTCTACCGCATTATTCGTATACAATGAATGTGTTATTAACCTTTATCTATTTTCAGTACGCAACGAAATTATGACCTGTTGTTTCGTATCGCTTTTAAAAATAAATATTACATATCGTGCGTGTTTTTAATTTCGTGTTATTTATTTTGAGAGAAGAAGTTATATTTATCTCTTTGCAGGAATTACATCATATGAAACAAAAATGTTTGCTTCTCGAAAAGATTGTTTATTATCGAATTGTTCTCACCATGCTTGTTTTGTTATTGAATATAAAACTTCCGCGATTTTTAGATTTTAATAACAGGTTGTGATTTAGTATCTGGAGCGATCCACAAGATTTATTACATTTGTTAGCTCAATTTACTATAGGATGTCTCTACATGCAAAACCTAGAATATGAACAGTTCTACGATATAGTTATAAAAGAAGTCAATGTACAATAAAAATGTTTGATAATTTCATAAACCCGGGAACGTCATAGATGTGACCTAAATTACAAAAACATTTGTAATATGAACGCCACTACACTACATCTTTATAAATAACGTAATTGTCCCTGTACTCATTTTATAGGAGCTTAGTATGTGTTAACTTGAGTTAAGAATGAAATGACGTCAGTTCCAGGTAGACCAGGTTTGCAGCGTTTTTGAATATACCTAAGTCGAACCTTTATAATAGTACAAATTAATTTACTCATCATACTTATGTTCGCCCTTCAGATTATTGTACAATCATATTGAAATAATAAATTACATTCACTTCAAATATTGCACATTAACCAATAATACCAAATTGCTCATAGTGGTGTCATTCTGACGAAACGTTGGGAAAAATTATACTGTTTCAAGAGTATATGGAACATGTTTGTAATAGTGAAACAAATATGACCTCCTGTCTTTGTTGGTCGGAATCTTGTTTTTTGAACAAAATTTGTGAAAAAATGTCGCGGCGACTTTTAACGACACAATTTATCGAACCTTTCGTATACTTAGATTCTTTTTATTGTCTTAGTTCAGGCTATTGCCACAAGTTTATCATAATTTTGTATTCATCCCCTTCCTGTTAAATATTTATATTATACAAAAAAGTCAAAAATTTGAATGCATATATCTCAGTTGCTAATACCCCATTTCTATAAAATTTCATAATTTTGGAATGGCTCCCCTAATTGCAAATATGTGGCAGTATAATCTAGGGACTTTAACGTGGCTTAGCTCAAATATGTTTATTGTTTGAAGTTTTATCTATTTTAGGCTATAAACATTTAGCAAAAACCATTAGGACTTTTTTCACCTGCAGATAGAGCCAGATTTGGTATATGAAACTGTGACGTCTATACCACTTACAAATTCACGGGCATGTCGGCCACACTTTGTGAAATTACTTGAAGCTCCATTCCAAGAATAATCTATGTCTCGTTTTAGATGATAGTTGGAGCTACTTTATAATTAATTGGTATAGATATATTTCAGCGGATTCAGGTACATAAATTGATTTCATAAAATAGCTTCATTAGATTATTAAATGTAATGTTGACCCCAAAAATTAACGAAGTTGAGAAATAGGGATGAACAATGGTTACAACAAATTATTGTAACCAAAAACGGTAAAATGGAACAAACCAAATTATTTCAAATAATTCAATGAAATCCAAAAGTATCACATATCATTCTTCAATAATTATAAATACATAATTTGTTTTCTAAATTTGCAACACGCTTTCAAAATCTTTATAGATGCAAGAACAAGCTAAAAACGGTTTAGGCAATACCTTTGTTAAAGTTTCCGATTTCGACTAATCTGGAATTTGCAAAATTGATTGTGAGTCGTGTTGAAAATGCTATGTCGGTCAAACTAGAAGGAGCATTCTAACTCGTCAGAGAGAACATTTTACCCATATAAAGGAGAATAATAGAGGAAAATCGGCCACACAGTCCGCTGTAGGTGGAAATAGGGAAGGCACAGTCCGTGCACTCGAAGGTCTATTATTTCTCCTCATAAAAATAATCCTAAAACCTTTAGGTCAATACCTGACCACAGTTTCTCTTTGTAATAATGTTACATACATTAAATTGATTACACTGAAAGTAAGGTTGAGAATACATAGGCCAATGAGCTGAACAGTTTAATCGATAGGAAAATACTATAATAATACATCGACTATAAAAGAGTTTCAGAACACGTATGTTGTCAATTCAAATAAACTTTGAATGTCATGATATAGAGTAAACTCTTCTACCTTTAATTCATTTTGTTAGTTATTAAGAAAGTTAGTGAATATCATATTATAATCAACATTCAACCGGTAGAAGTGTCTGAAAGTAAAAGAGTGTGCTACCAAAAGGAGAGTGAGGGAAGTTAGTGATCTACTAATTATTTATTTCAGATATATTATCAAGTCTAATTTGCTATCGTCCCATTTGGAACACGCGAACAGTCGATCCATAAAATCACAGATAGATAAACACGACTAATCTGAATTAGTAGGTATTATATTTTTTCTACCTCAATATTAAATTCATTCTAGGTGACATATTTCAAATGAGCTAGAATGCATAAAGTGTGACAGAACTTTCTATCAACAAAAAAGGTGTGCGAATACAATTTGGCTTTACTACTTGTTCGGAAAGAGGGTATTACTGGGACAAAACGGAACTGAACATGTTCAAAGGTTTCATCATTAAAAAGTTAGATCCAGAGAGCAATTCCGTGTGACTGGGTGATGCACTGTATTTATAACGATTCAAACATATCTTGAAAAATTGTTTACATATTTGGGCTTATTGAATAGCAAAGCGTCTTGTCAAGTTCATCAATAATAATATGTTTTGTTGCAATGTGAATTATGGAATCGATTGTACTATAAATACTTGTCAATATAACGCGACAATTATATATCTCGAGCTCAACGAGTAGTGAAAAACAAGTATAGTATTGTCGATTCGAAAGCTCAGGGATTATCCACTCAGAACTTTTCTATTCAACTTAGATAACATCAACAGCGAGTAAGATGACATTTATCAAAATATGTAGGCTATTTGGAATAATAATATAAAACGCGATGGAAAAAACTATTGTCCTCATCATTCACTCATAATAAACTTGATGTCACATCGCATACATTTCATAAGGGTGTCGTTCATTTATCTAGTGAATACATCAGTTCTTCAACAATTAAATTTTGTAGTATAAATATTCGAAACATTTTCTTCACATCCTCAATCGAATGGTTTCCAGTATTTCATTAGTTGATACGGAACACGCTTTAAACCCAATTCCTGATTCTAATACTATCAACTGAAAAATTGCGAGGGAAAATATGCTTTTCAGAACCAAGACAAATTATTTGGGAAATTCTCATTATAGTCCAGGCATTTCGTTGCATTAGCTTCAGGAGGTTCTCAGGATCATTCTTACACCTTAAAACCTCTTGGGAACCCCAACCCCAACCATTGGGGGCGACATTTGCAACATGCCAAGTCTTGAATTGTATTTTCTACAAGAAAAGGTATTTTGGCATTTCGAGTGTACCTAAGAAGTTTTTTGGGTCACTGAACACGAATCCGTAGCCAGATTTACTTGCAATCCATCGTAGGGGTGGTCAAATCTACAAAATTGGCCAATTTCGCACCCCTTATATGTTATTCTGCAATTTACGTGTTTTTGTCAATTCGAGTGCACCAATGAGGTTTTTTGGGTCGCTGAACATGAATCCGGAGCTAGATTTACTTGCAATCCATCGTTGAGGTGGTAAAATTGACAAAATTGGCCAATTTTGCACCCTTAATATGTTGTTTTCCAATATACGTGTTTTTATCATTTCGAGTGCACCAAGGTTTTTTTTTGACTCGCTGAATACGATTCCAAAGCCAGATTTACTCGAATATCATCGTAGGAGTGGGAAATTTACAAAAATGACTAATTTCTAAATATTTATTATTTTTGCATTTTAAAATTATTTTCTCCTTTTTCAATACTAAAAGGATAGGAATATTAGTAATTGTTTGAAAAAGAACACAAATATTTAATAACTACACTTTCATGTTCAAAAACACTTGATTGATAACACTTAAATGCAACAACTTTCATACACTGACACACGCTTCTGCGTTCTTGTTGGTTCTTGAACCATAAAATACAAAATGAAATATAAATTGAACTATATAAAATACAAATATTCAACTAAAATAATACCAACGCTGTGAAACAAATGTAGCTACAAGAGAGAATGTTGTTCTTTGTCGTCTATAAAGAAACTGAACAGATTGTTACGTCCGACATAAGAAGGTGAAAAAAAAATCTCTCAATTCGAACAGTGGACCACGTCATAAACAGATGCTACGTTTGAACACATGCACATGTATGTGGATATAACCTGTGTAACGATCTCAGGGCTGTAACATGAGATAAGTTTAGAAGGATACAGTCTTTGGTCTTCTGTATATTAAATATGTATACGAAGGGGCCCAACGCATTAAAAAAAGAAGGAATCTAACAATTATTATGATGAGTACAACACACCTTCTTATATCTACCTTTTTTACATTATATCTGGGTACGTTACTTACAAAATAGTGCACCTGCCGGTATGAAGATAGATGCCTGTATATTAATACCTATAGGTATACTATATACTATACCTGGCGTGGAAATTTTGTATACCTGTGCCTAAAGAAACGTAAAAAGGAAAAAAATATATTTTGAAAACAGTTTTATTCTATTTCAAGATACCAATATTTTGGTGTTGGTGACCAATTTTGTCTATTTCACCACCCCAACGATGAATTTTAAGTAAATCTGGCTTCGGAATCGTATTCAGCGACCCAAAAAAACTCCTTGGTGCAATCTAAATGCCTAAAACACGTAAATTGCAAAATAACATATAAGGGGTGCCAAATTGGCCAATTTTGTCTATTTCACCACCCCAACGATGAATTTTAAGTGAATCTGGCTTCGGAATCGTATTCAGCGACTCAAAAAAACCCCTTGGTGCAATCTAAATGCCTAAAACACGTAAATTACAAAATAACATATTAGGGGTGCAAAATTGGCCAAATTTTTAATTTTACCACCCCTACAATGGATTGCAAGTAAATCTGTCACCGGATTCGTGTTCAGCGACCCAAAAAACCTCCTTGATGCATTCAAAATGCCAAAAACACGTAAATTGCAAAATAACATATAAGGGGTGCGAAATTGGCCAATTTTGTCGATTTTACCACCCCTACGATGGATTGCAAGTAAATCTGGTTACGGATTCGTGTTCAGCGACCCAAAAAACTTTCTAGGTGTATTCGAAATGCCAAAATACCGTTTTTTTGTAGAAAATACAATTCAAGACTTGGCATGTTGCAAATTTGAGGGAGATTTCGGAATATTTTCGCCCCCAATGGGTGGGGTTGGGGTTCCCAAGAGGTTTTAAGGTGTATGAATGATCCTGAGAACCTCTTGAAGCTAATGCAAAAAAAAATTTTGATTCGAACCTACATGTTTTTTTTTTATTATAGCTAAAATCCCGGTTCACAGCCTGGACTATTATTATGAAGACCATACACAATGATGAGTCGGGGGGAAAGCACCAAACATCAGGAGTGTATTGTATAGGTAAAAATATGAAAAACTCAAATAATGTAAACCGATTTTCATTTGTTATAAAATTATAGCTACATTGTAACATTTGATACCCTAATATTGTTTTGTTGTGATGAATGTTAAAAAATATGACCATTAATCTCTAAGCATTTTTTGTTTCGTCTACGACGGGCACCTGTTGCTCTCCTGATTTCTTCTTGCCTCTTTTTATTATCGGCTGCAGTATTTAAAATACATCGAAAGTGCATTCGAGTGTTGACTTTCACTTCGTATACCTCATTTTTCCCAAAAATAATAGTCTAATGGTTTGAGCTCTGGACCTCTTGTAAGCTAAATAATGGGACCTCCCTAATCGCGACCAATATAAAGTACTGGAAACCTAAATATTTCCTGGTCCTAGGAACGAAATGTGCAGAAGATCATCATGCTGATATTCAGAGGAACATCTTCTAATAGTTTTAATAATTAATTTTGTGAAGAATGTAAATAGTATTCTCCTGTGACTCGATTCTTCAAAATGAAGGGCACAATTAAATAGATATAATACCACACCATACGTATACTGAAAACTTGGGATGAACATTAGATTTTCAAAATTGATAGACTGTTTAACAAACTGGTGCTTACAGAAGAGTAACAAATAAAATATTTCAGAGCAACTCTTGTGAACCAGGACGTTTGCCTAATATCCCTAATTAAAAATCATATTCCTTTTCGATTGATTGATTGTATTCTGTAGTTTAAGGTTATGGTCATTTAATTGACGATTTTTTGTCTACTTTGAAAGTATATACAATTGCTAGCGATAGTATACGGAGGCACAATACGTTATATAGATGTGATTTTATAAGTGAGTATCTGCTGAGGAATCAAGGGTTTTTTCTAATTCTGTATGCAATTTGGATGGCGGCTTTAAGTACCTAGGTTTTTGAAAAGGTCCATAATTCCTTGACAGAAATGCACACAGGAAAATATTCAGGATTTTAGTGTCATTCTTAAAATAATATCACGTATAACTAGACATGTCAATAAACTTGGAATGAACGCTTTCATTCAGACCGTATTCTTCACAGCACTTAAAATTTGAGACCGATCTAGAAGTGTGTGGTGTTCAATCTCTCCCCAACGTTTTATAAAATGCTACTCAATGCTAATTCGATTGGTGTATTTGTAAATAAAGAAACAGCATCAAGGAAATTAATTGATGATTTTTGGATACGATAACATTTTGATAAGCTTATTAGGTTTTAGGTAAAAATATTGACAAATTATATGTAGGGGCACCAATATTGCTTACAATGGGTGTAGAAGGTATATCGGTTTTATGCGATTTTGGGTACTTGCCCATTAACTTACTTTTTGTACCATTTGCGTATTAATTTGTTATTATCATTTTGTAGCGATAATTTAGGATCAGATTTAAATTTTTTATAACTTGTTTCCTATTTTATTTTCGTAATCATCTTATTATTTTTGGAATTGAACATATAAGAGGGTAAATATTATCTTCAAGCGGCAGTTCTAGATTAGCAGGTTGATTGTAAGTTTATTTTTGGATGCAATAACATTAACTGAACACACTGAGGTTGATAGGTTATTTGTAAGTTTTTTTACATTTGAATTTCATGAATATTTGGAAAATGACAACCGTCGTATGGATAGTATAGCCAACGAAATCATTCTCATCGGTGTTAATTACACAGATTTTTCAATTTGTGTAGGGTTTTAATTTCAATGGTTTTTTCCTAGACATTGTTATGTAAACAAATTAAGTCATTACTAGTATTACCTAACATGCGGGACTCGACTCGACCTTTTTAAAATTTCGACACTTCTTAATTCACAATAAATAAGAAATATTCACCCCCATCCATTAAAAATACTCGTACAGTACTGAGGACCTTTCAGCTACCTAGTAGCCATTATCAAAGTGAACCAAATCATAAATCAAAATGTTCCTGTTTAAATACTATTTGGGGATAATTATGTAAACAAGGGGTTATCCTCGAAATTTAGTAAATTGCTTTTCCGTTTATACATTTCCATCCCTTCTAAATTACCTAGAAATTTGTCCGTACTGTGTTTTAAAAGTGATAAACTTTCATTAGAAATGGTGTGACCTATATTTAAAACACGTTCGGCTAATGCTGATTTTTCACCATCATTTTTCTTTATACGGGCAAAATGTTCTTTATTATAGCTAGAATATTCTTTTTAGTTTGACCCACATAACATTTTGAACCCGACTCACAATCCATTTTGTGAATCCCGGACTTGTCCGCAAATTTGTCAAAGATGTTACCTAAACGTTTTATTAGCTTGTTCTAACATATATCTATAAACGGGTTGTATTGCAAATTTAGAAAACAAATTATTAAATGTATTAATTATTTAAGCATGATAAGTGAAAATTTTGAATTTTATTGAAGTATTTGAACGTAATAGCTCTAATTTAGTTAGTTGTTTGCGTTCCAATTTCCTTTTTTGTTTAGAAATTAAATTAATGATCAAAGATTTGTCAAACCCATTGTCCAATGCTGTTTGCTGAAGTTTCTCAATTTTGCTGGCTCAAGGGGCCTTTAAACCATCTATGAACAAGACTATTAAATGGACATATTTTATATTTAAATGATTTAGCTGAATTCGCCGGAGAATACATATTTATTTGAGTGAGTTTTCCAAGTGATTACCATCTTTCATAATCTCAATGTTAAGGAATTGGCTATTAACCGTGTTCAAAAAGCCATGTAAATCAAAATGTTTACTTATAATCGCGAAACTATCGTCAACGTATCTATACCAAACCTTTGGAAACTGAATTTTGATTTCAAGGAGGTTTCACGTTTGCTTAGAAGAGTTTTGGCTAAAAAAGGAGAGAGTGGACTGCTCTCATCGCACATCTTCTTGTTTGTTAATAGTAGTTTTGGTTGGAAGTAAAATAATTTTGTTCCATACATAAGGACGTAAGGATCACGTATGCTGTGCAGTTTCCATCAGGGATATTAATATTTGAAAGCCATCTTTTCAGAACGTTTATCGACTCTGGAATTTGGGTATTTGTGAATAGTGAAACATACATTTTGACGGCTATTTGGTAGCCGAAAGATCTTCAGTACTTCAAGAGAATTTTTAGTGAATATTTCTCATTTATAGTGTTATAGTGTATCCAGTGTGAACTCTCTTTTTTATTTATTCCTGCTTAATTCAGGTATCCGGGACTCAATAGATCTGCAATCGTGGATATTTATGGAAACCGTAATGCCTTATAAAACTACATATACTAGGGACTTCAATGGGTCTAATATGAAATGTGCAACTTGAATACCGTTGTCAAAGCTTTAAATAATATTTTTAAAACTCGTCAACTTTCTTTAGTTTCTATGAAATGGGTATTTAAATTTCAGAAAAATTGATAGGTCGATTGGATATATTCGATTTCATGCTTCATTAAAAACTTTTGAGTGGCGGTGTGAAGGGAATGTCTAAATCAAGATTGAGGAAAAGTAGTAATATCAATATCTTCCGGTAGATTTATTTAGAACATTTATCGTGAAGAGTGTAATAAATTGGAATCAGCCCGCCATGAAAGTTAATAACAGACGGTGAGTCCAATAACATGCTTCTAGCAAATGTGACCGACATTGGCTTTTTACATTTTAGCTCAAATTGGAAACACTTACTTTTAATTCTTTTAAATTCTTCAGCTATTGCAGTTTCTTGAGCTTCTGAATAGGTTTTGTTATATTGACAGAAATAATCCGTGTCCATATTCAATAATAGAAAGCTACTGCTTGATTTCACAATTGTATGATGCACAATTACCATGCACTTTTTCTTACTTCAACTATGTGCAGTGATCAGCTGCAGTTCTAAATACAACGATATTTACGTTATAAATGATAAACCCAGTAGATCATTGAGCGTAAAACGCGATAAATCGAAGAAAACATCACTATTAAAATAAATGCTGCTATATTTAGAAAGCTAGAGTTAATATAACCTGGTGTATTAAATCTCGGCTGACGGATCTATCCGACTAACCTTGCGCAAGTTGATTATTATTTCATAAGGTTATAAAGACTATATGCTGTTAAAAATCGCTTTGGAATGGAAGAAGGCATATATTTTGATTCTTTTCCGTGTGGAATCCAGGACTAATTTTCACATACACTGCAATTCTTTTCAAAAACAATAGTCTGAAATTAAATATCTAAAATAATATAGGTAAATGTATTCCTGTATTCTCTTAGATTTCTCTCTATTAATAATGAATAATGAATCCTAAAGTGATCGGATGTATTTTAACAATGAACTCCATAACTGAACTGATACGCACCTTATAAATAATAGTTATAATTTCTACTGAAATAAGTATTAAATTGGCACCCACAAAATTATATGAAGATTATTCGGATATTTTTTTGTTTCTATTCTATACCTATGCTGTTTTTGTTGAAGACGTTAGAGAGACTTGTAGACTAGTATCTTAAGGCAAGACCTCTGAAGCATTACCCCCTTCACAAAGAACAGCATGCTTATCAGATGGGCAGATCTGTCGAGACGGCCCTCCACTCGGGTGTTGGCTCTATGGAGCAACAGCTGAAATGTAACGGAGTTTGCTTGGTGCTTCCTTGGACATAGAATGGGGCTTTCAACAAGACCTCTAGGAGCTCTATTGAACAAGCGGCGGAGAGACATGGTATCCCGCGAGAGCTAATAAGGTGGATTATGGACACCCTTGAAGGTAGATGTGGAAAGATTATACTCTGAAAGGGTCAGTTTCATAAGAGTGTCTACAGGGAGAGATACTTACTCTACCCCCCTTTTATGGAGTTTCGTCCTGGATGAGCAACCGGGTTGGTATTAAGACGGTAGGTCATGTGGATGAGATCGCCATAATCTACAGAGGAACCTGCGTGATTACCTTGCAGGAGCTTGTTCAACAAGTCTTAATAATTACAGAAATCTGGTGTAGAGAGAACAAACTAGTCGGAGGAAACCATCATTATCATCTTCTCCAGAAAGTACAAAATCGAGCCTCTGAAGAAGATGGTAATCGTGGGTGAGTCAGTTGACTTTTCCGAGACGGTGAAATATCTGAGAGTCACCCTGGGCAAAAAAATAGTCTAACAGAAGCAACTGGAGACTAGGTGCCAAAATGCTATGATAATCTTTTGGCAGTTTAAGGGAGCAATTGGCATGAAGTAGGGTTTGGTTACAGTCCAGAAACTTCTAGACAGAATACAGGGACTCTTCCTCAGAGGCATTACATCCACGAGGAAGAGTACACCGACTGCAGCATTGAGCGTGACACCCCTATCAATGACGATGAGTAATCTCGAAATGATGGCTGTCCACAGGCCTAGCTGCAATGGCTCCCTAAAGAGATGGAGCGCTGACCAAGCCCGTATATATAGGAGGCAGTCTGGAAGGCTGTGACTAGAATCGCAGACCAGAATATAAGCCCTGTGGTTCGCGGAGCAGCATTTCAGGATCATCATCTCGTCAAGGGAGGAGTGGGAAAATGGCTCCACGCCAAAGCACGATACAATTTGGCATACGAATGGGTCTAGAAAAAACACGGGGCAGGCTTTTGCGGTCCTAGATATATTGATGAGTACTCCGTGGGAAAGGGGGATCTCAACATAGTTTTCCAAGCTGAGATACTTGTCATCTACAGATGTACGGATGAGCTACTCGGTAAGACATATGAGACCATCTGGATCTGTTCGGCAGTCAAGCGGCACTCTACGCACTGAAAAGCCCGACTGTGTCCTCGAGTATTGTCAGGGATACCAAGGAGATCCTTAACAGGCTAGCCGGTGGAAATGGGCTCAATCTGATCTAGATTCCGAGTCACTCAGGTTGGAAAGGGAGTGAGAGAGCGGACAAACAGGCCAGAGCAGGGGTCAGTTTGGACGATCCTCAAGATCCCCTTGCTGGTATCTCCTACAACCAGGGTATACAGATCTTGCGGAACCATCTGAGAGAGGTCAACATGCCTCAACATGGAGAAACATTGACGGTTGCCCAACTGCCAAAATGCTGCTTGAAAATGAGAGCAAGTGAGATACTCTCGCTGACTAGGCAAAGCATCAGGATAATCTCCGTGATCTTTACAGGTCCCTGAAATCTAAACATATATCAGTTAGGAAAAGCGACACTCCTTCCTGTGTGAGATGCGAGGGAAACAAAGAGGAGTCGTCATCCCACTTTTTCTTTAATGTCCTGCGCTCATCCGAGCCAGGTTTACTTGCCTAGACCCGGGGATCATCACGGTCAATTACATAAAGAATCTAAGCGTAAAACAGATCTTACCCCCTGAAAAACGTAGCAGGGGATAGTGTACAAGGGTCTTTGACTAGATACACAGAACTTTATATTAATCCCGCTCATCATCATCATCTCAACCAATACTAATACTTATGCTGAAGGATTCTTCGCGAATTAAGCCGAGCCACAACTGGGACACAAGTGACATATCTAGGTGCCACAGTTCAAACCGCTCACAAAAAATTCTGTGGCACGTTTATAGGCTCACACTGAGATTCAACAACTTTTCAAGAACATTTCTTGGTTGATCAGCTAATTTCATCTAACTTAGAAATGTACTTTGTGCTATGTTTTACGAAACGATTGAGCAAATACATTTGGAGAAAAAAAATTTGTTCATAAACAACATTAATTTGTTGACAACAATTTATTGAAATAAGAAAATGAGTCGTAATTGGTCTTACACGACGTGTTTTGTTAATATCTTCCACATGCAAAATTTCAAATGTTTTTGTTTATACGCATTTTTCAATAAATAATAATTTTGCAACTAAAAGCCCGCACAAACTTCAAATTTCTAATTTCACAATCATTTTCACCCCCACTTTTTGCATAAGAATCGCCCATAAAATCGCGTAAGCCTCAACAAACTATTTTGCAACCCTTATTGTCTGGATGTTATCGGTACCGGGCGTCTCATTGAAAAGATCTCGGCTTAAACTTCAATCACTCGAAAAGGGAAAACATGAAAACTTGCGGTTTGTATTGTTGTTTTTATGTTTGTTCTTATGACTACAAGTTTTTTCCAGAGGTTGACGTTGACAGTACTTAGTGCTTCCGTTTACCCGAAATGGGAATAACTTATTTCACGAATATGGGAATTTTGTAATTAATAGAGAGACATGCTATATATTTTAGACAGTTGTAAAATCATTCCTTCCTCTTCCTGAAAATGTAGGGTTTGAGATATCTAATTACAGAAGGTACTGATTTATCACAAATCAAATTAACTCACTGAATATCTTTATATAATTTACATCAACAATGAAAAACAGTATCGTGAAAATCATATTCTTGACATTAACTTTTAGTTTTTCTACAGTCTGAGGCAAGGGGGCTATAACATCATTTTGTTACGAAACCCAGAAGTTAAAACCCAGAAGTTAAAATGAAGCTGTGATCAGGTGATCAATTGACTTCCCTCACTCGTTAATGTTGGCTAAGTTGGATTTGGTTGAATATGACAGGTTTTACCACATAGTGGCTTATTCAGGTGAATACTTTCGTAAGTTTAAGTACCATTCTTCTCCTAAATAACACCACTGTATAGCGAACCATGTCGTGTTTTCTTTTATTTCTAAGATAAAAGTTTATTTCGGAATTTTTCTACAGTGTATCATTTAGTGTGATGTTAATTGATAATACTTTTGAATACTCAATCAATATCATAATGAACTTAAACAGTTCTAATTTTTGAAGCGTTCTTAACTCATACTTTCTTTATGTTACATGATCTGATAAATTCTGAAGTGAAAACTTCTTTAGGCGCGTTGGGCTATTTCAGATGAGGGCTAAAACCATGAGTCCGTCACGTCCCGTCACGCTGTAGCTATATATATTAGGCATTATGTATACTGCTGCGTGCGCAACTGCGGACGTGTGGGATTCGGGTCAGGCGTCAGGCAGTCTCTCTATACGCTTACACACGTGTGCATATCTGAGTCGGTGTTGGTGAGCCTGCCTGTGTGAGTGAGTGCTCTCAATTACGGTATACAGACAGGTATAAACTGCGTATACACACTATACACTGTATACAGCTACAACAGCACGCATATACTCGACGTTATTCATTTACTCAATCCTCCGTCCTCGTGTAGACAAAAGTTATATTTTTATGCTAACTGAAAAAATGCAATACTACTCATACTTTAATTATTACAGAGTAAAAAGTAATAATTAAATTATGTGTGATCGGTAATAGTAGCTTGTTTTTATATATGAGCACACCTGACTCCACAGTATGTTTCATGCTTGGATCTAATCTAATAATTTAAGTATCGTCGAAGTTACCGATAATGACGACGCAAATGAAGAA
The DNA here is from genome assembly GCA_958510875.1 of Endomychus coccineus. Classification (NCBI taxonomy): domain Eukaryota; kingdom Metazoa; phylum Arthropoda; class Insecta; order Coleoptera; family Endomychidae; genus Endomychus; species Endomychus coccineus. The sequence goes on from OY294067.1 coordinate 75,492,211, forward strand.
AATGCTGTTTAACATTACTTTCATTTACATCGATGTAAATATCAATAAATAATATGTTTTGAAAATAAAATAATGTGTATTTATTATAATGGCTATCGGGTAACATTCATACTCCTAGAATCGGGTTTCTTCCCAGACAGCTGGAAACTATCCCACATTATTCCAATTCCAAAGACTGGAGACCTCAAAAAATATACTGACTTCAGACCGATTAGTATCTTGCCAACTTTGTCTAAGATATTGGAGAAGGTTGTACAGACACAAGTTTATTCGTATGTAACCCATAATAATATACTTCCGTCATCTCAGTCTGGTTTCAGAAAGGGATCTAGTACAACAACTGCTTTACTAAATTTGGTCGACAATATTGTTAGAAGTCGTGACTCAGGTCTTAGTACAGCTTTGATACTTCTAGACTTCTCTAAGGCCTTTGATTGTTTGGACCATGATTTGCTTTGCACAAAGTTGTCCTTTCCGGGTTTCGATCAGCAGGCGGTTGCATTTTTTGAGTCTTATTTAAGTGGTAGGTTGCAAAGGGTTGTATGCCATGGTATGTCCTCAGATGTTGCCTATGTTGCATCTGGTGTCCCGCAGGGATCCATTCTTGGACCCCTTCTTTTCTTAATTTATACCTTTGACTTGTGTGAATCTGTAGGGTGCTCAACAGTACAATATTATGCGGACGACACGCAGATTTGTCACACTTTTGACCATAGATCCTTGGTAAATGCAGGCCAGATGTTAAATGATGATTTGAAATCTGTTTCGGTATATGCCGCGAGACATAACTTGAGATTTAATCCCGACAAATGTTCTGTTATGTGCTTTTGTCCTGCGAAAGTTGAAAAGACTATTAAATCGAGTCTAAATATTTGTATCGATGGTAGACTGCTTCCGTTCGTTGGTAGTGCCAAAATACTGGGTATTGTTTTTGATGACAATCTTCGTTTCCGGGTTCACGTATCCCTTTTGGTCAAAAGATCGTATATCGCGTTAAGGGTGCTGTATCAAAACTTTCTCATAATTAACTTTAAGCTAAGAAAGAAGCTGAGCGAATCTTTAGTTTTGTCTATAATTAATTATTGTTTGGTAGTATACTTTCCGTGTCTTGACGTTGTCTGCAGGAACCGGCTGCAGAAGATACAGAACAGCTGCTGCCGTTTTATTTTTGGTTTGAGGAAGTATGACCATATAAACCATAAGATTAGAGAACTTCAGTGGTTGAGGATTGAACCTATCTATCGATACAGTTTGACAGTGTTGACTCATCAAGTCCTAGCACAATCTCAACCAGTGTATTTGCGCGAAAAGCTGGTTTACAGAAGTGATCTTCATAGCGTTCGGCTACGGTTTGTGTCACAGCTGTCTTTGCCCGGTTTTCGCACTACCATATCTCGTAGATCACTCACATATAATGCAGTTACACTTTATAACAGGTCTATATAGTAGGCGCCCTAACTTGCTCCAAATTAAAAAAAAATAATTGAATATTTTGTACTTTTTATGTGTTAATTTGGTCCCAAACTTAAACATTTCGTGCTACAAAAACATATCAAAAAACACGGGTTTGAAGGGAGTGGGGGCGCTAGGTAGACGCCTTTTTGGTGCCCCCTTAACTAAAAACATAAACAAAATAATTAACAATATGTGTATAATTTTGTGCTATTTATGTGCTCTATGGAGAGCATAATCAAAAGTGTCCTGGACCATTTAGAAATTGATTTTCGCAGTGTTTCATTGCGGACGCACTTCTTTTAAACTTAATAAACATATCTTTGGTTTTTTAAACAAAAAAAGAAACATGTCATCAAATGCTCATCAAAATTTACATGTTAATCATTTTTACATGTTTAATATGTACTCAAAAAGTACCCTAGTTAAAATAGATATTGAAAATGTTAAATGCAAGTACAAAAATCTCCTTTTGCATATGAGTCGAGTACATAATAAGCACATAAATCTGATGTTATTCAGAGGTATTTTTTTATACATCTCGAGGGAAAAGTACATCGACTAGACGTCTTACCAGCGCGCCTCCCAGTTAAAATAGATTTCGAAAATGTTAATTGCAAGTACGAAATTCTCCTTATGCATATAAGTCGAGTACATAATTAGCACATAAATATAGTGTTATTCAAAAGTACTTTTTGATGCTTACCAAGTGAAAAGTACATTGACTAGACGTCTTACGAGCGCGCCCCTCAGTTAAAATACAATTAGAAAATGTTAATTGCAAGTACAGAATTCTCCTTATGGATATAAGTCGAGCACATAACTAGTACATAAATCTGGTGCTATGTAAAATTACGTTTTGATACATCTCGACGGAAAAGTACATTGACTAGACGTCTCATAAGCGCGCCCCCCAGTTACAATGAATTCCGAAAATGTTAATTGCAAGTGTACAATTATCTTTATGCATGTAAGTCAAGTACATAATTAGCACATAAATCTGGTGTTATGTAAAAGTACTTTTGATACATATCAAGTAAAAAGTACATTGACTAGACATCTTACCACCGCGCCCCCAGTAAAAAAGTTCGAAAATGTTAATTGCAAGTACAGAATTCTCCTTATGCATATAATTCGAGTACATAATTAGCACATACATCTGGTGTTATATAGAAGTACTTTTTGATACATCTCGAGGAAAAAGTACATTGACTAGACGTCTTATCAACGCGCTCCCCAGTTGAAATAGATTTTTAAAAATTAATTGCAAGTACAAAATTCTCCTTATGCATATAAGTCAGGTACATAATTAGCACATAAATCTGGTGCTATCTAAAAGTACTTTTCGATACATCTCAAGGGAAAAGTACATTGACTAGACGTCTTATAAGCGCGCCCCCCAGTTAAATTGAATTTCGAAAATGTTAATTGCAAGTATACAGATCTCCTTATGCATATAAGTCGAGTACATAATTAGCACATAAATCTGGTGTTATTGAGAAGTACTTTTCGATACATCTCGAGGGAAAAGTACATTGACTAGACGTCTTATAAGCGCGCCCCCCAGTTAAATTGATTCGAAAATGTTAATTGCAAGTATACAATTATCCTTATGCATATAAGTACATAATTAGCACATAAATCTGATAGTGTTCAAAATTACTTTTTGAGGCATATCAAGTAAAAACTACATTGACGAGACATCTTACCAGCGCGCCCTTGAGTTAAAATAGATTGTACTTTTCCCTCAAGATGTATCAAAAAGTAACTTTGAACAACATCAAATTTATGTGCTAATTATGTACTCGACTTATATGCATAAGAATAATTGTATACTTGCAATTAACATTTTCGAAATGCGTTTTAACTGGGGGGCACGCTGGTAAGACGTCTAGTCAATGTACTTTTTAGTCGATATGTATTAAAAGTACTTTTGAATAACACCAGATTTATGTGCTAATTATGTACTCGACTTATATCCATAAGGAGAATTCTGTACTTGCAATTAACATTTTCGAAATTCAATTTAACTGGGGGGCGCGCTTATAAGACGTCTAGTCAATGTAGTTTTCCCTCGAGATTTATCGAAAAGTACTTTTAGATAACACCAGATTTATGTGCTAATTATGTACTCGACTTATATTCATAAGGAGAATTCTGTACTTGCAATTAACATTTTCGAAATCTATTTTAACTAGGAGGCTAGCTGGTAAGACGTCTAGTCGATGTACTTTTCCCTCGAGATGTATAAAAAAATACTTTTGAATAACATCAGATTTATGTGCTTATTATGGACTCGACTTATATGCAAAAGGAGATTTTTGTACTTGCATTTAACATTTTCAATATCTATTTTAACTGGGGTACTTTTTGAGTACATATTAAACATGTAAAAATGATTAACATGTATATTTTGATGAGCATTTGATGACATGTTTCTTTTTTTGTTTAAAAACCAAAGATATGTTTATTAAGTTTAAAAGAAGTGCGTCCGCAATGAAACACTGCGAAAATCAATTTCTAAATGGTCCAGGACACTTTTGATTATGCTCTCCATAGAGCACATAAATAGCACAAAATTATACACATATTGTTAATTATTTTGTTTATGTTTTTAGTTAAGGGGGCACCAAAAAGGCGTCTACCTAGCGCCCCCACTCCCTTCAAACCCGTGTTTTTTGATATATTTTTGTAGCACGAAATTTCTAAGTTTGGGACCAAATTAGCACATAAAAAGTACAAAATATTCAATTATTTTTTTCTTAATTTGGAGCAAGTGGGGGCGCGCCTACTATATAGACCTCTTTATAACTCTCTGTCTAGTCAGTGCAATAGTCTTACGGGTGCACGATTTGAACAACGCTTAAAATTAGCTAGACTTCGCCCGAAGAAATTACACTTCTATAAATTTATCTGAATAAAGACATCATCATTATTATTATTATTATTATTATTATACTCTTTACAGGGATTGTACCGCCCATTATACGTTTTTTATTATTAAATATAAAAATGTATAAAATTCTTGATTGAAATGCTGACAGTTGTGAAAACTAAAGAAAAACTAATTATATTAATTTTCATTTAAAAATAATAAAATTGTGATTTCGGATGCTACAATAATTCAAAGATAACATAAAATAAATTGGTTACTTCATAATGTCAGTTTTCACTTCTGTCAGCAGTGCTCGGTGACTGCTCGTATTTAAAAAAAATTCTATATACGTTCTTTCTCTTCTGAAGATTATAATGATGTCTATGTAAAACGGACTAAAACGAACAAGAAATGGGGGAATGTGAGATGTATGTCGTTGTACATTTTGGAAATAATTGGCAATCAAATCACCAACAAACAGGTATTATATAATCACTTATCTAACTACAGGATATAATACTGAATAAGGAGGTTGCATTCCACCTTCACTTCAATTGCTTTTAACTCTCAAATACCATTCTAGGTTGGTTTGCTGATTTTATTGGAGTATTACTTACTTGCAGAATAATCAATAGGGTATCATAATGTTACAACTGTTACAAACAAATCTGGATTCTTCACTTTTTTATAAAATAATGCAAATGATTTGTAATCTTAAATGTAATTTACAAACAATTGTAGTGCTTGACAAATGTTTGAAGTAAAAAGTAACTGCATGTAATTATTTAAAATAAGTAAAGAAGAACGTTGGATATCCAGCTTTCTCGAAAGATATTTTCCGAAGCTGGAACGGAAGGGTGGTGTTATGTGTCAATCGCATTGTAACATGTAAAAGATTCATATTTGTGTTTATGTTCTCACAATCTATTTTAATTGATCCGTACTACCAGGTTTCGAGGTCAATTATTACACCTCATCTTCAGGTTTATATAAGAAATCGCTGTGTTAAAGAAAAATTAATCAAAATTTTGTTCAATAATTGTAAGATTTATTCAAATCTGTTCACAAATAGTATTTGCTTATTTTATTTTTTAATTTGTATAACATTTACAAATTTTATAAAACTAACAAATACTATTTTTGAACAAATTTGAATGAATCTAACAATTGTTGAACAAAATGTTGATACATTTCTCTCTAACACAGCCATTTCTTATATATACCTGAAGATGAGGTGTAATAATTGACCTCGAAACCTGGTAGTACGGATCAATTAAAATAGATTGTGAGAACATAAACATAAATATGAATCTTTTACATGTTACAATGCGATTGACACATAACACCACCCTTCCGTTCCAGCTTCGAAGAGTATCTTTCGAGGAAGCTGGATATTTAACGTTCTTCTTTACTTATTTTAAATAATTACATGCAGTTACTTTTTACTTCGTACTATATACTACGTATATATAAGAAATGGCTGTGTTAGAGAGAAATGTATCAACATTTTGTTCAACAATTGTTAGATTTATTCAAATTTGTTCAAAAATAGTATTTGTTAGTATTATAAAATTTGTAAATGTTATACAAATTGAAAAATAAAATAAGCAAATACTATTTGTGAACAGATTTGAATAAATCTTACAATTATTGAACAAAATTTTGATTAATTTTTCTTTAACACAGCGATTTCTTATATAAACCTGAAGATGAGGTGTAATAATTGACCTCGAAACCTGGTAGTACGGATCGATTAGAATGGATTGTGAGGATTAAACCATATAAACCCAAATATTAATATGAACTCTTACTTGGGTGAAACCAATTATTTGTAAAATATGCATTCATACTTCTAATTTGATAAAACAAGTAGTTCCTGATTTTCAATAAATTTATTTTTGAAAACAACATTGTGAAGCATGTTTTAGTTCCTTGCATATCATTTAAAGGATACAAATGATTCAAAGACACTTGAGCTGAAATATGATCACATTACGTTGCTTTTGAAAAATTGGGCTCTTTGGTCACCACTGGAAGCACAGCATCAGGTTTTAGTTATTGGCGATAAGTTTCCAGATTTTAATATGAACATAAACAATCATCTTTTGTAGAATTATAACTACAAAAACGGCTAGCAGTTCGTATTAATTCGTACCGACAATTTACACTATTTTAACTCTCATTAATTTTGACAGTTCAATTATTTACACCTTTACACCAAAGGTGAACATAGAAAATAATCTGAATCTTCATCTTTCGATGAAGTTATTGAATCTTACAATTTCGGACAATTCTGCGGATTAAATGTATGTGTGTGAAATAAATTTGTAATCAGTAAAACAATGTTGTCAACAGGGTTCAATAAAATACTAAAATTCCAATTGAAAAACTGAAGATGGATGTCAAAAGTACCATACGATACGAGGCTACCGCGTCCAAAAGCAATACTGTTCCTGTTTTCACCACTTTGAAGCGATCTGCAAAATTTAAAAACTATATGACCTATAGGAACGGCACAGTCGTCTCAAAAGTTTTTACACATACACACATAAACAACATCATCTGAGAAATAGTCCAGATCGATTCACAACTACTGAAAACAGATATATCTGCGAAAATCCGGACAATTTTGAGGCCGATTACAATACTTCCATTAGACTAGTTACAACGTATTGTGAGGGAAGTAATAAGGTACAGTAATATCCGGAAACCATTTTATGGGACCTTTTCTACAGATCCACCGTTTACCAAATGTTTGATTTGAAGAATCAGCTTCTATGTTAGCGTAATGAGGTGGTGCTCCATCTTGTTGAAAGCCTGTCGTTAATGTTATCCTGTTGAAGTGGATAAAGAAATAGCTCCAGCATATCAGCATATGCTACTGACTTCTGAGTTATCAGTTGCAGAAAAGAAGTGGCCATACATTTTATATTTGGATATTCCACACCATAAAGTAACTATAGTTACTAGCTACTTAACATGATATGAGGATTTTTGGAAGACAGTTGTGAATATTATTTACTTGACCATGTACATCAATTGACAATATAATTTCAGTTGATCGTTTTTCTCAATTTTTCGTAGTCCTTCAAATCTATACGGCTTCAGGTTTAAATAATATGTTTCAAGTCTCTGTACTACTGTAGAACTAGGGATTGTTATTAGTTATTCTGCTTTTTTTATTTTGAATATAACCGGTAGTCTATATCATTTTATAATCGTATTTGCCATTGGTCTAGTTCCATTAAAAAAGCCTAAAATTTTCTTTTGCCTGATTTTGTTTAGACAAAAATTGAAACACATTCAGATTTTCAATCAATTCATTCTGTAGCTACTTGCATAGTAAAAAGAAAAATAAATACTCTTATTATGTTGAAGTTGGTAAACTTACTGTCAAAATACTGTTATAATTGACTATAACTATAGGGTTATTTGCAAAACTAACATAGTTTTTCTTTCCAGCAAGAAATATGATCTGGGTAATTGAAACAGAAATAACTCAGTACCTTCTGCAGTTACATACAACGGCAAGGTGAAAATTCCGTGAAAAATGAGAAATAATTTATTTGGTCTAAATTTATTTTATTTCTCAACATAATCTGCTTGTAGCCCGATACATTTCGCCCAACGTTTTTCCAATTTTTCGATCCCTTCCAAATAATACCATTTCCTTTAGAATAGGCGTTTGTTTCAGCGATGACCTAATTGTTGGAGCCGTATCTCTTTCCGCCTGCAGTACGTGAACCAATAACCAGTGACCCGCATCACGGGTTTCTCATTAGCTAGGCAAATCAGGCAACAATATGCTCAATAGATATATGTAATAGCACTCTTCTTTGGTTGAGACACTAACACATTAATTAAGCACTGTGTGATCGAGGGTAGTTTATAAATTACGCTAAGTAGAAAAAAATCTCAATCAAAACAAATATAAAATATTTAATAATAATAAGAAAATAAACAATTATAGAACAATGAATTGAAAGTTAAAAGATTAAATGTAACTAAAGTATTAATCAAGAGATTATATTAAATTTAGAAAATAATTAATCAATCCTTAATTTTAAATCAAACTTAAAACCTAAATATGAAATGTAAAACTAATTCAACTCAGCCCGGATGCACCAGGGTAAAGAGTTGAACAAAACTATTATGATTTAACTATTCAAGGAATTCTAAATCTTTTGTATTAAGTAATATGACTTGATTCTAAATGAACTTATTGAAAATTCTACCATAAACACTAAAACGCAAAACTTAACTAGAAAACTTGGAAGGTTTTCTAAAATATGATTCAAGTGATTCGTGAAATAATCAAAGCAAGATTCAACTCAAGAAGTTAAAATATAACTGACTTTAGTGTGGTGAGTTTGGTTTTTTATAATCTTGGATAACCACTTCTATTTTAGTAATAGGTTTGGGGGTAGTAACTTTTACCCAATAAGAGAGAGACTGGCCTAGACTGAAGCAAGCTGAATATGAAAGAACTATTCTATTTTTTGTTGACAGGGACCTTGATTTTATGACTTCCTTGAATTTAGGTATAAATGAAAATTATATCAACTTAACATTCTAATTACATATTTAATAAGAAACGACTGCGTCCTGCACGTCTTATGTTATGGTTACGTGAATAGATTGTAGCTTCAAAGGAAAAGACAGGGTAAAAAACCTTTGTTTGAACCATACAGGAGATCAACCTGCTGTTTCGAATTATGATTATAAAAATATATCTTAACTACCAATATACTGTGAATCACTTGTTTCCTTTAGAACCATTTCTGTTAACTTCGTGATTTATAATTTCTTTTTGGAACTGTGAGGGACCTTTTTGACTTTGTCGGTATTTTACAAATTACGATGACCCTTTCTTCACAAGGATTCAGCAACTATATATTTCGTTTCCGTGTCAGAGATACAAAGAACAAACTGTATTATTTTATGATGGGGCGGACGTACTAACAAAGAATATTCTATTCCTATTTACGTTAATGGGTGTTCTTAACCCCTCAGTTTGAATCTTAGCATGGTTTGAAATCTGAATAAATTGTAATTGATAATTAATAGGACAGCTTTGCTACATGGTCAAATCTGGAGCATATGGTGGATGATGGATTCATACAATTTTGCCATTGCGACTGCTTACCTGTGCGCCGGTGCGTTGTCCTGGTGGAAGAGCACTTTTTTCTTTGCAAAATGCGGCCGCTTTCGTTTCTAATCGGTGACGAATCGATCCAACAGCTCTGTGAATATACGCCGGTGATCATTTTGCCCATTTCAAGGTATATATATATATATATATATATATATATATATATATATATATATATATATATATATATATATATATATATATGATATGGACGATACCGTGTACATCCCAAAAAACTGTCTTCTTCACTTTGTTGGCCGATAAACCCACTTTGGCCTTTTTCGGTTTCGATTCGCCAGAACAAGTCCATTGCTTCGACTGTTCTTTGGTCTCTGGTGTCTTGTGATGGATCCATGTGTCGTCCACGGTTACGAAACGGCCCAAACTAACGTTCTTATCGCGTTTGAGCATCGCCAAACAACACTCCTTTGAAGTTGTCACACGGTCGGGCTTGTTGTCAACAGAGAGCACCCATCTTTTTCATATTGAAAAAATTCCATACTCGTTTGGTTGAGATGCCCATAGCCTCAGTAATCTCGTGCACTTCAACTCGGCGATCGTCCAATATCATATCATAGATTTTTATCGACGATTTCTGCCGTTGTAACCTCAATTGGACGGCCAGAACGTTCGGCGTCCTTTGTGGTCATACTACCACATCGAAAAAGCGATAAGCAAGAAATAATGTTCAATAAAGACGCGAAATTCACTTTTTGCTTACAAAAATCTTCGAGGGTGCTTTCGATGGGTGTCAAAACTGAAATGGATGACATATCAGTATGAAAATTTCATTGCCTTCTAGTTAAAGATGGTACATCAGAAAGTAGCATGGAATTTTCGATTGTGGCGCCATCTGTTTTATATTTCAGCGACTTTTCATCTTCTCTCGCACATTGATTTTAATCAGTACTTCGCATATCAACCCTGAAATTTTTAGAAAAGGATAGCAACGACATTTACAACTGTATTAAAAATATACAGAATGGCCGTACATTAATAACAAAGTTTTCCTATTCGTGACAATCGGTATTCCAGTTTCCGGTACAACCGGAAGTAGCAAGAATTATCAACTCCTTTGGGAAAAACTTGTGACCATAAGATTACAACTTTGCATCTTTTACCATTTCCAAGTAATTGAAGTTTAAAACCGCTCAATATTGAATGGAACACCAGGTATAATATACATAAATATATAACGAATTTACATCACTATGCGAACGGGGGATTTAGATGATCTGAAGGTGTCGATATAAGTCATTTATAATGGATTTACTACGTCTTTCGACATTCCTCTTTCAGTACTACGATGTCCTGAATGGATTGATTCGGTTTCCGTTGCAGTATCCCTTCTCACAAATCTGATTTAAGATGTCGGATCACGCCTTAGAACAATATACATTATCTTATCTCGTTATTTTGTTTATCGACAGTTTGATGGTACATTATCCGTGGGAATTCAAGATTTCCTCGTCGTTTTTGGTTTATTCACTCAAATCCTCATGTCGTTACATTGTATTAGAATGTACCTACCTAACTTTGATTCAAATTGGATCAATTTGCTTCTCATTCTGATATATTGTAATAATAGTCGATGAACGATGAATCTGCTGAATTTTCTATGCAGTAATCCAATATTTTATAATTAGGAATGAGAAAGAAGCGGTAATTCCGGATTGATCAGAAGAAATACAACTGCTTTCGTGTCATAATTTAGAAAACCTTCAGAATGATCTAATTTCATGATTGATTGATTTACACTATAAAAGTCAGAATCCTACATCGTATAGCCGTGGTTCTGAATTTTTTTATTGTCGGGGAACACTAGCTTTGACAACTTTTTGTGCGCAGTATTGGTAAAATTTGTAGATCGATTCATTAGTTAATGAGTCAATAAATTTCACGACCTCACTATGCGGTAAAGCCATTGTTAATCACGTGTCAATTTGTGTATCGTTTACAATTCTCTTTCCAATTATTGCGTTTTGATATTGGTTAGGATATATAACAGAACTCTAGTACGAGGGAAATGAAATTCCTAGATAAGAAAGTTAGTCCAGGAAATAAAGGTTTTGAAGCGGAAAATTTGAGGTAAAAGACCGATTTTTGATGTATGAGGAGTCATTCGATTCGTTTTGGCCTCTAGATCAAAGTCTACAATGTAGCAATAGCTACATAGGGGGAAATGTCTCAGATTGTTAATAAACAATAAATACTGACCAAAAAATGATGTGTTGTAACAATATATAAAAAAAAATTAAAAACGCTATTTTCCATCAATTTTTAGCGGGTAAGTATAAAATTGTTGTTTGATCAATGAATAGTGTAAATTTAAGGTTTATTACAATTTGTTAGTTATCTGTATTTGTTAATAAACAACAAAATGGAAATTTACAAAATAATCAAAATTAGATTCATTTTCAGGTAATTTGAGGTCGCTGAATACGAATTCGAAGTTATTTTTTTGATTGACTGTTGATCTGATTAGTTAATTAACAATTTTTTAATGAACAAATTAACCCAAAAAATGAAAATTTTAAAATTAATCAAGACTAGAGTCATTTTCAGGTAATTTGAGGTCGCTGAATACGAATTTGATGTTATTTTTTTGATTAAATGTTAATTTAATCAATTAATCAATAATTACTCAGTTACCGAATTAACAAACAAAATTCAAAGTTTCATGTTATTGATAAAAAATAATTTCCCAGCAATTTATTCAAAAAGTAACATCAAATTCGCGTTCAGCAACCTTAAATTATACGAAATTGACTCCAATCTTGATTATTTTGAGACATTGAATTTTTTTTGTTAATTCGGTAACTGAGTAATTATTAATTAATTGATTAAATTAACATTTAATCAAAAAAATAACATCAAATCCGTATTTAGTGACCTCAAATTACCTGGAAATATCTCTGGTCTTTACTATTATTAAAATTGCCATTTTTTGGGTTAATTTGTTAATCAACAAATTGTTAATTAACTAATTAGATTAACAGTCAATCAAAAAAATAACATCGAATTCGTATTCAGCGACCTCGAATTAGCTGAAAATGAATCCAATCTTGAGTATTTTGAAAATTTCCATTTTGTTGTTTATTAACAAATAGATAACTAACAAATTGTTATAAACCTTAAATTCATGTTGTTGATTGATAAAATAACTGCAATTTTCTTCTTTACCCGCTAAAAATTGATGGAAAATAGCTTTTTTAATTTTTTTAAATATATTGTTATAACACATAATTTTTTGGCCAATATTTATTGTTTATTAACAATCTGAGACATTTCCCCTTATGTGGGTATTGCAGACTTTGATTTAGAGACCAAAACGAATCGAATGAGCCCTCATACATCAAAATCGGTCTTTTACCTAAAATTTTCCGCATTTGGGTCGATTTTGGCCTATATTTCCAGGACTAAGTGTGCGGATGTAATTAAGTTATCAGAGGAAAGCATTTGTTTAGTAATATTTAAGTATTGTCTCTATTCCTAGAACCTTGATAATAATAATAGTTATGCATTTTTGACAACATCACAATTATAACGTACGAGAAGAACCAATTTTTTAAAAATTCCAAAGACGTTAAAAACACTTTCGGCGCGATTTAAATTTCCAGGTGGGATTAGGAGGTGATAAATTATAATTTTTATATCAATGAATGTTTGATACAATTTCAAGTTCAGATGCGTGAAGGCAAAGATTAATATAATTTGGCACGTATGTCAATGTTACTTACATTTGCCCAGAATGTCCATAGGAAATATATATTTTTCGACGATATATGGAAAACAATGAATCAATGATAATAACTTTAGTTATGAATATAATGTGCTGAAATTTTGATAAAATTGTTCACTTTAACGGAAAGCTTTATTTTAAAATCAAAATTCATTCTTTACAACAGTAGCTACGAGAGTACAGTTTGACTCTAGTTACGAGAGTTTTTGAAAAAATTAATAGAGAAGAACATTTCAAGAATTAAACTCCATTATTGAAACTTTCAACCACTCAATGCAACCTTTAAATAGAATTCGATTCAGGTAATTACCCTTATGAAGCCTGCAGCGTTATGTGTTTATGTATGAAACAAATGAAACTTTAATCAAACAGCGACAATGTTTGGCATTTGTACTCACGAAGTTCGTACATGCAATCCGTGTTCTTTTATTACTTCCTTCATATTTCAGGTATACTGTTAAAATCATTGACTGCTTTCATGATACCTCAGAGTAATAAATTTGTTGTAACTTCATTCATAATGTGAATATGGTACATTACCTAAGGATATTTGAATTATCTCTATGACAAGGAATTCAAACCTATTTTCCTATTCTTATATTGATCTACATTTTATATCTATTGTAATATAATGTTTTCCAATTAAGGTAAAAATCATGTAGTTCAACATCATTTTCACCACATACAAACAGTATTTGTCGCTTCTGTGTGTTCTTCAATGTTTATTTGCTTCATTATCGTCTTCATCATAGTTGAGGGGAGGAGGCTTAGCCTCCAAATGCACTTATGTCACTTAGTTGGAACCATTGAGCGCCCCGTGGTCAGAAGCCGCTTCCATTCCCGCGAGAATATTGCCAGCACTGGCTTCCACAAGTTCTTCTGGGAGCAGGTTTGATTCTCCGAAGTGTCGGTGCCTGAGGGTGTAAGGTACGTAATTACCACCTTCCCTTGATTCTTAATTAATCAAAAAGATGAATTTACCCAAGTTACTGATATTTCCCAAGCTAGCACAAATTTGTGGTTGTTCGGCCCTTTTCGTTAACAATGACGATACTTGCCCTATTAGGGCTATTATAAATGAAGAAATAAGCATCAATGAATTGGTAGTAAGTAAAAAGGAAAAGAAACAAAGCATATAAAAACCATGACAAATATATTCAAATATTGATGAACAATAGAAAATCTTCAACAAACTCGCATGCCCTTTCGGGGTACCGATATAAAATTGAAACAGTTATAAATGAAGTAATCAATCTACTTTCACTCAGCAATTACGACCAGCATCTAATCCATCATGGTAATGAAAGTTACAACAGTGATATTAAAATTACTGCCCTGTGTATCTCCTGTGGTCCTGATGGTGACTCCGCAAGGTCTCTAGTAGTGTATTGGATCAAATATCCTCCTATCGGAAAAGAAAAAATACACGAGTAGGATGTCCACAAGAGAGGTCAAATTTAATATTTGCAATGACTCAGTAAGGACGCTGAGAATAGCTGAGTTAAGCCGGATAAATATTAAATAGGTGAAGCCAAGATAAATTATAATTACAATTACAGATTAAATTAATATGTGGCAATTATTCAGAATTTACTACAATTATAACGAAATGAATTTAATCAAGGTTAGAAAAAAATGAATTGAGTTTGAAAATAAGATATGAGTTATGGTTCAGTGATTCCTAGAACCACGTGGGTGGATTTCGTATTATTAGGCCTCTTTAGTACGATCACGGAATAGTTCAACAAGTGCCACGTTAACTCTATAATCGAATAAGGTTTTGAAACAAGACTCGTGGAATTATAGATATGGAGTGGTTAGTTCTAGCCCATCCTCTATACAAGGTGTTCCATCTGAGACGAGCCACCCCGTATATTTTTTATCCCATAGTGAGTGGAAAAATCTCCCGAAACACGTCGAATGATTTTGTTTGGCAGACATTTTTTGACGTATATTTAAGGCTTGAACGAGCAACCCCCTAATAGGGGGCGCTTGAACCCCTCAAAATTGAATAGGGGAGAGGGGTTGAGTAATACGTCATTTGGAAGGTCTTGGAAGCCTCTTTACAACGGTGTATGAAAAACGTAAATTTGATGAACCGTTTTCGCCAAAAATTAATTTTGTTGACTAATGCGCCACCTTGAATATTTTGGTTATTTGTACAATGTACAAGCTCATTTTTATTAAGCCTTTTTTACAAACTTAAGCAATCTTCAAAAAATCACATTCGTAAAAAAATTGAATTGTGTTGTCATGCTTACAATGAAAAAAATTAAATCTACGTGTTCAAATCAAATGTTCAAATTGTCCTCCATTGACTTCCATACAATAATACATTCTCTCAAACTAATAATTGAAAAAACAGCAAAACATTTCCTTATGTTGCCTTCATTTTTTGTTCTTAGGAGGTGTTTATCTGGTTTTTAACGTTTCTTCGATCGTTTCATGATTTTAATCAATCTGTTGAGTTACTACTATTCGCGTATAGTTCAGTAACAACGTTAATCATATTACATGTTCCATCTCAGACGAGCCACCCCGTATATTTCTTATCCCATAGTGAGTTACTACTTTGCTGATTTGTTTAAAATTTCAAAAAATATGGTGTACACATTGCAAGAACGTGTTGAGCTGGTTAGCCTTTATTACCAAAATCAAAATTATGCCCGAGCGGCTGCGAGGGTATTTAACGAAAACCATCCTGAACATAGCATTCGTCATAAGTACGTAATGGAATTGATTTCAAAATTTGTGGAGACGGTTCCAGTAATGGATAAAAAAAGGGCACCCATTGGAATTGTTAATGATGAAGGAGCAGCTGTGGCGGTATTGGGACATGTCCAACTTATGCCATACACGCAATCTTTATGACAACTTTCTGCAGCTTCCGGTATTAGCCAATCTAACGTTTTCAGAATTTTACATAAGCACAAGTTCCATCCGTACAAAATTAAATGAATTCAGGAATTAAATGATGATGATTGGGATCGAAGGCAAGAGTTTTGCGAAATTATGGTCGAGCGTATCAACAATAACCCAAATTTCTTGTACAACGTTTGCTTTTCTGACGAATGCACTTTTTTACTTAATGGAGAGGTTAACCGGCATAACTGTAGAATTTGGAGCGATACAAATGCTCATGTATTTCGAGAAGCTCACACTCAACATCGGGAAAAGCTAAACGTTTGGGTAGGAATTTTGGGAGACCACCTAATTGGACCTCTGTTCATTCCTGGTAATTTAAATGGCGAAATTGATCTTGAAATGTTGGAAAATGCGATTGATCAGTTAATAACTGAACAATTAGAGAACGATCCTCTACTACTTGAACAACAATTGCATTTCCAACAAGACGGAGCTCCTCCTCACTACGCCGCACCAGTTCGCCAATACCTCAATTTGCAATACCACGGTCGTTGGATTGGAAGAAGAGGTCCTATGGAGTGGCCTGCCCGATCTTCTGACCTGAACCCTGTGGACTTCTTCTTGTGGGGACATCTTAAGTCCAAGATTTTTGTGACTCAGCCTGAAAATTTGTACGAACTACGCCAACGAATTGTAAATGAGTGTCGTCAAATAACTCCAATCATGCTGAACCATGTCAAAGACGGTTTTCAGTTAAGATTGTATTATTGTATGGAAGTCAATGGAGGACAATTTGAACATTTGATTTAAACACGCAGATTAAATTTTTTTCATTGTAAGCATGACAACACAATTCAATTTTTTTACGAATGTGATTTTTTGAAGATTGCTTAAGTTTGTAAAAAAGGCTTAATAAAAATGAGCTTGTACATTGTACAAATAACCAAAATATTCAAGGTGGCGCATTAGTCAACAAAATTAATTTTTGGCGAAAACGGTTCATCAAATTTACGTTTTTCATACACCGTTGTAAAGAGGCTTCCAAGACCTTTCGAATGACGTATCACTCAATCCCTCTCCCCTATTCAATTTTGAGGGGTTCAAGCGCCCCATATTAGGGGGTTGCTCGTTCAAGCCTCAAATATACGTCAAAAGATGTTCCCCAAACAAAATCATTCGACGTGTTTCGGGAGATTTTTCCACTCACTATGGGATAAGAAATATACGGGGGGGCTCGTCTGAGATGGAACATCCTGTATGTTTCGTACCTTTTCAATTCGGATAACGCTACGTTGTTCGTATTATGAGGAGTTCAAAGCAAAAAAAAACATATATGATATAATAACACCACGTGTATTCAGAAAATGATGGAATCAAGTGATTTTGTCAATTGAATAAATGATGAAACTACAATGTCTATAATCAAGAGATCTTGGTGCCTGTTGTAAGAGCAGGAAACAATCAAAGTTCTGTATACATCAGAGTAAGCCTGATTGTGAATGAAATATTAAAGATTCAATGCTACTCTAAGAACAATTTAATGAATAACTTTGATTAAGACCTACCTTGTATTCACAGTCACACCTAAGATGCATAGTTATCATCCGCTACCCGTTTTATTCAGATTCTCCCTTCCTAATTAATAACTTGGGTGTGGGGGTACAATATAGTAGAGTTCTTTAATTGGGAGGAAGTTTAAGGATATATAATCAAATTATTATAGTGTTCTATCATGAATAATGATATGTAACGATTCATTCAAAAGTTGGATCGTTACAAGGGATGCTAATGCTGGGCATTCCAACAGGATGTAAGAAGCAGTTTCTGTCACCTCTTTGCATTACCTACACATAGGGTAATCTGCGATGCCCATAGTATGAAGGTGTTTGTTGAGATGACAGTGACCGGTTAGGATTCCAGTCATCTCTCTGATGTCCCTTCTGTTCAGAGAAAAGAGTTTCTTCGAGAGCCTAGGCACAGGCTCTTTGCTGAAGAGCTTGCCCTGCCTCATGCGCGGGGATTCACGCTACGGTTCAGATCACTCTTTATTCAGTTGGCACAGAAGAGCGAGACCCCATACGCATAAAGCGTCGGGCTTTGGCCCGACAAGGGCGCTGGGCAACCCTCCCCTAGCCAGGGAGTCAACCATTTGATTTCCTTCAACCCCACTGTGGGACCCAGATTAGTTGAACTTTATTTCTCTTGACTAGTTCAGCAAGTGTATCTCTACATTTTTTGACAAGCCTTGATCTGACTCTGGGTAATTTGAGGGCTCCCAAAGCCGACCGGCTGTATGTGCAAATATATATGCGCATATTTACATAGTTTTTCGGAGGTTTTCGAAGGCACAAGTCAATATTGTGCCGACCGCCACGTGAAAAACCGTGTAGTAAGCCACTAAAGTCACTGAGGTGGTGATGTTTTTCTTTTTTGGGTACACTCCCGCCTCAAGACCGGACCTACCTTGGACTTATCTGTGAGTCATATGAGCCCACCTGATGGCAGTAGGGTGAGAGTTTCGTTACTCCAGTATCCTCTACCCGGGATGAGGATTTTGGGAGCAGTGAGACGTATAGCTGGAATCATGTTATCCGGCGAAAGCTTCAAGGGCTCTCGTTGGAGCCGACTTCATACCGCTCAATATACTACACATGCAAGCCGCTGCAGTCGGTCCAGAGGGCGCTGGGACATATTAGTCCTTAAGCTAGACCACCACACTACCGCAGCATAGCTGACCATAGGCCTGATCACAGCGGTATAGATCCAATAAAGAATCTTTTGCTGTAATCCCTATGTGCTGCTGGAAGCTCTTCTGGATGCCCAAAAGAACGCAGAGGCCTTCCTCACTCTATACTCGAGGTGTTCGCGCCTGGTCAGTTTAGAGTCTAGGATTACTCCCTGAATCTTCACCGACCCTTTGAGCTACAGGAACTTGCCAGAGAAAGTAATCTCGGGCAGCGTGCCCAGATTACGTTCCCTGGTAAACAGTACAATTTATTTGTTCAATGTATTATATTGTTGTTGCTTTTATTATTGGTTCTTTTGAAGCGCAATTCAATATTATTGTTATTATTATTGTACCGGGAGTAAGATTTCATGTAAAGAGTATTGACGGAATGACTGAGTGAGAAGGTAACGAGAGTGATGATATTTTCAACTGATTGAAAGTAGTTACTAAAGTGAGTTCTTCCGTCAGCTGTCCATAGACTCCTGTTGGAGAGATCTTTTTGAATTGAAATATGCAGTAAACAATATAACTATTGTAATGGGTATGGGTGATGTAGTAGTTGGAGCTATATTATAATATTAGTATGGGAAAAAAGATTTTTTCTACGACGTCTTTCAAAGTGACTTTTTCTACCCTATCCATCCTTTCGGAAAGTATATACTTCCCTACCTCTTGAAGAATTTGCAAAAAATAATACTAATTTACAGTTTTCTTCAAAAATATGAATTAGTAGCGATTGATATGCTAATGTGTATAGTACATTCTCACATGTGTATATAAATGGATCAGTGATCAGATTTTCATTTCCTTTTATTTTTTAAATTTGAATTTTGTCTTATAACATCGCATAGAACATGTCTTAAACTGGAGGAACCTTCCGTCCCTTGGATTGTAATGCCCAACACGAAGCACAAAATTTGAAAAGCAGTTGAATTAACCCAAAAGTGACAATCTATTTTTGCGGCCAGAAAATGTGTTCTGTTGAACAATTTGTTATAAACAATGAACAAACTAGTCATTATTGTTTGTTCATTTCCTCAAAATCCTTCAAAAACAAATACAATAGATAAATTTAAGTTCTTTGGATCAAAGTGAACAATTTATTTCGGTAACGTTGTATTCGGTAAATGCACATTTTTCGAGTTATAGCGGTTGAAATTATCCATGAGCGAGGTAAATTTTCAGAACCGGGTACCCGATCGATTCAAACTTCTTGTATGATGTATTATAAAAATACAGAACTTTTTGTGGGAAATTGTTTTTTCAAAGCACATATTTTAGGAGATATGAAAATTGTGAAAATGAATATGTGAAAAATATGTGAAAATTCAAGTGCATGGTCGAAAGTCATATAAAAAGTATGTAGGTTTTAGTTTAGTTTCCTAAAGCGCATATTTTCCGGGAGCACACGAATATTGGAATTTTCCGCTTGAATAAAAACACATTTATGACGCTATATACTGCTAAAAATCATGCACTTTGATTCTATGAGATCACATCAACATACGGAAAAAATTTTTGTTATTTCGACCCTCGTTTCGATTTATCAATTTGTTGTAAATTTTGTAAATAATCCGAAAATTGTTCAAAAATCAAAACGAACGATATGTTCGAATTTTTTGAGAAAAATGTTTACATTTACGACTTTTTCGGAAAAAAACACATTTTCCGTGTTACAGCCGATTAAAAATTCCGATGGGTGGGGAAAACTTGGCCAACCAGAGCGTAGGTTTTTTGTGAGCGGCTAATTCAATCGTCCGGGAAAAGCAACGACATTCCGGAAAATATGTAGGTATTTTCCAAAACGAGTAAAATATACATAATTTGCTTATGAGTTTCAACCACTCTCTTGAAATTTTTCAGATTTTTTGCATGTTCATTTCCCCAAGATTTTCAATTTCAAAAAATCTTTTCTGGAAATTTTCGAGCATAGCTGGGAAAATATGAGTTCAGAAAAAAAATTCACAAAAAAGTGTCCGGAAACAATATTAAAGAAATAAATGGTTCATTTTGACCCAAAGAACCAAAATTATCTTTTTCTAGAATTTTTTCTTTTAGTGAAATTTGTAGCGAGAACCATCACGGTACCTTTTTATTCTAATAACACTGACGAAACACAAAATGATTAAAGTTTGTCGTGTAGAAATGGTAAATTTTCACTTTCCGGAATTTTCCCTCCCTGATACCAAATTTCAGAAACTTTGGGAAAAAAAATGGGATTTTCATTGTTTAATAATAGTAATGATCACGAGCTCCCTTTTTTCCTGAATAACGATGTGTAAACTATCCTGAACACGATGCAAAAAAAAAAGTCAGCGCACTCCGGGAGTGCAGGCAGAAGTGAAAACTTGAACTTATGGCGCGTTGGGCACTTTTTTGGGTGAGCATTTTTAGGTGCGCTCGCGACATGAGAAATTGTTCATAAAAAATCAAGTTTATCAAAGCAATGTGGGCACTTTTTGAATAGACATGAAGTATAATAATATAGAAACTATATTCGAAGGAAGTGGTTTTATTTAAATGAGTAAATATTAGTAAATAGTAAATACAAAATTTATCAATTCTCATTCATAATTTCAACAACTCTTACATCATCATTATCAGCATTTTCATCATTATTATCAGGATTTTCATGAAATTCTAAAACTGAAACAATAGGTCTATGGTAACTAAAGTATGAAATGGACAATTTTGATTTAAATCTATTTATATATCTTGTGAATACTGCATTATTGCACTACAACAATGTTTTTATTAATTCTATTTACACTTTAGATTTGTTTTTTTAACACAATACCATAGCAGCAACACAAGTCAAATGAAATATTTAAATAAATGAATTTTCCGTTTAATATTCATTTATAAAATAAATATAAAAAACTCTCAATCTCGTCTGTCGCGAGGCCACGAACGAATGCCCATGCAAAGACTGCGTATAGCATGCAGCGCTCTCGCATACCTATACACTCTGAGTATACATATAGGTATGTAATCTCGTCTGTCGCGAGAGCACGAACGAATGCCCATGCAAAGAGCGCGTATAGTATACATATATTATAAGAATACACGCGGAGTATATCTGTGTAAAATCTCATCTGTCGCGAGAACGGCTGAAAATGCTCTCCCACAAAAGTGCCCAACGCGCCATAAGAAGTTTTCACTTCAAAAACAATTTTGCATTTTCATGCGGTCTATAAAATTTTAGAACTTTTTCACACTTTTGACTGGACTTAGGTACAGATTGGCGACTTTGTTTTAAAATCTATATTTATTGACTGCATATTATCATTTGCAGCTTTCAATCTTTTAAGAGTTTTATTTGAAACAATAATCATGAAAGTCAAGTTGTTCTTGTCCAGTTTTTTGCGTAAAGCAGCTCCTTTATGACACATTTCTGCTTTCAACATTGTATTGTTAGCAATTTCCAACAAGCTTTAAAAACATCGTAACCATCACTTATATACTGTTTATTCCATATATCGTCGCATTTTGTCTCAATTGTCACAAACATTTTTTCACCTTTGAAACTTGTCGCCCCTGACATTTGTCCATATTGCTCATGCATAAAGACGGCCCTGAGCACTAGCGAAAAATAAATCCAGTTCTCCAGTCTGTTTTATTATCTTCAACTTTGTCATGCCCGTATGTTATCACTTTATAAATTTGATCGTCATTATCAAGTATGTGACTTGTAGGAGTCACACCTGTGATCTCTATTTATGTTTCCATTAGTCACTAGTTCTGAATGGTCCTCATTTTCATCATCATCAATATTGAATTGAGCTCTGCGAGAAGAAAAATATATTACAAAGAACCATTATGTCTGGAGATGTACACTTACTCTCGTGGTTTTATATCAAATGAAAAGATGACATCAACTATTCGTATTTATTATCGCCCACTTTTTTCTTATATAGCCTTCCACTGCAAAGAATGCATATGTTAATATACAAAACAATAACATAATTAACATTGCTATTTCATAAATAAAGTAAAATCTGAATAATTTAAATTATGTTTTCTTGACATTTCCAATTTTCCTGACGGACGACCTTATCTCGGATATCCTGATTTTAAATACACTCGTCAATGTTGTCGGTGATGTACTAAATATAGGCAGAATTAAACTTTTGGCGATGTGCATAGCGTCTTAGATTTGTAAGAACTTGGACGTTTAAAAGAATGGGGCTATTTTTTATTTTTAGCGTACATAGCGAGCATAGCTAACATTGAGAATATAACTCTATGTGTGGTCCTGATGCCTTTATGAGTTATTGTATCAGTTCAAAGATATGATATAGTCGAACATGGCAAACGCATGAACTCAAAAGTTGTCATTTCGAGCAACGGCTAAGCACATGGGCTAAGTTTTCGTTTTTTCCGACTTTGTAGGGTAACTACGAAAACATTGATCGATAAATAGCTCGATATGGAGAAATTAACTTCTCATAAATATGTTATCAAAGCTCGAGTTAAAATTTCGAATAATTGAAATATAAAATGTTTGGTATCTAATGAATATTTGAAATGTCCGCTGTACATAAAATTATCCAAAATGCCCATTCATAAAACAGCATATCAAGGAAAATTTTGTTCAATTGATCGAAATATAATCAATATTTCAGGATTCTAGGTTTCTTCAACTAATGATAATTTTGTAGGTGCTAATACAAATTTTGGTATTGACATAGATAGAAGTAATATCGAGTGTCAGTATCACTTATGATTAAAGCTCGGATTATAGGCAAATTGCATATAGATAAAAGGCAAAAACAACGGAATTATAACACAATTTTTGTTTGTTGCAAAAGTCGTTTATTTATACATGTAATGCATCGAGTTTTCCAAATTTTATAGGTGAAAAGATGGAAAATTTAAAACTGGAATATGAATTCGTATATTTTAAATAATTTTTGTTTCTGCAAGTTTTGCGATAAAAGCAAAAACAACGGAGTTATAACACAATTTGTTGCCAAAAGTCGTTTATTCATATGTGCGATGCATCGAGTTTTTCCAATTTACCAGATGAAATAATAATAATAAATGGAAAATTGAATTTGCACTCAGAAACATGTTTTAAATACTTTTTGCTCTCACAAGTTTTGCGATAAAAGCAAAAACAACGGAGTGATTGACCTTGTTTGATTGAAATTCAATTTTAGCAATCAACCCACCCACACTCTTTTATTGATATTTCTTCACAAATTGTGGTGGATATTTCGACCAAATCGGGGAAACAATTACTTCTTATGAGAGAAGTGATACTGATGTTGAAACTTAAGGTTATGTGGGTATTTCCTCTCATGTTAATCAAGTTTTGGGTTAAAAAAATAAAAGGAGCTCAATGTAGGGCCCAAAGCAAAAAAAATGTGACCTTTCGAATTTACTTATCGTACCAAGATCTGCTTGGGCTAAACCGCGACTCGATTCGACTTTCGAGAATCGAGATATTTGAATTCAAATTTCGACCCTAACTTATAATGGCCGTTCGGAGCGAAAACATCTGAGAAAAATTCCCTACACTATATGGGTAATATAAAATAAAGTCCCCCAAAGGGAATAAGTCCACGTAGAAGTTTTTCAGACGAACCTGATAGACTACAGAAGGTTCTGAAGTCAAATTGAAAAAATTAGGGTATATTCTAGAGCTAAAGTTCTTGATGTGCTGTAGAAGTAATTTTGGTCTATGATTTTCCACAAAAAAATAATTTTTTTTGCTTATATCACGGGACTGGAAAGGGATTGGATTTTTTTTACAAACATTTTCTTACTGTGGTGTTGTCCATCACCACCAAAAATCGAAAATTTACTTATTTCGTTTTTTTTGACAAAAAGTGAGGTTATGGCATGAAGCACAGGGTTTGACCTGTCACCAAAATCGTCGATTTTGTAAACTGCTACTGGACTATTATCCGCTCTTAAATATCCTACAATTACATCTGTCGATGTACAGCGTTTATTTTCAATGTATAAATTAATTTTAAGTGATAGACGACAGAAGGTCCAGGCAACGAACCAGAAAAAAAATATATAGTAAGCTAGAATTTCAATTTTTTTCTTGCATTCTGTTCCTAATACCCCATAGATCATTCATGACTATCAAGACCGCGGGGGTCAACCTTTCTACCCCTCCAGAACATGGTTTCAATCCCTCAGAAGAGCATTATTATAAAAACAATCCAAAAGTTCAGAAAATTAATGAATTAAGAGCTGAAAATGACCCCTAGTATGTTTCGTATGTTTTTTGGGTCGCTAATCACGATTCCGCAGTTAGTTTTCTCGGAAAACTCCCTCCAGATGAGAAATTTGGAATATTTATATATAATATATAATTTATAATTTTGTTGCAAAAATGACCTGTAGTAGGTTTTTTGGGTCGCTGATCACGATTCCGCTGTTATTTTTCCCAAAAACTCTCTCCAAATGGAAAATTCGGGAGTTTTGTGATTTTCCTGAGACGGTTATGAATAATTAAGTATAATTTTGTTGCAAAAATGACCTCTAGTAGGTTTTTTGGGTCACTGATCACGATTACGCTGTAATTTTTCGCGAAAACTCTCTCCAGAGGGAAAATTCGGGAAATTCGAGATATTCCTGAGACGGTTATGAATAATGAAATATAATTTTGTTGCAAAAATGGTTTCTAGTCAATTTTGCAACAAAACTATACTTCATTATTCCTAACCGTCTCAGGAAAATCTCAAATTTCCCGAATTCTCCATCTGGAGAGTTTTTTGGGAAAAATAACAGCGGAATCATGATCAGCGACCCTAAAAACCTACTACTGGTCATTTTTGCAACAAAATTATACTTCATTATTCATAAACGTCTCAGGAAAATCTCAAATTTCCCGAATTTTCCATCTGGAGAGAGTTCTATTGAAAAAATATCCAGGGAATCGTGATCAGCGACCCTAAAAACCTACTACTGGTCATTTTTGCAACAAAATTATACTTCATTATTCATAACCGTCTCAGGAAAATCTCAAATTATTCGAATTTTCTATCTGGAGAGAGTTTTTTGGAAAAAGTAGCTACGGAATCGTGATTAGCGACCCAAAAAACCTACTAGAGGTAATTTTTGCATCAAAATTATAAATTATACATTATGTATAAATTTTCCAAATTTCCCATCTGGAGGGAGTTTTCCGAGAAAACTAACTGCGGAATCGTGATCAGCGATCCAAAAAACATACTAGGGGTCATTTTCGGCTCTTAATTCATTAATTTTCTAAACTTTTGGATTGTTTTTATAAGAATGCTCCTCTGAGGGTTAGAAACCACGTTTTGGGGGGGTAGAAAGGTCGACCCTCGCGGTCTTGATAGTCATGAATGATCATGGGGTATTAGAAACAAAATGCGAGAAGAATTTTGAAATTCTAGCTTACTATATATATTTTTTTTATTATGGCCTTTTTCCCGGCTTATTGCCTGGACTAAGAGTTTTGAAACAGAAAATATAGAAAAGCGCTTGTAGTTGTAGCTATTAATGATGAAATTTTAAGTGGTTACAATGTTTAATCGTTAATTAACAGTTATTTAGTTATTATGTTATTAATATTATGTTGTGCAAATATATTTGTGTTAAGTTAATGTTAAGTTAAATCACTTGTAATGAATAATAACTTATTATTAATAATTAATTAATTATGGTATTGAAGGCATTTTGACTATATTACCTATATATTGCCTATATGTTAAGATTTCTGCCTTTTCAATGAAAATCTTTGCTTATATAAGTGCCCTTTTCTTCAATTTTTGATGCCTATAAATTCGAGCTTTATACTTATGATATTAATCGTCTATATTTGTTTAACATTTCAGGTAACTACAGAACGAATAAAAATAAAAAGAATAGAGATGTTTTGAAAATTAGATTCCCCATATGCCTTATAATACTAAATCAAACTAATGCGCCCCACCGTCACTTTTTAGCTTTGCTTGGGTACGTAGGCACTTTCCAAACCTCTTCGGAAAATATATAAACAGTCGGTTATCCAATTTTTCTACATGCTAGGTTTTCAAGTTTCAGCTTATATTCTATATTCAACTATGAGGGTGAGCATGCTATATGCTGTTGGAGCTATATAAGGAGTAATTAAGTTAATTAAAATATATCTTATCATAAACTTTGAGTCGAACCACCACTTGTTACGGTTCAAAAAATAACAAAGCTTAAATATTTTCATTAAATTTCATTCCATCGACTAATGACGAATGGGCCTTGAACAGTTAAACTCTCATGATGAAGTACCATTATAAAAGAGATTAAATATAAAAAACAGCTCATATTTAGCCAGGAGGCTGGCCTGAAGCTTTTATAGCAATGTCGTGTTGCGCTTATAATTCCGTTTTAACGACAGTTATGTTCCAACTGAATCTGTTTTTATGGTACTTGATTATAAAAAGTTTCTCTAGATAATTACTCTATATCCCGAGGAACATTAACTGTTATCTCGAAAAGGTCTGCAAATTGTCATTGAGCACAAGAGCAGTTTCTCCAAACAGGATCGTTTGTGAAGAATGAACAATTTATAGAGATCTATGCTATCATATTTCACTCTTTCAATACTTCAAATCATCTTGTGTGCAGTTATTACCGGCTCCTACAAGTGGACATCGAAGAAGATTATCCATTGTTTGTACTTCCCCACATGAACAGTTGTTGTTATCTATTTACACCTAAGGCTTTAGATCTACGCATTCTGGCACGCAATTTGTTTAAAGTCTTCCATCGTTGCCTGTGTTTTGGTGATATTATTAAGGGGTTGCACTGAATGAATATAACAATTCCTCTATTTTTTTTGGTTGTTGATCCTGGTATAACCAAATTGTTAGAAAACAAATTATGTTTTAGGGATTTTGTTAATTACTGAAGGATAAGTGAAACTTTTGAATTTTATTGAACTATTTGAAGGAAGTGGCTCTAACTTGGTTACTTGGTTGCATTCCAATTTACTTTTTTGTGTAGAAATTAAGTTATTGATCAAAGATTTATGGTAACCATTGTCCAACGCTTCTCAACTCCGTTGTTATAACTTTGTTGGCTCAAAGAGACGTTCAATAATTTATGAACAAGAATGAATGGAACTATTTTATAATTACATCTGTTTGAGTGGGTTTCCTGTATATGTCAAATTGCAAGTGATTACAATCTTTTATAATGTTAATATCAAAGGAGTTGCTTATCTGTTTCTATTTCGACAGGGTATTGGCTATTGAGCGTGTTCAAAAAGCCATGTAAATCAATATCTTTAGTTATAATCACGAACATATCTTTACCAAACTTTGGGAAACTGATTTAATTTTGATTTTGAGGAGGTTTCAAGTTTGTTTAGAAAATATTGGCCAAAAAAGGAGATAGTAGATTACCCATTGTACTATGAACAGATTACCAGGAACCCTGCCTAACAGTATTTTTAAGAGTGACTATTTCTTATTTATAGTATTACAGTGTATCCTCACTGTGAAATCTTTTATAGTTTATCACTTCTGTCTAGGTTATCCCCAAGTAAATAGGATTGGTGGACAATGCCGTTCTACAGATGTAGGTATCAATCAATCAATCAATCAATCAGAACGGGGGCGGACGAGTCCGGAGCACTTAGACCGCTTGATTGGGTCCATTGTGCGCCCCTTGATACGAGAATCAATCCAGCAGGCCCAAGGCCGTGCCAAAAGCTAAGATTTTGCCTGGACTGATATCTCTTATTGCTTCAGGCAGCATATATGTACTGCCGAGGTGTTGTAGCCTGAGAGAAACCAGTGCTGGACATTCTGCTAGGATATGAGAGGCAGTTTCATCCGCCTCCCCACATCTACTACATATTGAGTCTTCGACAATGCCCATTGTGTGTAGATGTTTATTCAGATGACAGTGTCCTGTGAGGAGTCCTGTCACCAGTTTTAGGCCTCTCCTGCTCATAGAGAGTAGGGTTTTAGAGAGTTTAGGCGAGAATTCCCTGATGTGGAGCTTCGCCTGCCTCATGCCTGGGGAACCACGCCAGATCGAGAGCCACTGTCTGTCCAGCAGCTCCTTGAGGGCGTGGAGCCCGGTGGTCGATGAAATTCCGATCGTGGAGTCGGGGCCAGGGGCGCTCAAGGAGCCCCGTTTGGCCAATTCATCGGCCACTTCGTTTCCCTTCACACCAGAATGGGCAGGTACCCACACTAGCTGAAGTTTGTTTCTTCTGGCTAATTCAACCAGAGTTTCCCTGCACTCCAAGACGAGCCTAGAAGTCATTCTGTGGGCGCGAAGTGCGCCCAGGGCCGCTCGGCTGTCAGTGCAGATGTAAATCCGTCTACCTCGGTAGTTTAGTCTAAGGTTTTCCAGGGCACATGTCCGTATTGCACAGACCTCAGCCTGAAAAACGGTTGCGTGGCCACCTAGGGAAACTGAAATCTCCCTTCTGGGTGTACGCGAGTGGACTCCGGCTCCGCTGAAACCGCCAGTCTTAGACCCGTCCGTGAACCACACGAGTCCCCCTGGCGGAAGCGGCCCAGAGTCCTTGTTCTCCCAGTCCATCCTCTGAGTTATGAGAATGTCTGGTGTTTGAAACCTGACCGCCGGCGCTATCGCATCCTGCGTCTGTCGGAGGATCGGACAGTTCTCGGCTGCCCAATCCCAGATTTTGCCATGACCACGAGGCGTAGACGCACCGACCCACTGGCCCAGACCAGCCAGCCGATACGCCGTACCCGCAGCCACCGTTTTGATATGGAGTTGTAGAGGAACGATACCCACCAGAACCTCCAGAGCCCTGGTGGGCGCGGTCCTCATAGCCCCCGTTATCCCCACGCAGACAAGTCGTTGAGCCTTGTCCAGCGCCAGACGGGACAAAGCCGTTTCTGTCGCCGGCCACCACACAACGGCTGCGTAGGTTATGATTGGGCGGATCATGGCCGTGTAGATCCAGTGCAGGACCTGTGGCCGTAGACCCCACGTATTCGCGAATGCTCTCCTGCATGCCCATAAGGAAGCAACGGCTTTCCTTACCCGGGTTTCCAGGTGCATTTTCCAGCTCAGTTTAGCATCGAGGATAACTCCAAGGTACTTCACTGAGCCTTTCATGTGCAGGGACCTTCCAAACAGGCGAATGTCTGGTAGCGGTCCCAGTTTCCGTTTCCTCGTGAAAAGAACCGCTTCGGTCTTTTCAGGATTCACCCTGAGTCCCTCGACCTGGCACCAGCGTGCTACGATGGCAAGTGCGGTATTTTGCAGCTCGCACAAGGTGGCCGGGTGTCTTCCGAGGGTCACAGCTGCCAAGTCGTCTGCGTAAGCTTGGGCGTAAAACCCAGCCTCATTCAGCTCGACCAACAAACTGTCCACCACCAGGCACCACAGGAGCGGAGACAGTACTCCTCCCTGAGGGCACCCACGGGTGACGTATGTACATGCAACGCTGCCATTATGGTGCGCCGTTATCAGTCTCTGCGAGAGCATGGACTTGATCCACCTGACCAAGGTGTGATCGATTCCATGTCTCTCCGCAGCATGACACATGGACTCGAAGGAGGTATTGTCAAACGCTCCTTCTATATCCAGTAAAACGCCAACGGCGCACTGTCCGAGGTTAATAGCTCCTTCGATCTGGGTTACCAGGTGATGAAGGGCCGTCTCGGTTGATTTGCCAGCCTGATAGGCGTACTGTCGACGGTGAAGCGGAAAATCCGTTAGGGCGCCGTCTTTTATATACCTATCAATCAACCTCTCCAGCGCTTTCAAGAGAAAGGATGTGAGGCTAATAGGGCGGAAAGATTTGGCTTGAGTGAAGTCAGTTCTTTCCGCCTTAGGAATGAAAACGACTTTGACCGATCTCCAAAGCCTTGGTATAAAGGCGGAGGCGATACAAAATCGGAATATCCGGAGCACCGGGAAGGTGATAAGCTCCAAGCCCTCTTGTAAGAGAGCCGGGAAGATTTCATCCTCACCCGGTGATTTATAGGGCGCAAAGCTCGAAATGGCCCAGCGCACTCTTTCATAGCTCACCACATTCGAGGCCATCCTGTAGTCAGTCGCTCTCGCGTTGACACGGAAGTCCTCGGGTGGTGTGCCTATGAGGTTGTCATCAGACCCGGGGAAATGCACCGACATTAGATGTCGTAGCGTTTCGTCCGGGGATGACGTGTACTCCCCGTTCGGCAGAATCACTGATCCTGTGCCAATCGAGGAATCCTTGGAGAGGGCCTTGCATAACCTCGCTGCTGACGGCATCTTATTGATGCCCTCACAGTAGGTACGCCACGAATCTCTTTTGGAGCTCCTCAGAGCTTTCTTATAGTTCTTTTGGGCGACTTTGAAGGTCTCCCAGTCTGAACTACACGACGTCCTCTTCGCCTTGTTGAAGAGTTTTCTTACCCGTTTCCGATGTAGGTATCAGTATTGATACGCATTATATCCATATTTGTATCTTACTTTTATTCTTATGTCACATCACTTGAAATAAAAGTTGAAATGAACATATTATAATGATGACATGTGTATGCATATACAGCATCAATTCATGCAAAATCACATATAATACTCTACTAACATCATCAAATAACAATAAAAAAGAGCACATAAGATGTATTCAGAAGTTGCCATTTTGGATGTTTGCTACTGTAAAAGAGAAATCTGCGGTAGCATCATATCCAAGATTAAATCTTTATGATGTATGTGTGCCCGGAGTGGACGCTTCTATCATCTAAGGCACAATTCTTACAATTATGTCACCTATCTGCAGCACTAAATATGATGCAGCGTAATAGTTATAGTGTGTTTTTACCTAAAAATGATATTTTCATTTTGTTTTATAAACTGCCAAAATATTGGTAGCCATCTGTCTCTGACAGTTGGCAGATTCGACCACTCTATTTCAAGGGATACTTGTGTTTTTTGTAGGTATTTGCAGCAAAAAAAAACGAATAATACAATGTGAAAGAAGAGGTACCATCCAGATGTGTTTAGAGCGAAGAACACAAAACGCAATTGTTGCATTGAAAACTGTGGAAAGAAGAAAAAATTAATGATTACATTAACAGGAGATTGAGACCAGGCTCTTTGTTTGGAAAATTAAATAAGAAAAAACTGGTTATACATATGAGGAAAATGCTGAAACATGTCTTTGCTTCACCAATGACGATATTAGAAGAGTTGTATCCCATTTCGCATGGAAATTGTAAAAGTTTCAAAGATCTGTGCTAACAGTGCGACAAAAATAAAAAAAAGTGATGTACCAGAACTCAACTGGTCAAAATTTACATTATGTGTTATACTTCATAGAATGATATAGTTACCCCCAATCATACATATTCGGTTCCTATGACTTTGTATTTGCTAACTGCTGCATCACAGCCGAAACAGTGCTTTGATAAATGATCAATTTCAAGGATCGCGCCCCCATGTCGATTCCTACTATTTGCAAATTGAACAATATATTCACTGTGATCGAATATCCAAGAAAAGCGTTCTAGCATAAAAAACTTCATCCGTGTTTGTTTGCCATGCTGAATTTTCTCTAAGCTCCCTGTCATCATTATCGAGTTTAATCTTCCATCTTCCCGAGATCGAAAACATTCATTCTGCTCGAGAACTTTATTTCAAAAATCATTCGATTAATTAGTTTTAAGAGAACGTTGGACTGTGAAAGTTTTAATTCATGCTTAATACAAATAAATTAGGGAATTTTCGAACCGAGACAAGCCAATACTTTCCAACTAAATTATGCACGCTTCATAATTCGCATAAAGTCACTATAAACCTATTCTTGTACGAAAATTTCAACATCTGAATGTAACCAAGTTACGATATGAATAAAACATTCATCGTTATTTTAAGGGGTTAATGATTTTGAGTTATATAATTCACTCTGAATTATGAGATAAGAGGGAACCTCTTACCTAAATTTAGTTTCATTGAAATTATCATTATTGGAAAATCAAGTTTTCCTAAGGAAATGTGCATATTAGACGACAGTGATTATGAATTTTCTTTTACTTTTGTTCTATGGTTCATAGTAAATTTCCATCCAATTTTAGAATGAAATTTGAGGATAATGTCATATGGCCAGCCGGAGTAATTTCTAAAATAGTTTTTTAGGGTCGCAGCGAGATTATGATCGATTGATTATATGTGAAGAAATCCACTGATTAAGAATGTCTCAATTACCCTTTTCTGAATCCGCGAGCTTCATTTTTCCATTTCTTGGATATCTACCCTAACAACTTGCTCGATTAGCTCCCTATTTTAAACAATATGATCAGGAAATCCAATACTAGTGTCGAAACCTGCAATTTCAGTCTTCAGTCTATCGCACAGCTGCACCTAGAATGATCCATATCTATATACCACAGAACAACGATTGATTCATCTATTTTCAGGTTAGAATATTTTAATCAATAGGACAACTATAAAGCTGCATAACAGCGGACGAGATATAATAAATGGGAAGGGAAGAATACAGAAGGTGATAGTAGCTCTGCAAACGATGTGCATCGTGCAGTCCGGCGGAGCAGCAGCTTTGCGACCGTTGCCGATTTGGACTACGTGCGAAAGTTTGAAGAAATAAAATTTGACTTTACGTCGGTAGTCTGTATTTTCAAGGAAGGGCTTGGAAATTTCAAGGAAGTGGAGGAAGGGTATTGCACCTCCAAGCCCTCCCACAGCTATGGTCATGCCTAATGGATTTTCAATGTTGCCAATCGGCGTAGAATCCTCCGAAAAAGCGTAGTTTCAGGCAGCTTTTTGTTCTTTTGGTAAGGATTTGCAGTGCCAGAGCAGAGGAACGTCTCAAATTGCTCTGGCAACATTGGATTTTCACGTAATGGCTGATTCTACTTGATATTGACATTAATTGTCATAAATGTTCGAGATGTTCTTAATGTTGGAATAATCAACATTCAACAGGTTTCGACGACACATATGCTTGCTGATTCCATAAATAATGGACTTCGGAGGAAGAAAGTGTTGAATTCGTTGCATTTATGATGTATAATACAACACCATTTTATTATATGTTAATATGTACTTTTATGGGATTTATTGTGATAGAAAGATATCTATACATAATTTTGCCAGTCAAATGAATATGACAATGTTATTCTTGGAATAAACGTGTATTTCAACAACGACGTCCTAACCTATTGAGAAGCGTGCTTCGCTCAAATTGCTTTGCTGAGATCTTAAACAAGTAACCGTCGAGATACTATCCAGAGCTGTTTAAGCATTATTCACAGATCCTATGTAAACTCAAATTAATTGAATCCAAGTGCATTCATTCAGTATTTACATATTATAGATATCGATTCTACCCAGTACGGCCGGTTTCGCGACCCTATCAACGCGGTCGTTCCGACTAGACGATATTTCGACGCTGGTCGTTTTAACGCTAAAAATGTTCATTTTATGATTATTTTTTCATATAGCATTTTATCGCTCATGTCTATTGATATTATCTAGTTTCCGTTGTAGTTATAGATTAATATCCAATATGGAGAAGTTCTTATTGAACAGTTAAATATACAACATCGGAAACAATTCTTCTGGGGTATAGACAGAAATCGACACGAGCAACAATGAACGAAATGTTGTGCGCCCCTCCTCTTACCCCACCCGTCGCGTACACAGCGACTCGCACATTCTCCCGATTGGTGCTGGTATGATACTGACGTCCTACGTCCTGAGCTGACCGCCCTCGAATTGTAATGTTCTTTCAACATATAGCAAGCTATTCTTTATGCTCTCATGAGACTACCATAACCAAGATAAATATTTTCCGATACTGTATTTCGGGATGAGATGGTATATGGATATGGCATAAAATAAGACAATAGATCAGAAATAAAGTATTGATAAAGTCATAGATATGGGAACAACTCTGTGTGTCATTACAGAGACTTCCCTTAGAACAACATAAATAGTCATAGGGATTCCCCTTTTTTGTTGTATTTGGAAAACGTGATTGCTGGATAGAAATGAATTTTTAGGGGATTATTATTTAATATCTACATTTTTATGATAGTTACATCAGGTTTCACCCAGCCGGCAAATGGTTCACTAAATTAAATTGTGTTGTTTAACCAAAACAGTGAAAGGTGTGCTGATCCGTATTATTGAATGTTGTGTGATCTGTTGTGCCAATCGGGATGTGTCTGTTTATATGCTTGTGTATATGAGAGGACACGTTTACGCATATCACTTAATTTGATATTTATATTTAAAGTTATTTCGTCATAAATTATGTTTTTTCTTGTGGTTCATTTCTTACTTATACCAATTAATTTATTAAAAATAAATTAATTTCTTACTTATACCAATTAATTTATTAAAAATAAATTAATTTCTTACTTATACCAATTGAAGAGTGGGAGTAACAAAGGTGCTAAGTGCCATAATTCCCTAAATTGATATATTGCCGTAGAACGGTGATAAACGACATGCTTTCTGACCTGACAAAGGCGGTAAGTGCCATAAGTAATATTATGCTTCCTACAACAATAATTAGATGGAGCCACCGGTAAGCGACAAAGGTTATTTGTCATCAAAGGGGGCAAGTGCCAGAGTGAATCAGCTGTCTTGTTGAATTATTTACACCTGTGCCTGTGCGTAGTAACTGTTCAAACGTTAGTTGATCGTGAATATATATAAACTGCATTTTCTGAAATACAACAATGGACTGAAACCAATATTCTGAAGAAAGGGAAAACTATGAGCGATTTGATGAAGGTTGAACTACTTGGACTCCCACCAGCAAACAATATATCTGAAAACAAAAAAAAAGTCTTTGCTCTATGTTGCCCTATCTGAGTAATCCACTCCACCAAGATTTTTACAAGGAACTGCTAGATATTCCAATGGATTAGCAACGATTTGTGATGTTATTTTGTTAAAAGCATGTATTGTGACACCACCTTCTTTTGTCATAGAGAAATATATTGATTGATAAGCATAATTTTTATTATTATTGATAACAATATCAGTTTGACTATTGCCTTTATCCTAATTTTTAATGTTAAGAAACTCTAAATTATATCAGCAATACGTTCCGATCCTATTTTGTAAGAAAAATATTTTGTGGCACTTACCCCGTTTCTATTCTTTTTCAAAGGAATTATTTTCATTTTCAGCTGTGTTTCATAACTTATATTGCTGTATGTTAGAAATGGTTTTCCGTTAACCTCTAACACGATTTTTAATGCGAATAAACCAAAAAAACTAATATTGTCCTTTTTATTACTTTTTTCTTGAATATCTCGAGACTTTATTTTTGGCACTTAGCACATTTGTTACTTCCACTCTTCAATTATAAATAATAAAGCAAATTGAAATCACGTACAAGCGATAGTCCCTTCGGAACTAAAGCTTCTGTGATATTCCCTGTTTATTTGCATCATCTTAATCATACACTCTATTGTAATTTTTTTTTATCTTTGTGTGAATAAACATTATTATTATTATTATTATTATTATCACAGTGGTAACATTAATGGGCTGCGAGCAATACATCAGTAAATGGTCTCTCTTTTATGAGCAAAATAGGTTTCCGACACTTTTGCGGGTCAAATATATGATTGTAGGAACAGAATATATATTAGAAATGATTCGGACACCACTAATCGAAGACGTTAAGAAATACTCCATTACATTGAAATTTCATTCAGATAGTCTACATAATGTGTTTCACTACTCTATGTTTTATACTGACACCTGCTGTGTCATATATGAACTATCAAATTGTACAAAGAGTGAACGCATAAAGTAAACTGAGATTTGACATCGATGTCACTTGAATTTTAAAATGAGAATTTCTGACACTTGTGTAAGTTCAACATATACGTGTGATGCATATTTACAACCAGAAAAATACAAATGTGTCATTATGGTTGATAAAAATACTATAATTCAATTTGTAAACCTCATAAAGATGGATGTAAAGAATTTCCACTCGAAACCGGGCTAAGGCGCCCAACAATAGGACAGTTCTTACTTTCAACAAACACAGAGCACACACCACACTCCACACACTACACACCATAGATTAGATATTATATATAGGAGCTACACACCACGCACACACGCAGCATGTCAAAAATATTCTAGATCGATTCAGTTACAATACTTCCCTTGCACTATATACTACGTATAGTGAGGGAATTAAAAATGACGGTTGAATGATGATTGATCAATGTTGTGAAATTTAATTTTGATATGATCTACGGAGAATTCATAAAAACCATCTAAGTGAGATGTATATGACCAGAAGTTACGTTAAGAATTCTCAAGAACTGATTTGAAAGTAGATTCTACCGGAGAATGCTTAAAACTTCTGAGGAGAATAAAAACCTAATATGAAATGGATTTGATTTTGAATTGAATATATGAAAGTTGTAACTGCTGATGAGAAATTTACAAACTAAATTATTATCCTATTTAGTTTTTTCTGATAATGGTTATTTCGTAGCTGAAAGGTACTCAGTACTTTACTAGTATTTTTAGTGGATAAGAGTGATTGTTTCTCATTCTTACCGATTAAAATCCCTCCCATGTGAGGTGGCTCTCCTTCCTGCACTGCGGTCGTTAGTGCCCTATTGTGCCCTCACATATTGCTATCTCCTCATCCGTGTATTCTATGAAATGCAGTAGCCTGATGTAGGGCACACTTCTGATTTATTCAGGTGTAGTTTTATCGTCTCCAAGGTATATCCGACAACCAGCCGCGTATGCGGTGCACTGAAACAGCACATGCATGGGTGTCTCTTCTTCCACGCCACAACCCCTGCATGTGGGCTGATCTACCAGACCCATCGTGCAGAGATGTTT
The DNA here is from genome assembly GCA_958510875.1 of Endomychus coccineus. Lineage (NCBI taxonomy): Eukaryota > Metazoa > Arthropoda > Insecta > Coleoptera > Endomychidae > Endomychus > Endomychus coccineus. Next base: position 75,529,823 of record OY294067.1, read on the forward strand.
GTTGCATGGGGCGTGTCCTGTCAGGAATGCAACAGAATCCCGTATTTCTTGTCTACTGAAAGTCAGTGGATTTTTCACTCGTTCTTGCTGGAGATCTCCCATTAGTCGCTTGGAGTGCGACATACGGGGCAGTTACCTCCAGTAAGCACGGTACTCTGTATCGACTCATTTTTAAATTATATATCGCTGTGGCATGAGACATGCCACAGGTTGATTCTATTCCAATCAGGAGTTGTTCCGTCCCTCTTCAGCGAGTGCGACCACAGTTTTGATTCAGTCGCGTCTGGTTTCCTCAGACTCCCATACGAGTGCCACTCTATTGGGGTTCATCATTAGTGCCGTTAGTTCTTTTACACAATCGAGTACACATTGTGAGGTGATGGTGTATGATTTCAGTACCTTAAGCACTGTTAGGTTGCTCACTATGATTGTGATTAGTCTATTCTCATAGGCTCTCTCCCTCATAATTCGAGCACATGTTGTAATTGCTACTATTTTTTGGAATTCTGTCGCATGTGTCCTTAGGTTCAAAGAAATTATTTCTCTTTGGTCCGTTGTCTCGACTATTCCCGCACCTGTACTTTCTCGGTCTTGGTGCCTTCGGTAAGTCATACGGAAACCCCTGGTGTCATTTGAGGGTTGCCCCCAGCGTTCTCCCGCACATTCGAGGTTTGAATCGGGAACGGTACGGAAGTGCTTTGAATCTTGATCCTGTCGGATCTCATCCCCAATGGCCTGGGTGGTCCAAATAATTCAGCCTTTCCTTGTCCAATAAGATCAAAGCGATACGCTCCTGTCTAAACGGCGAGGTGCAGTGGCTTCAACTCCAAAAGCTTTTCCATTGCAGCCATTGGGGTGGTTGTCATTATAACTGTTATTCCTAAGCCTCTGAACTCTGTTCAGAGAATGCTGGGATACTTTCGTTTTTGTGTTTGGCCACCACACGATTGCGGCGTATGTTACGTTGGGTCTCACTATGGTGGTGTACACCCAGTGCAATATCCGTGGAGGGAGCCCCAGGTTCTTCCGACTGTACGACGACAGGTCCACAGGGTCCTTATCGTTTTATTAATGGTTTTCTTCAGATGTTTTCCAAAAGTCAGCCTTTTATTTAGGCTTACTCCAAGGTATTTGACCGCCTTACTTAAATAATAAATATAAGACAATAAATCACAAATGAAGTATAATATAGTCATAGACAAAGTGTATAAGTATACGCGAATCGACGGCTGGCTCAGAGCAGCGATTCAAATGAAATGGTAGGGGAATGGGGGGCAACACCAGACCTACCAGCTGCTGGATTTCCTATGCTGAAAACTTTCCAAGAAAATGATGAATAAAAGTTTAGAAGAACTATACAACCTAAGCGTCCCTTCCGCCAATTACGGATGTAGAAATGGAAGCCTCCAAATACGCTCTTACTCTTGTCAATATACCAGGATAACATCAACTATTACCTACGTCAATCATCCACTCCTCATATCCTTTGCCAACATACACAGCAATTTCAACCTCTTACTCAGCGTATACTCACATTTCAATTCTTTCCCCACCTCATTCATCGCACAACTATAATGGAATATACAATTACTCGACAATTTATATGCCAACTAGGATGCAAGCAAAATTAATCATCGATTGAATTCGAATGGTGCCGAATTCGGAATTACGTACCAGTTTGAACTCAAAGCATTCTATGTTGCTGAATCTTGTAGTTTCGACACTTGATATGCACATCTAGTGTTGCCCAAAATCGGTCTTGGTCTTGCAGTCTTGGTCTTGTTCTTGCATTTTTGCAAGACCAAGACCAAGACCAAGACCGCGTAATTTTAGCAAGAGCAAGACCAAGACTCACCGTGCAAGATTTGAGCAAGAATAAGACTAAGCCTGCGAGACTCTTGCGTCTTGCAGTTAGGACTGAGTGTCGTTTCAGGGAGCGGACAGGCTTAATTTATAATACAATAAATTGACACATAGAGAACAAACGAAACAAAATGAAAGAAAGTACTAGTACATCAAATTTTGAAGAAGAAAATAGGCAGAAAATAGGAAGACGTAAAGTACAGATATAAATGACTATCAGTGCATTTTCGTTGAAGGGGGAATTTACGCAGTTCGAATAAGTAAATAAAAAATAATATATTAAATATAGAATGAAAATAAATAAAAATATGAAAATAATAAAAACGAAAAATGAACTATATAGAATAAAGCGTAATAAAATTATATGTAGTATGTTACCGAGAAAATGTTTATTTTCTTAATATTTCAAAAGTCACAGGCCGAAAAAGAGATCTTACAAACTAATTTGAAATCTAACTCATAATAATAAGGTAGGTATAAGAGCGAAAAGCAGGAAGCTACAATGTCATGCGTCTGTACGCCGCATGCGGCATCCTTTGATTTGCGGCGGCATCCTTTAATGAGAGCCGGCACGTACCAAGGCGGCGCGGTACAAGGCGACACTATCTAAGCGAATGGACTATAAATAATAGTATTTATTCCAATTCCAGTCATTCCCAATTGAACTTTGCTTCGAGTCTAATGAAATAATTGTTTTTACCCTAATTCTTGTTGTTCTCGGGAATATTATCACGTTTACAATTTGACATGAGTGACAAAGATTCAAATAGTTCTAGTCGGAGTAGTAAGATTTGAAGTTATAGATCTGAAAGACCTAAAAGCAAATTTGATGAGTTTTTCGAAATAATTCATGCATCCCAAATTGCTTTGTGTAAATTGTGCCAACATAAAAAGTTTGAAATAAAAATGAAAAACAGAAACTCTAATAGGTAATTGCGAGACTTGCGAGACTCTTGCTGCAAGACCAAGACCAAAACCAAGACTGGGAGCGCAATACCAAGACCAAGACCAAGACCAAGACCAGGTGTATTGGCGCAAGACCAAGACCAAGACTGGCAAAGTCTCGTCTTGTTCTTGCATTTGAGCAACACTATGCACATCAGTTGTGTTGAATAGTAAAATGACAATGAAACACAAATTTTCATTTTTCTAATTGAAGCAGGTGCAGTCCTCAAACTCAATTTGTCGAATATGGTACTGGATTTAGAACTATTCAGTGAATTTTCAATGACTATTTACTCAGTGAAGTCATAAAAATTATTGTGTTCATGACTCTGATGATGTATTTACTAGTTTCCGTTCCGATTAGAATATTTCTTACAGAGCTATACAATTATTAAGCTTTAAATTGAGAAAGTAAAGCAATAATTTCAACTTTTGTAGATGTAGGCAAGCTTGTATGCTTTCTGTGCAACTACATTTTATGACCTGGAAATAGAATCCTCTTCTTTTCTTTGGGAACAGTAGGTATATGCGATCAAAGAGGCAATACCTGAATAGATACTTACAATTCTGTGTGGCAGTTCGCTAGATAAATTTTCGTTACATCATGGTTCAAGACTGGAATCAAAGCTTCTAGAACCCTCTATTTGCCAACTTTGACAAAATGTTCTTGTGCATCAAGTGACTTTAAATTTGTTGGGAAGCTATAAACTTAGTAGTTTAATTGTGGTATATTCGCCTTTGATGTTTGCGATTCCATAGCTGAAGTTTCAGTGACTAAGTTTGAACGTTTAAGTTGAATAATACAGCAGAGTGCGTATTGTACTTTACAATAATTGATTGTGTGGGAAAGTATTACAAATAATACTTCTTAGATGTATGCAAATTTTATTGATATCTCTTGGAAATAGCGATTTTCGTCTGGCAGCATAATCAGTCTACGAAAATGTTGAATAGAATCATATTTGCAAGCATCTTAATCTAGAAGTGAAATTTCTACCAAGCTCTCCATTGTTGAGTTTCAAAGGAATATGTAATTACTCATTTACCGAAATGATACTCTGTAAGGCTTTATATAACACACATTCTGCTTATCTTAATGTTGTATTCCTGATACAGTGCCTGGAAGAAATACTGCATATTATAAGGATATGAAACTTTCTTAGTTTATATACTAGCTGAATCATTAATTAGTCAGTTTATGTATGGGCGTTTGATTAACATCATCTAGAAACTGACGTTTATTATTTCCAAGATGAGATCAAATCGCAGAGATAGAACAATGAAAAATATCAATTTGACTGCTTGCTGAATCGCATTTGATACACATGTTATGTAGCGGAAAGATATTCAAGAATATTTGTTCGTGGTGTTGGAAGATAAAATGAATTGTCTACTTTAGACGTTGGTCTATGTACATTGAAGTTAATTTTTTGCAAAATTTGTGGGTCACTGATTGGATTGTAAATAAGTTTAAACAGAAAACTTGTCGAGTGATAATCAAGCGGAAACTAAGGCTGTTCATAGCATGTTTAGCTAACAATAAATGTGGGAAAAGTCAATTCTGATCAATAGGAGAGAATTTTGAGGAAACGTCGTTGTACTGATTCAACTTTTTCTATATATAACTGATTAGATGGATTTCAAATTATGTATGCGTATTCTAATTTTGACCTGACGAAGGCATATTATAAGGTTTTGTGTGTAGAGGGGTAGTAGAAATCTCTTGACATTCACCCTATGAAACCATACATTCTGTTTGCAGCAGACAATGTGGCTTCAATGTGGGGCAGGAGAGTTTCCGTCGGAGGTAACATCTAAATCGGTAGATATCACAGGCTTTTGAAGTAGGATATCATTTGTCATGTATGAAAATTGATTTTCAGTGTATATTTCATTACATTACATTCATTTACGTTTGAGTGAAGATTGTTGTGGAAACACCATAGCTCAATACGTTTCAGATTGAGTGAAATCTGAAGATAGCCCTCGATGCAATTAATATCACAATATAACTTCAAGTCATCTGTATATAACAGACAATCACCTCAACTATGTCATTTATGAAAGCGTTGGAGGGAAGCGGACCTAGGTTGGCGCCTTGGGGAACACCCGATGTAGCTACATATTCAACAGACTTAGGGCCATTGAATATAACAAACTGACGTCTATCAGCGAAGTAGGAGATAAAGAGCTGTACGAGCGTACGAGAAATTGATTACCTAATCTTCCAAATGAATCAATCTTTAATTTAGTTTTCTTCAATATTAAATAATCTTGTTAGATTTGGCTAATTATTGATTATTGAATTAATCAATGAGTTGAGTCAACATTGATTTATCACTAAAAGCTTTTGGATCTTTTTAGATTCATGTCGTTTTAAAACTATGCTTGTATTCGTTTTCAGCAAGAGATGGCGATAATCTTCAAATATTTTATATAATTTTCCTAGCCCTTTCCAGCTGTAAATTATTGTTGTTGGTATATTGTAAATAAACAGAATCGTCAAGTTAAAACGATCCTCGCAATAAAAGGATATTGATTTACTCTCTAGAACATCACGTCCTGTTGCTTTGAACCAATGTTTTCGATGGGGATCCGCTCTCTCGGCACAGTCAGGAATAAATTATTTGCTCGTAAAAACAGATGTGTTAGTACATTTTGGCACCATTTATATACCAATTTTTTGATCCACAATAGCTGGTGAACGTCGAAATCTTGAACATTTGCCATGTGAACAGCCGTTACCAACAAAGAAGTGACGTCAGAACGACGTAACTAGGTTTGCCGAACGTTTGAGCGCACAATTTGAAATAGAAGATCATTTCATACCAAAAACGTAATCGAATGTGTAAAAAAATTTACCCTTCATACATTATGCTATGCATACGAGTATTCAACCAATACATTGAAAAATAGATATACACCCAAGCGCCATTTACATTTTACAGTTCAATTTGAATGACTTAGAAAAGTAGTAAAAACTGAGCTTGAACATTATGAAAATATGATGTTCCTGGAATAATTTCACAAACTTAGAGAGCAGGTGAAATCCGTTATAAAATGATGAACCATTGGAAATGAACTTTCTGCATCCATTGAATGAATTGTGATCCGTAGATCACTAGCTTCTCTCACTCGTAAAATATATTCAAATGATTAGAAACATATAAAGGTGTAGCGTGCTGGTTCCTGGAGTTATGACCATGCATATTTTTCATAATTTTCTGCTTCGATCCGATAGTTATTTGTTTCAAAGAGTGGTATAGAGGTATGGGCGGTTTTTTCGAGATATCATGTAACGTAACTTGTAGTGTAACAGCATATTTAATTTACCCCGAAGCTTTGTCTGTTTTCGATTTACTTATATGCTTAGATATTTGAAATACCGTTGGTCGTTTGTGGAAGGTCTAGAGAGTTTTGTTGTTATGGTTCATAGAAAATTATCAGTTAGAGAATTGGCAACGATTGCCATTATTTTGGACGAAGAAGAAGAAAACGAAAAAAATACTACGAGGCGCTAATGGATTCATGAATCTCTAAGGAAACGAAAAACAGAGGGTGAACATTGGATATTGTACATGCACCAATTCATAAGTGCGAACACATTCTATCACTTGTTCATCCTCCATATTTCGACACGAATCAACATGAGCGCAGATAGATATTAACCACGGTATAATATAATGGTAGTGCGTCTCGTATACTGTTATACATGACGAAAGCGTAGCCCAAGTCTGTGAACTTACAACTCTTGCCACAGGTTCGCTACGGTCTGATGAAAGAGGAGCTAAACGACGAGAACGATGATAAGCTGATCTTTTAATTTTTTACCGACATGTAATGTAAACAAAATGTTATCTACCTGAGCTCTGGCCAGGATTGAACTCTCGAAATTATGTTATTTCAGTTATCGTCTATTTCTATATTTCTACAATGAATTATAGAATGTGTATTAGTTGCGATGTCAGATTTGAGTCTGCGCAATGTTCGTTTCTTAAAGTACCTAGTTTCCGTAATGAACCAACAATAGGGTCCGATGAAACTAACAATATTGTCAACAAATCACTATTTGTTGCTATTCGTGAATTCTATATCACCCAAAACGCAAAAAATCGCAAATAATCTGTGCTGCATTAAAAAACTAGAAGGATTGGTGAAACAAATTCTAAAAAAAAGTCTTTGGGAGCTCTTGGGGGTTATAGAGTTCTTCTTTATTGAATATGGGCATAAATTTACAAATTGCTGAATTAACTCTACATAGAGATTACAATGTAGATCAAATATAAATATGGAAATATATGGTCTTATCTATCTCAGTAATATTCATTGCTAAGGAAAAACTATACTTGTATACTGCAGGAACAACTTGTACATAACAATCAGACAGCGATTTAAGATATTCTAACCGTAAGGAATTAGGCAGTGTATTGCGAATTTACAATTTACCCACTGTGCGCCGTATAGCTCCTCCTACATCCGACCGTAGCTATCCTGCGGCAAGAGTTGTAAGTTCACAGACTTGGGCTACGCTTTTAATATACGAGACAATTATATTATATCGTGATATTACCTCTTCAAAGGCAAAAAACTACTAGGACTAGAGTCAAACGCGGTTGGCCGCATGCGCACATCGGTTAGTGAGCAGATAAGCACATGCAAAATATTCTCGCCTGCCGATCTCAACTGTTCGTGCAGGGCACGCTACGGTGTTGGCAGGTGACAGACCGGTCTAGTAGGCGTATGCCTATTTGAATTCAAGTAAAGAATATTAGCCTGCATGTGCCGGTACGGTTACGGTCCTAGTATGGTACGTTCTAGTGGGGAAAGACCTTTTTGAAATATTATAATCTACACTTTCGAAACGTGAAAAGAAACATTACAAGAAATTGAAGATGAATGAGTTAAACTAGATAGGCGATTATTTTTCTGACAAGTGACCCATAGCTTCGAAATCTAATATAAGCAGTTATGAAGTAAATAACGTAATTACATATCGATATAATAATGCTCCAATAATTGTATTTTTTCATTATGAATATCTTTATTCATATCTACTACAAGAAATCGTAATTTATCTCTTATTATATCCTCCTAGGTGATGAAAATTGATATAATTGAGATATGAATGCTGTCAAGTCTAGACTATCCAGTATATGTATGTGTAATTGTGTACTATACGTATGAAGAGGCTTCTCAATCCGTGACCAATAAGCTAAATATAACTGGGTGTTTGGAGAATGTCTTCATTAAAAAATTGCGATATATTTCTTGCAAACAATAAAAATACCTTCGATCAGTTTTCAACCTTGTTTGAAATTGTATACAACTTTATACCCCTATTTCAAAATTCAATTTTTATAAAATTATAATTATAATTTAATTAGAGAAAGAAAAGCCTCAAAGTGCCGCGAGATCTATACAATGAAAATGGTGTAAACTATGCGGCAAATTTATTCATCATAAAAGTTCAGAAGGCTTTAGATCAAATTCATGAACAAGTTCCAAAACTGTTTCATAGCGAACTTATTAACATCTAAAAGAAATTAATATTGTTTGGTTACGTACCAGAAAACCCGTTAAATATACTACGAAAAGATTCGAAAATTATTGAAACAAATTATTTTAGTTGAACAATGTCATGCCAACTTAAATTTTTTTTTCGATCATATTTTAAGCAGATTTTCCACAACACAATTCCATCGAGTGGATTCAACATGGCCGGCAATGATTGTTAATTCGTCAACTTATTTTTTTGTAATATAGGGCGACATATTTTGACTTTTTGTTTTAAATTTCCTCATATTATTTCGGATCACTTAATATTATTCATGCTATTTGGGTCACAAATGGAGCTATCCATCGTTGACCCGTTTGATAACAATGATGATACGACATATTACTCTCAATTGTAATGTAAACAATGAGTAGAAACAACAATAATATAATTCCACAATGTGAAATTCTCATTCTTATATATTTTGAGATAACGTAGCTTTGATAAAAATTTAATTGATAAAGTACATCTTATGATTTTATTAAAATTATCACGTCTAGAGAATTGGACATAAAACAGTTTCATTCAGGTACTTATTCATCATAATATGAGGCGAAAAGTGTAGATTCAGTAGTTCAAAAGTATATAACGAACAGTGTATGAAGGCAGCGCGAAAAATTCCAGGGGTCATATATCCTGATATCATAGCGGGTCAAAATATTGATAACACGAATGTTGAAGTCTTATACGCCTTGGAAAAAACACAATTGATTTTAAGTCTATCAGTTTTCCATCACAATGTCAGAGGTCACGGAAATTGAGTACCTATCGAAGTTATCAAATTTTTTACTCGGAAGGTCTTTCTCTTTAAAGCAGCAAAGATCGGCAAGATGAGGTGTACGGAGAAAATTCACTAACTTTTCCGGTAGTAACAGATTGATTAAATGATTCGAATAAGTTAGAAATCTTCAGAAGAAGACGCTAGCACAGAGAGAACAGGACGATGCAAGTGATGAACTACTACAAAATGCCCCTTGTTGAGGATCTAGTGTAAGGCGATCGACGTTTGAAGGTATGACACAGCTCAAATTTCGAGACTTTCAGATACAAGCGTTCGCCTAATCATCTCCGAACATTCGGGCAACGGGCATGAATGACGTTAGTGCAAGGTGGGGGCTCACAAACAACTCTGAGCAAGCAGCGCAAGCGTCGTGTTGAATGTGCTCGGTCCTCTGTGGAGCACGGTGGAAAAAACTCTGAGAAAGTGATGCAGACAATTGAAAGGAGATCTTTTGTCAAAGAAGGAGTCCCTGGAATGGAGGCCGAAATGAGAACCCGACCAAGAAAGTTTAGGTCTGTCAGTCAATAAGAAAGGTGATGATAACGATCTTTAGGGATAGTGAGGGCATTCTCCCTATATACTTCAAAGAACGCAGACCACAATCAACGAGGCATGTTATACAGCACTGCTGCACAAATTACGACAATGCAGCTGGTGATGCCGTCTTGTCCCGCCTGATTCTTATCTTGACTATGGTGTCGAGACAATACCAATCGAGACGAGTTATCTTTTGCATTTGTCAAAATAAAATAACTAATGTTTCCCTATTTGTATACTATGGTATAGGATGCTTTATTACGGCAGAACAACTATAAAGTTTATCACCGACAGCGGTCTATTTACTACCAGAATGCGTGTATTACCAGGGTGCGTATTCCTAAATTTAGGCGATGAAAGAAATTACGTCACCGATACTTGTGAAGGGCTTAATGCTATATTACCGAATGAAAATTGACAAGATGAGGGAGCTGTTCTCCTAGTCTAGACCTCTTGACCTATGTATGAGGGTACGACTTGCGCAGTATAGGTATTATGTTATTGTTGGGTATCAGCCACAAAATCATACAGAACTTCATCCTAGAATCGCTTAACCCAGATACAGTTCATTCAAAAGGACTAGGCTTGTTTCCTTCCAATCTAAGTATATCAATGATTTGTCTAACATTATAATACTTGTATTTATCTGTTAAAATCTTTTTTCACGAGAAAATGCTATAATTATAAAGTGGTGATGATAATTACCAAATGAGGATTCAGGAATCTGAAAATAACGAGATAATGCAGTTGTAATGAAATATCTAATGCTTTCTAATAATATATATTATACTATAATTATGTTAAAAATCTAATGTCCTTTAAAAGGAATTGTTGTGGGTATTATATAATTATTCGTTTGAGTAATTTTGGTTAACCACTTCAATAATTTGAGAAAATTTAACATATCGGCGAAATAGAGATATCTTGATGATACTGTAAATTTTTGACCAGAAAGTGAAATGATTCTTTAACCGACAATAATTCTGGGGTTAAGGAATTATCAATTTGCACCAATACGTAGTTCAGAAATTCTGTAGGAAAATCGACCCATATTTTTGTTTGTTTCCACTAGGCATACGAAACTGTAAAAGATAAATAAGCATTGTTTGCAGATTTAGGAGTTAGTTTTTCAACTGAATATTCCGGTTTTTTTAAATTGCTTATACATTTTATAATTTCTATTTCTGTTACATATTTGTTAACCTTTGTTATAAAAAAACAGTGTTTTGCAGTCTTTCTTACTTTTAAGTCTGATTGGGATTTATTTTCAAGGATAATGTTATTACTCTGTTTGTCTTTATTTTGAGCATATGATTGTAATTCTGGTTTTTGACTATTTGTCTTTGATATTATAGTAGAATTATTTTCATTTGTAAGATCCAGAACAGAGTCTATAACGATTTTTTGTTCCTTGATTATTAAAAGTTTTTTGAATTTATTTTCTAGTTCTTCATATTTATTGTGTATCATTCTATTATTGTTTTATATCATGATTAAGTTATTATTTAAACATGAAATATGTTCGTTTAGATTTTTGTTATCTTCTGTTTTGTGTGATGCAATTTCTAATTTGGATAATTCTTTGTTTTCCTTCAGATTTTTTACTTCTTCTCTCAAAGATAAAACGATATCTTCCAGTAATGCTCTATTATGTTGCTAATCGCTAAAGCAGATGTTTCATTTTTGGTTCTTGATCTATTTCTCACCAATAATTCCATTTATTTCAGTCTCACTGTAATTTCTTTGTTTAAAACTCCCTTTCCTTGTGGTTCTTTGCGACGCCAACTCTCACCACACGGTGTGGGGAAGTTCGAACATCAATTCGAGAGGGACGGCACTGCTTGAGTTCCTCATCTTCACTCAGCTCAAGGTCTGTAATGGCGGATCAACGCCGGCCTACTTCACCTCACGCACGCAGGAAGTAATTGATCTAACCTTTAGTTCTAGAGCAATCAAGGGGTGGGTCCGAAGACGGAATGTGTTTACGGAAGTCTTACTTCCGGACCACAGACACATTCTGTTCAAAAATGGAATCTGATTCCAACCCAGACAAGTATTACAGGAATCCGAGAGCCACTAACTGGGACCTCTTCAGAGAGGAACTGAGCGGCAGGCTCACCTATCTTCCTGAATTTCAGGGAGGTCGGGAAGTGGCTGATGCCGCTGTGTGTGGAATCAGCACGGCCCTGACCTCTGCTTACGAAGTATACTGCCCTCTTGAACGAAGGAGGGATGGCAATAACTGAGCGGCAGGCTCTCCTATCTTCCTGCATTCCAGGGAGGTCAGGAAGAGGCTGATGCCGCTGTGTGTGGAATCAGCACGGCCCTGACGTCTGCTTACGGAGAATGCTGCCCTCTTAAACGAAGGAGGGATGACCCGGGTGGGCAAACTCTTCAACAAGGCAAAGATTACCTCGTGTAGTTCAGACTGGGAGACCTTTAAGGCTGCCCAAAGGAACTATAAGAAAGCTCTGAGGAGCTCCAAAAGAGATTTGTGGCGTACCCACTGTGAGGGCATCAGTAAGATGCCGTCAGCAGCTAGGCTATGCAAGGCCCTCTCCAAGGACACCTCGATTAACATAGGATCAGTGATCCTGCCAAACGGGGAGGGAGTAGACTTCATAGCCGGACGAGACGCTACGACATCTAATGTCGGTACTTTTCCTCGGGTCTGATGACAACCTCATAGGTACAGCACCAGAGGATTTCCGTGTCAACGCACGAGCGATCGATTACAGAATGACACGCGGCTACCTTGTACGAGTTTCAGAACACTGCACTTGCCATCGAGGCTCGCTGGTGCCAGGCCGAAGGGTTCTTTCTACGAGGAAACGGAAACTGGGACCCCTACCAGACATTCATCTGTTAGGAAGGTTCCTGCATATGAAAGGCTCAGTGAAGTACGTTGGAGTTATCCTCGATGCTAAACTGAGCTGGAAAATGCACCTGGCGTCACAGATCCTGATAACATACCGGGTCAAAATATTAATAACACGAATGTTGAAGTCTTATACGCCTTGGGAAAAAAAACAATTGATTTTAAGTTTATTAGTTTTCCAACAGAATGTCAGAGGTCACGGAAATTGAGTACTTACCATCGAAGTTATCAAATTTTTCACTCGGAAAGTCTTTCTCTTCAAAGCAGCAAAGATCGGCAAGATGAGGTGTACGGGGAAAGTTCACTATTTTATCCGGTAGTAACGATTCGATTAAATGATTCGAATAAGTTAGAAATCTTCTGAACAAGACGCTAGCACAGAGAGGACAGGACCATGCAAGTGATGAACTACTACAAAATGCCCATTGTTGAGGATCTAGTGTAAGGCGATCGACGTTTGAAGGTATGACACAGCTCAAATTTCGAGACTTTTAGATACAAGCGTTCGCCTAATCATCTCCGAACATGCGGGCAACGGGCATGTATGACGTTAGTGCAAGGTGAGTTCCCAAACAACTCTGAGCAGTGCAGCGCAAGCGTCGTGTTGAATGTGCTCGGTCCTCTGTGGAGCACGGTGGAGAAAACTCTGAGAAAGTGATGAATGGATAGCTTATGAGCATGCAGGGAAGCCTTTGCGAACACATGAGGTGCACGGCCACAGGTCCTGTACTGGATTTACACGGCCATGATCCGCCCAATCAAAACCCACGCAGCCCTCGTGTGGTGGCCGGCGACAGAAACGGTTCTGTCCCGTCTGGAGCTGGACAAGACTCAACGACTTGCCTCCATGGGGATAACGGAGGCAGAGAGGACTGCCCCAACCAGGGCTCTGAAGGTTCTGGTGGCTGTCGTCCCTCTACAGCTTCATATCAAAACCGTGAACGCGTGTACGGCGTATTGGCTGGCAGGTCTGAGCCAGTGGATCGGTGGGTCTATGCCTCGTGGCCGTGGCAAAATCTGGGATTGGGAGGCGAAAACTGCCCGATCCTCCAACTGACGCAGGATGCGATAGCCTCTGCTATCAGATTTCAGATACCAGACGTCCTCATAACACAGAGAACGGACTGGAAGAACAAAGACCTTGGGCCGCTCCCGCCTGGGGGACTCGTGTGGTTCACGGACGGGTCTAGGATTGGCGAGTCTAGAGGAGCCGGAGTATACTCGTGTACACCCGGAAGAGGGATTCCAGTTCCCCTAGGTGTACACGCAATCGTTTTCCAGGCTAAGGTCTGTGCAATACGGATCTGTGCCCAGGAAAACCTGAGATTGAACCTACCGAGGCAGGCGGATTTACATCTGCACTTCGCGCCCAGGCTTGTCTTGGAGTGCAGAGAAACTCTGACTACTGGATAGACAGTGGTTTTCGGTATGGCGTGGTGCCCCCGGCATGAGGCAATCGAAGCTCCACATTAGGGAGTTTTCGCCTAAGCTCTCTAAAACCCAATTCTCTATGAGCAGGAAAGGCCTAAAACTGATGACAGGACACTGTCATCTGAATAAACATCCACACACAATGAGCATTGTTGAAGACTCAGCTTGTAGTAGATGTAAAGAGGCGGATGAAACTACCTCCCACATCCTAGCAGAGTGCCCAGCATTGGCTTCTCTTAGGCTATAGTACCTCGGCAGCATACATATGCTGCTTGAAGCCATAAGAGATATCAGTCCGTGCAAAATTTGAGCTTTCGGCACTGCCTTAGACCTGCTGGACAGACTCTTGTATCAAGGGGCGCACAATGGACCCAATCTAGCGCTCTAAGTGCACCGGACTTGTCTGACCCCGTTTTGATTGATTGATTGATTGATCGAGGGTCAACATGAACCTTTGGATATTAGCATAATATCAATAAGTGTACTTGTAAAAATTTCATATTATGCCTCTACCTGTATCATTTATCACTCTGAATGTGTTGTTACTGTTCTACTTCTTCGAAGGACCAGTGTGGATGCGAGAGATCACACAACCTTCTATTCAAACCCACAATTTCAGAACAACGTCTACTTTATTCTCTGTGTCTAGTAATATCTGCCGGTTAACTGTCTTAAACCTAAATGTTACATCTATTTATATCCTAAAACTGATTATAAAACGTAATTGGATGGAGAAACAAGATTCAAATATGAAATGAATGTTCCAAAAACTACATACCGCTGGACATGCCGGAGTTGAAATAATAATAAACCGTTGTTCCAACAGTTGCCGCCAACGATCTGAATAAAATAATGCATTGTGCTATAAAAGAACTTAAGCTTAACAATCTTAAGCTAAATCCGCTATAATAACTAATATTAAGCTGAATTCTCAACAATCATTATCATTAAAGACCATCTAATTATGTTGTTAAACTAAATATGAGCTTCCCGCACCCAAACGTCTTCGATCCCATATGGCACCCCGCCCAAGTATCACCGCGACCAAACTGCCGCGCCCAGACAACTGCATCCAAGTTGCCGCGCCCAATGTCCGGCTCCTGCAAAAATTGTGGAATGGTTGAACCCGACCTCATGTGAATGAGATGCAAATTTGAGATAACTCAATTTAACATGATAATTTTGAATATGATCTCATGTATTCAGTGAATGAATAAGAAATCAGAGAATTTCAAACCTAATTTGATAAATAATAGATTATTGAAAGCTTCTGATCATACCTCGTATAAATAAAGCTCAATGTTCTCGTTTTTATTTTATTTCCTCAATGGTTGCGCCTGTTCCTGTCCGTCGAAGATGCTCTCCACACTAAATAATCTACGAACTCTTACCGATGAGTGTGGACTATGTGGCTCTAACTCAAGTCACGCTGCAGATGTTCCCGACATCTCAGCTTGACTCCCTCGAGATCTAAACTTTCAAGCTTTTAACCCTCAGCTACCTCCTGTATTTTTACTTTACTATAAAACCAAAGCGATCTTGCTTTCGCAAATCTTGTTTGTTTTGTACTTCTCTAGATGAAAGGTAAAAGTTTCATGTGAAATAGGTCGATTTTAATGATCTGAAATTACGTTTCCTTTCAATATCTACTGTTTGTGACTTGACTGAAATCAAACCTATATAAGCTCAAATTCACATGTAGGTTTTCTACGTAGACACAAATGTTGTTAGATGGCTCATGATAGTCATGAAGAAGATATGCCTTACTTAATAATAATATGCGAAATACGACCTAGATTGTAGTATCCAAGATTCAAACAGTCAGAAGAAAGGTGAAACACATGAAGTAGAATAAAGTGATTCATCACAAACTTTAGCGAAGGTATAAACAGTATACATGATGTATTTGATGATTGATGTTCTCGTAAACAAATTAACAAATCAAATTGAATAATGCATAATGTATTCGAAATGCCTAAAACACGTAAATTGCAAAATAACATATAGGGGTGCGAAATTGGTCAATTTTGTCGATTTGACCACCCCTACGATGGATTGCAAGTAAATGTGGCTACGGATTCGTATTCAGCGACCCAAAAAACCTCCTAGGTGCACTCAAAATGCCAAAATATCTTTTTTTGTAGAAAATACAATTCAAGACTTGGAGATTTCGGGCCATTCTCCCCCCCAATGGGTAGGGTTGGGGTTCCCAAGAGGTTTTAAGGTGTATGAATGATCCTGAGAACCTCCTGAAGCTAATGCAAAAACAAATTTTTGATTCGAACTTACATGTTTTTTTTTTATTATAGCTAAAATCCCGGTTCACAGCCTGGACTATAGTGTAAAAAATAATCTAGATAAAGTTTCGGTTTTTCAGGTTAAACCGGACCACTCGTCCACTAGTTTCAGACAGCTACGTATTCCGCTCTTCTCATGAACTCATCAGTTGGAACTAACCAGACGATGAAGTCACTGATCAGTAGCCACCGTCTCTGGCAGAGGTATAACTAGCAGCTTCGAGGATGTTTAGAGAATCTAGATGGTCCAATCTAGGTTTTAGTATAAGCTAGACACATAGAGGTACGAACTCTCGTCTTCAACATTTTCTATAATTTTGTTAACTCATTGCACCTGCTGGCTGCGACAATAACCATTACCGTTAACATTAATGTGGTCATTAAGAAATCTATTTCTGGTGCGTCTTTTAAGAATGTTTGAATCTCATGTCTGGTAAACGTTTTTGACTTTACTGTCTTATGTTCATTGATCTTTTGTTTTAGAAATGCTATGATACTGCCGTACTTCGATATATCTGTAAAATGGTTTTCCGAATAATATATTTGGTCCATCATGAGGAAGAAACAAATATTCGCTCTAATTTGGAGAAGTAAGCCAGCAGCAGCAGTTTCATGAACAGTACTGATATTACCGGAAAACTCCTTTTTATAGTAGTTCCCCGATATTTCAAGCAAAATAATTCCTTCTGACCTAGAGCCAATGTAAAAATAGAGTCACATCATTTGTATAAAATTGTAATACTAAAAATCATATTGCAAGTCAAGTCATTTGGATTGTGATAATAAACGGATCACGATCCATAGATCACTAACTTCCCTCGTAGGAACCGAAAATATATTGTGAATTATTAGAAACAAATGAAAATTTGGTGAGCGGTTCTCTAAAATTTAGTTTATAAAAGACCATAAATGTTTTCCAGAATTTTTGAACCTCGATCGTTCCATTAGTAAACTTCAACAACTTATAAATATTTGCACGTGTTTCGCTATGGTACGAGGGCATATGAAAAGTCAGTGAAAAATAAAACAGATGACGCCACAATCGAAAATCCCACGTGACATTTGTGATATACCATCCTCAACCAGAATGGATTAAAATTTTCAGACTGATATGCCATTCGGTTCTGTTTTGACACTCATCGGAAGCAAGTAACCTTGAAGATTTTTGTAAGCATGGAAAAAAGTGGATTTCGCGTCTTGATTACACATTATTTCTTGGGTGGAAAAAACATTACGAAAACCAGAGCATCGCTTGTTCAACATTATGGGGACTCATCACCAATGATTGGAACGATTCACAAGTGGTTTACTGATTTTCGTTGTTATAGTTAAGGTTACAACGCCAGAAATCGTCGATAAAATCCATGGTATGATATTGGACGATTGGCGAGTTGAAGTTCACAAGATTGCTGAGGATATGGGCATCTCAAGCGAACGGATACGGAACATTTTGCATACATTTTTGAATGTGAGAAAGCAATCTGCCAGATGTGTGCCACATTTGCTCTCTGTTGACAACATGCGCGACCGTGTGACAACTTCAAAGAAGAGTTTGGCGATGTTTAAGCGTGGCAAGAAGAACTTTATGCCGAAACATGGATACATCACAACACACCAGCGACCAAGGAACAGTCAAAACTGTGGACAGTGAATCAAAGACGAAAACGGCCCAAGTGCGTTTATCGGCCAACAAAGTCATGGCGACAGTTTTTTGGGATGCACACGGTATCGTCCATATCGATTACCCTGAAAAGGGCAAACAATCACCGGCGTATACTATGCAGAGTTGCTGGATCGATTCGACGTCGATTTGAAGCGAAAGCGGCCGCATTTGGCAAAGAAAAAAGTGCTCTTACACCGGTGCACAGATCCGCATTCGCAGTGGCAAAATTGCATGAATTGCGCTACGAATTGATTCGTTATCAATCATATTCTCCAGATTTGGCCCCCTGCTATTTCATCTATTTTTAAACTTGACAGAAATAACTCGGCGGAAAGAGATTTGACTCCAACGATGAGGTCATCGCTGAAACAAACGATTGTCGAAATCGTATTATTTGGAAGGGATCGAAAAATAAGAAAAACTGTGGACGAAGTGTAAAGAGCTACAAGGAGATAAATCATTCCTTGTTTCATTTTTCACCTTGCCCTCGTATGTCCAGAGTTCTTCATAGTTTGGATCAGCATGTATTAAGTGTTTTTATTATTATACGAACAATTCCATTTGCGATATGAACTGGTAATACTCCGTTGCATGAATTGTTCAATATCGGTTTACAGGTATTTCATCACAAGCTCTTGGAACACGATCCAGTAGATCTTCTCTATTATGAACTGGCGTGGCATAATTTTATCTTTCCGATAACCTAAAGCAAAACAGTCCAGAGGATGGAGGTCAGTTGATCGAGGAGGGCATGCAACTGAACCACCTCTACCAATCCATTTTACACCGTACTTCCTATTCAGTCATTCTCTTACTGGATAGCCATCCAATTATATCCATGCATTTGTTACCTCAGTGTGTGGTGTCTCCGTGATTATTTTCCAAAAATTCTGAAAATGTAGAATGTATGGGCCAAAAATGTTGTTATTGTAAATGCCAAGCCGAGCATTGACATTGAATTTTTCTTGAAAATTCATACATCTTGTACCATGATGGGTTTAAATTCGCCCATAAAGAAACTGAACAACAACGAAAACTTTTTCCAGCAAATATTGTGGGCAGAGGAAGCACATTTAACAAAGACGTGGATTTATTAATTTTCAAAATTTACGTTTATGCGAAAATGGAAACACTCAGGGTACAAGATCTAGGAATTTCCAAGAAGAATTCAGTGTCAATGTCTAGTTTGGCATTTACAAAAACAATATTTTTGGCCCATACGTTCTAGCAGACATACTAACGGCCGCTGCATTTTTCGAATTTTTGGAAACTAATCACGAAGATACTACACAATGAGGGAATGAATGCTGAATACAATTGGATGGGTGTCCAGTAAGAGAATAACTGAATAGGAAGTACGGTGAATGATGGATTGGTATATCCTCTGGACTTTTTTGCTTGGGATTATTTGAGAGATAAAATATGCCACTTCGGTTCATAATAGAGAAGATCTACTTGATCGTATTCGAAGAGCTTGTGGTGAGATTAATAATAAAATGTTAACTCGAACAAAAAAGTCGTTGAGAAATCTATGTCGGCGTTGCGTTGAAGTGAATGGTTCATTTTAGGCATTAATTATGAATTATTCTTCATCGTTACCAATGAATAGATATTGAAATATTTTCTTACGTTAAATAGCCTTTCGACAGAAATTCCATAAGATAACACTGATTAGAAAAATCAAAATAGCTCGGACAGAAAGCCTCTAAGTGAAATTCATCAGGAATACTTTTTTCAGAAAATAAATCAAAGTTTTCAAATTTGTATACAACAAAATTTTTTGACCATTGGCGTAGAAGTTTAAGGGGCTTAAATACGTATAAAACCATTTGAACCGCCAATATTTTCTACACAAAAAAGTCATGAGCTCTAAAGTTGACCGTTTTCGAGAAAAATTCGACTTTAATGTTGAAAAACATGGTCAATTTTTTGGTTTTGTTACTTGTTCTAACGATTGAATAAATTTTGTTTAATTAGTAAAAAATAAATTTTATTTCAAAGAATTGATCATGTTTTTCATTATTAGAGTTTTTTTTTTTTTTGCGTAGAGGAGGGGAAATCTTGCATAGACGCCTTGGGTGCTCCGTGCCCCTGGTGTGTGCCGGATTATAAAAGTTGATTTTTCTCAAAAACGGTCAACTTCAGAACTTATGACAGTACATTTTTTGTGTAGAAAACATTGGCGGTTCAAACGGTTGTCTCAAAATCGTATTTTTCCCAGTGGTGTAGAAGTTGGGGAGTAAAACACCCACTACCCCTTCAAAATCGTCACCAATTATGACTAGAAAAAAATACTTTTATCGCCCAGAACATAGCTTACTATGAGTAGAAAATGCTCGCAAAAGCTGTTTTCTGTACGATAAACGGTTCTGGAGATATTCGTGAAAAATGAAATTTTTTTTTCAATTCCAACAACCTGTATCTCAAAAACTAAGCGTCTGTGCATATATGTTAATGGGAACTTTTTCTCAGAATCGAATTTTCTATCGACTGTTGAAGTTCTGCTACCAAAATCTGGGACACCCTGTATAGAAAAAGGAGAGAACCCGCGCCTTTCTACGATGTTCTAGAGAGGTCAATGAATTCGTAAGTGTCGTCCTATAGGAATAACATTACTACGATCAAATCAATTGTAATCTTATCTATCGCATCATAGTAAGAAGAATGGCGATGTTTCATATTACCTAAAATAGTAACTTTTATTTCATAGCATTATTGGGATATATACGTATAATTCCGTAGATAATCGATACAAATGGACGGGAATGCTATTCAAGGATTTATTTCTGAATCTAAAACATCAGAAGATTACTACGAGAGGTGACATCTACAGCGTACTGTTCCCCATGTGCATGGAGAAACTTTTTAAGCATCCTATTCGAGATCACCGACCTCGAAAACCCTTGAGTAACGATTTTAGTTCAATTTTGAAGCAAATTCCAATGAGTTCTTGGAGAAGAGGTAACACCCACTGCGTACTGCTCCAGGTGCATGAGGGACGTTTTCAAACATCATATTCGTAATCAGCGACCTTAGGAAGCCCCGAGTAACAATTTTCAGCCAATTTTCTATTGCTTGATATGCTTGATGGAATAAATTCCTTATTTTAACGAAATAATAAATAAAACTACTTTGTTTTACTACCACTGATATTTAATATAGTCGTTACTATAGTTTCAACACTAAACGTGTCATCTTCAGACGAAAAATGAATTTAACAAATATTAAATCTACTATATATAGGTTGAAGAAGGATTTCAATCAAATTTTATGGCTATAGGAAATAGTTCTAGGAAAAACCAGAGAGGGGTAAGGTAATTCCGTGAGGACATTAGTGGTGCGGGTATATTTACTAACAGACTTTAAATACTAAAATCAGGTTATTAATACATTTGTGATTAAATCATTAGAAACATCAAAGGATACCAACATGTTTCTAATATGTTTTCAAATATCCCTCCCAGTGAATGTCAAAATTTAATCACAAATATCTTAGAAAAGTCACATATTAATCCTTTGATAAAATCGGAAATAGAACAGGCATTTGATTTATGCCTCAGTCAAAATTACTGTCAGTTTAATAACAAATTTTATACTCAAAATAACGGATTAGCTATGGGTTCTCCATTAAGTCCACTTCTCGCAGATATTTTTATGTCTCACATAGAAGATACTATAATGAGTTCTGCCATAACTAAAAAACATATTCAATTTTGGTACAGATATGTAGACGATATTTTAGCCCTCTTTAAAGGTACACCTAGACAATTAGCTGTTTTTTTTATCATTCATCAATAATATTCATCCCAACATAAAATTCACATTAGAGACAGAAAAGGATCACAAAATAAATTTCTTAGACTTAACATTATCACATCATAATAATAGCATCTCATTCGACATTTACAGAAAACCTACTTTCACAGATACAGTAATTTGTACCTCTTCACATAGCTCCTATAGTCATAAACTAGCTGCTTTTCATTCAATGATACATAGAGCCTTTTCCCTTCCCTTATCTCAAGAAAATCTTAGTAAAGAACTAGATACAATTAAAGTCATTGCTACAAATAACGGTTTCGGTCCTCAAGTAGTTTCTAAATTAATAAATAGAAAAAGACAAAAATTAATTTACAATAGCATCTATCCCTTTATAAAATACAAAGATAACTCATTAAAATATGTTTCTTTAACTTATTTTGGTCCTATAAGCGAAAAAATTGCAAACATCTTATCCCATCATAACCTGACCATCAGCTTCAAACTCCCAAATAAATTATCTCATATTCTGTTCAATGCGAAAGATAAAACTGACAAATTTAAAAGACCCGGAGTTTAGAAACTAACTTGTTCAGAGTGTGATAGTTTTTACATAGGTAGATCTTGCCGTAACATAGCAGTTAGATATAAAGAACATTTTCGTTCCTTTAAAAATAATAAAACCGATTCTTCATTTGCAAATCATATTTTAGAAACAGGCCATACCTTTCCTAATTTGAATAATGTCCAAATTTTACATAATCAAGATAAAACTTCAAAACTAAATATATTAGAGTCAATGGATATTTTCAAAGGAATGAAGATGTATGATAATAAGATCCTAAACGATCAACTAGATTTATATTACAGTAATCTCTTCAATGTATTAATAACCTGATTTTAGTATTTTACTAATGTCCTCACGGAATTACCTAATCACCTTACCCCTCTGCTTTTTCCTAGAACTATTTCCTATAGCCATAAAATTTGTTTGAAATCCTTCTTTAACCTATATATAGTAGATTTAATATTTGTTAAATTCATTTTTCGTCTGAAGATAACACGTTTAGTGTTGAAACTATAGTAATGACTATATTAAATATCAGTGGTAGTAAAACAAAGTAGTTTTATTTATTATTTCGTTAAAATGATAAACTATCACAAAGTAACGGCTTCCACAATTGAATTTTTGAATTCCTTAATTATTTGTTAAATATGACCATATAGTTGTCCATAAAAAAAGAAAAACAAGAGATCGCACTTTTTCCTTGTTGGCTTCTGGTTAAGGGGACTCTCCCGAACATTTAGACACCAAAATGAGCTCAACCCATGCTCCGCAGCAAAATTCGAATATCGATTGATAATTTCACTAGACTACTACGCCTACAATCTCCTATTCTTCACAGCGATGTGGGTTACAGTGATAATTTACCTTGTATGCATCTACACGCAACTCTAAGCACAAATACTGTAGAATGTTCTGATCTGTGAGACATTGTAATTATATGTGAGCATATTCAAATCTTAGCACAAGTAATAAATACAGTAGTTTTGCGAAATAAGATTAATATCATGAATGCTTAGTTAAACACTTGATTCTCAAATACCAACGTGGATGAAATATAGTGGTGAAAGTTACAGTAGCAGCTGTATAACAGAAAATCACAGAATAGTTAGAATTTACAGAAAGCGTTAATCCCAATTGAATAAAGCTCGGAATTAAACTTCACGGAAAGAGATAATTGAAATTTCGCTTATTCTGAAGTTGACTAGCCGTCTAGCAGCAGGGATACTCAGATCTACCCATTTTGATTCTGGAAGAGACGTTCTCGGCAACTTTGTGTGATAGACGACCCTCGAATCAAATAATAAATTCCTTATAAAGACGTATTTTCCAGGACGCTGGTTTTGTGCACACGCAATGTAACTCGTGCTTTCGAACTAAAAATCTTCTGATGTTTTATGTTCAGAAATGAATCCTTTAATAACATTCCCGTCCACATGTATTGATTATTTATGGAATTATACATATATATTCCAAGAATGCTATGAAATAGAAGTTATTATTTTAGGTAATATGAAACATCGCCATCTTTCTTCTGTCACAAAGCAGAATTTTGGATTTTATTTACCACTTAGGTACTGGCTATGTAGAGCTTTGCCAATGTATTCTTGGAGTAGAGTATTGTTTATATCATACCATTGACCGTTTGACTGCAATAAAAGCCTAATTATACCTCTGGCCATAAAAGGACCAAATTTATCACATTTTAGGGCATAACCGGAGTATATATTTTATTCACCTGTAATCCTATAATTATACCATTTCAGGTAAGTAGAAATAGACCGTTCAGAAGTTTTATATAGCAGAGATATACCTAATAACATAAAAATGAAATTGAAAGTTTCATTTTTAGTTGTTATTGGGTTTACGGCGAGTGATTTTTGTTGTACCAGTGTGAGAATGTGGCGTCCTTAGGCTTGTTTTGATAGTGGAGCATCTTGTAGTGTCACTTTCAGAAGGAAGCATTTATCTTCTGATGCTGGACAAATAATTAGAAATGTAAATCAGTCTACCAAAAAGTGATGCTTTAGCCGAAACGTCTGCTTTAACAAGTACTTCTTTATCTTTGGTAAAGGATATAGTACTGAAGCCTACTATTACTAGAAAAAATTACATGACTCTGGCACATTTAGAAGTACTGACGAGAATGATGTCCAATTTATAAAATGTATGAAGAACAATCTGTACATACACTGGTTTCCCTAAAAAATAGCCTGACCAAGTGACCACCAACGAAATAAATGATTCCTGTAGAATTTCAAGTGCTATTCATGAAAGAGGAACGGAATCTCAACGTTTGCGGGATTTGCGTTATGAATATGTAATGCCTATTAAACAATATAGAGCAGAAAATCTACCAATTATCTATATTGGCAAAACCTGGTTTGATAGACATGACACTGCGAAATAGGATGTAAAAAATGTCAAATCAAAGCTCCTTCAGATAAAGGCAAAAGAATAACAATAATACATGCAGGTTCAGAAAATGGATTTGTTGCCTTCAGCTAGAAACAAAACAGATTCCTCTCTAGAGTATGACCAAGACACTGACCGGAAACTTTTTGAAAAATGGTTTGAACATTCTTCTCCAAAATATTCCCAAAAATATCATAATTGTAATGGACAATGCTAGTTATCATAGTCGTCAAGTAAAAATGTTCCCTAGTTTAACAGCACCAAAGCAAACATTCAACATTTTATGATAGATAATAAGTATTAAAGGTTTTCAAAATGAATAAAGAATACGTGAATGATGAACTTGCAACAGAAAATGGATATACAGTGTTGCGTCTTCCCCTTACTATTGTGTATTTAATCCAATCAAACTAATATAGCACGAAGTCAAATCAAATATTAGAAGGAATAATATTTCCCCGACATTAAATATATTTGTAGTGAAACTAATAAAAACCGTAGTAAGTAAAATTTCTGTATTCATTGAAAAAACTGTATACAACATGCCATTAAGGTGGAACACTCTCATACGTGTATGATTATTTAATGTAAAATAGAATTAAATTGTTAAAATTGATTATTGTAAGACTTTTCCATGTGCCCACATTAATTTTCATTGTATTTATTATATCTTTGGTAAATGAAATAAACATGCCATTAAGCTGGAACATTCTTATACGTGTATGATTATTTAATGTAAAATAGAATTAAATTGTTAAAATTGATTATTGTAAAACTTTTCCATGTGCCCACATTAATTTTCATTGTATTTATTATATCTTTGGTAAATGAAATAATATTTTCAATTGATCATTAAATTCCTGAAGTGGTATAACAACGGTATAATATGATGTATATACAGGGTATTCCACGAGAGCCGTTCGTTAGAAGTTTTCGTGGTTAGAAAAAAGTTAGAATTCTGAAATTTTGGGTTTCAGGGTTATCCAAAATTTTCATTCTTTTCAAAATATTTTTAAGATCATACTACTTCCGGTTACACCGGAAGTCACCATTAACTTCCTTATTTTGAATGGAACACCCGGTATATTATTTCATTTTTAGGTTCCTGAGAAAATTTCATAGTGGATTCCATCAGGTTTTCCTATACCTATTTTCAATTGTTTCTTAGATATCTTGATTTTTTTGAAAATTTTGAAAGATGTAGCGCTGTTTTGAGCATTGCGCCCTTTAACCAATTTCGATTGGTGGAAAGCGCTTCTGTGGTAGACGGAAGCACAGGAATGATTCTTTCGAATACCGTATTGACAACCGATTTATCGCATACAGGGTATCCAAAATATAATGATCAATTACATCATTTTAAAAGTTGAAAAAGTCCGTTTTTTCGAATGGGACACCCTGTATTTTATTGGATGATCGGATGCAGAATTTGATTCTGCATCGATTTGCTATAACATTCCCTATACCTATTTCCAGTGGTTTTCTTGTTAATCCATATTTTTTATTTTAATGTGGTTTTTTGGCAGAAACCGAAACATCGCTTGCCTTTCGAAGCCAAATAACCATCAATGAAACGGTAAAAAATTTACTTTAATTAGAACATGACATTAGTACATAACATTTAGAACGAAATATAAAATAAAAACAAAAAATTGGAACATAATGACATAAAATAATAAGAGAATGTAAAATTACAATAATTGTTCTATATGACCTCCATTTTGGTTCAAACACTGAATAACTTATATTAGTAAGCGCATGGTGAACGAGGTTCAACAATTCCTCTCTAGTTTGTACCGGCCTAGAGTACACTAGTTCTTTTTGCGACCCCAGAAGTAAAAATCCAAGCGGATCAAATCGGGTTAACTGGGTGGCCAGTTCCAAGGTCCTCGCGGGCCAATCCACCGATCCTCGAACATCAGTGACAATTGCCGGTGAACAGCTATAGTGGAATGTGCTGGAGCACCATCAAGCTGATACCAACTGTTTGCTCTATCACGTGGAGCAAATTATGCATCCGACCATCCAATAAAATACAGGGTGTCCCATTCGAAATAACGAACTTTTTCAACTTTTAAAATGATGTAATTGGTCATTAAATTTTGGATACCCTGTATGCGATAAATCAGTTGTCAATATGACATTCGAAAGAATCATTCCTATGCTTCCGTCTACCTCAGAAGCGCTTTCCACCAATAGAAATTGGTTGAAGGGCGGAATGCTCAAAACAGCGCTACATCTGTCAAAATTTTCAAAAAAATCAAGATATCTAAGAAAAAATTGAAAATAGGTATAGGGAAACTTGATGGAATCCATTACGAAATTTTCTCAAGAATCTCAAAACGAAATAATATACCGGGTGTTCTATTCAAAATAGGGAAGTTAATGGCAACTTCCGGTGTAACCGGAAGTAGTATGATCTTGAAAATATTTTAAAAAGAAAGAAAATCTTGGATAACCCTAGAACCCAAAATTTCAGAATTCTAACTTTTTTCTAACCACGAAAACTTCTAACGAACGGCTCTCGTGGAATATCCTGTATAATCATTTGCGTTGTGAATGTCATAATAGGGAAGAAAGATTTCAACATTACGAAATGAACAGACAAATAGCGAGAACATAGACTTACTCCACATCATCACATTCTGTTCTACTCAGATTATTCATCGTTTTAGAGAAAAAAACTTATCGTGAAATGTAATATTTCTAGCAAAGCCAAGATGTTAAGAGAGTGAAATGTAATATTTCTAGCAAAGCCATCATCATCAAAAGAGGGTGGGAGGCTAAGCTCTCTGATGCACTTAGGCCACTTAGTTGGGCCCATTGTGCGCCCCGTAGTCTGAAGCCCATTCTATTCTAGCAGGTTTGTGGCTCGCCAGAAACCCAGAATATTGCTGGCTTCCATAAGTTCTTCTGGGAGCAGTTTTGATTCTCCGAAGTGTCGGTGCCTGAGGGATGCTAATGCTGGGCATTCCAACAGGATGTGAGAGGCAGTTTCTTCCACCTCTCTGCATTTCCTACATATTGGGTCATCTGCGATGCCCATAGTGTGAGGATGTTTGCTAAGACGACAGTGACCGGTTAGGATTCCAGTCATCTCTCGGATGTCCCTTCTGTTCAGAGAAAGGAGTTTCCTTGAGAGCCTAGGCACAGGCTCTTTGATGAAGAGCTTAGCCTGCCTCATGCATGGTGATTCTCGCCACAGTTTAGACCACTATTTATTCAGTTGGTCCAAAAGGGCGAGGCCACCTACGCAGTTTGATAAAGCGACCATTGGCTGCGGCTCGGTAGGGGCGCTAGACGACCCTTGCCTGGTCAGAGAGTCGACCATTTCGTTCCTTACAACTCCGCTGTGTCCGGGGACCCAGATGAGTTGAACTTTATTTCTCCTAGCTAGTTCAGCCAGTGTATCCCTGCATTCTTTGACGAGCCTTGATGGGACTCTGGGTGATTTGAGAGCTCCCAGAGCCGAGCGGCTGTCTGTGCAGATATATATGCGCCTATTTACATAGTTTCTTCGCAAGTTTTCCATGGCACAAGTCAGTATTGCGTAGACCTACGCCTGAAAAACCAAGCAGTATATGCGCCTAAAGTCACTGAGATAGTGATCCTTGGCCTTTTTAGGTACACTCCCGCCCCAGAAGCCTGACCTACCTTGGACCCATATGTGAACCATAGCAAAGCCAAGATGTTAAGAAATAATTTTACTCCAAACTATAATTATTTAATTTGAATTTAGTATAAGTATGAAATGAATAAGAAAGAACAAATATCAAGTGCTCAAAATTGTTCACTAGCGCCATGATTGTTGCATTGTGCCAATGACATATGAATATGCAGATATTGGAATTACATTCTTGTACTATTGTGTACAATAATAAAATAAGTGTAATAGTACTGACATCACGCCTGAACTTTATGTGTTCATTGAAGTTCACATATTAATGGAGAGTGCTTACATTGTTATTGGTGCTGGGAAAGCTGATTTCCAAATTAACTATTATTAATTTCAGCTATGTTTGTTGTTTGTTGTTGTAAAATTATCACAGTTTCATTTGCTGCATTCGTATAATTGTTAATTAAGGAAGTTAGACAATTTAATAAGTTGGCTTTCTCAGATACGACTTGAACCAACAGTTGGCTGATTCAAACGACAGCTTGAATGCCAACGCTTCAAGTAAATAGTATTAGTAAAAGTTCTTTGCTCAGATTATTACTTAGAGCACGGAGTTGAGACTAACTCGGACACAAGTAGATACAAAATGTATTGCTACAAATGTATATTTGGGTGTCTTCTAACTGACGATTCTTATGTGCTGCTGTTCAAAAGTATCAACGTTTTATGTAGCAATTAATTTCCAAACTGAATTGACAATCCAAAAAGAAAATTTTCGAAACAGTTGCAACAAAAGTTATTTTCTGTAACTTCTGTGCTGCGAAGAAATACTGACTCATTACAGTTTGTTGCCCATTCTAACCCTTTGAAAAGTTTCGTCGCTAGTTCAAAGCACGATCTAACTCTTTCAATTTATTTAATGTCATACTTGATGAAAGGTAATTTATTTTTCTTATAAGGCGCCGTTCTTTTCACAACATTTAATTAGGTTTCGAGACGAACACGATTCAAAAATCAAATATAAATAAGAAACTCGTATATTTCGTTATGCTTCTATGTATTATTTCTCAGCGGTCGATGTCTTATTGAAATTTAATTCCGAGTTGGAATAACGAGAATGACGTGCATCACTTCCTCACATCTGTGTATGTATCCAAGTTACCAACAAAGTCCGTAGGAAGTTATATAATTTCAGACGATTCCATTGAAATGTCCAAATCAGAGAACAAAACACGATCTGAGTTCTCAAGTAACTTACTTGCTTTCAAATTTCCGTCGAAACATTCAAATGATACAATTATAAGAGGGGATACTACATTTATGAGGATACTGTTTTTATTTACTAATAGAAAAGAGTATAGTTATCATTCAGATTTATATTTGTCACATACTCATAATAGTCGAGTCATATTAGCAAAAAAGCTGGGAAAATTTGCGGGCAACTCCGATCGACTCCGGGTTTGGTGCAAAATTTACAACATTCCCGAAAAAAAACTAATATGTGCTTTTCCATTTTTCAATTGTTATAGAGGAATATATAGGAAAATGGCCAATTTTCATGGCCAAAAAATTAGGAAATTTCTAAAATTTCCAAATAATGCCAACAATGGCTGGAAATGCCCACTTGTAATATTGTCCAAACGCAAATTGAAATCTATAAAAAAAATAAAATTAAGATAACAAATTTTTTTCAAAATATCTGTGTTGATATGGAACAATAGAGAAGAATATAAATACTTACAATTCGTAATTAGTGGATCTAAAAAAAATTTAATTCGTGGATGAATAATTAATTATTAATTAATTATTCCAAAAAATAATAAGTTTAAAAAATGTGGTTTACACAATAAACACTACACAATAAACAGAATAAAATTCAACAGCCACGTGCTCAATCAACGGTTTTGAAAGTATGCGTCTCCCCGAGATGATCTTGATATGATTCCAATATAGAAAGTGATCCCTCCTTACTCTTCTCCATTACCTTGCGTCTTGCTTTCACATTTCCCCTTCATCTTTTTTTGAACAGCTGTCATATAGACGGTCACGCCACCATATTATCTTGACGCATACAGACTCCATTAATACTAGATAATCTCTTCTCTTTCCAAAATTTCTATATATATTATAGTCCCATCATATTCAGAATTGAAGCACGGTAATTTGAATGTTACTTCATAGATCGAATATAAGTCTTCCAACAATCTAAAAAGATTTGTTACCAGTCACCTCGAAAACCCCGAGTACAGTTTTTCTAGCCATTTTCGTTAACAATTGCCAAATTTCCGCGTTTTGTCCATCAACATTGGCCAGTAACTGGCCAATGAATCAAAAAATGGAAAATTTGACTTCGGAATCGTGCCATTGTTGGGATGATTTCGAAATTTTAGAAATTTCCAAATTTTTTGGCCATTTTCCTCTATATTCTTCTATAACAATTGAAAAATGGAAAAGTACATATTAGTTTTTTTCGGGAATGTTGTAAATCCATTCAGGAAAATTTTGCAAAAAACCCGGAGTCGATCGGAGTTGCCCGCAAATTTTCCCAGCTTTTATACTTTTTTCGTCTAATTTGACCCGACTATAAGAATAATTATTAATTATATCAATGTTGAATGTTTGCTCGAATACCACAATTTGGCCAAGGGCGGACTCGGAAATTATCCAAGGGGCATTAACCTTTTTTTAGGTATTCGATCCTTCTTCAGATTGTGATGTACAGATCATACATTCTAATTATACTCAATTTCTTAAATCATAAGTAATCGATGTTTGCTATGAAATTCAATGACACATAATAATAAATATACGATTGATGTCACATATTGAACTAAATAAATTAGGTGAGTTATTCTAAGATAACTGATATTGCAGATTGCAGTAATATACTTATTGCGTCCTTGCCTAATCATAGTAAATAAGATTCAACAACAAATGTTTATAAGAAAAGCTAATTAAGAAATGGGAACAGATATACAAGAAGAGGAAAAAAAGTAATCTCGGCTAATTCGAAAAATGACACCAAATTGAGTTGATTAATTTGTTTTAAGTGTTAACTAGTGTGTAACGTTGTGCTTAATACAGATGTTGTTAGTAACATTCTATAAATTCTAACCCAGCGATCCTCATCGAACCTGAAGGACAATGAGGTTCTATTCTTGCCACTACCAGGGCCTTTCTGCACATGGCGATCCTGTACGGATAACATCATATATCTTAATTATACTTAATTTCTTAAATCATAAGTAGTCGATGTCTGTTATGGAATTCAATGACACATAATAATAAACATCCGATTGATCTCACATATTGAACTAAATAAATTTGGTAAGCTATTCCGAGATAGCTGATGGTGCAGATTGTAGTGATACACTTATTGCGTCCTTGCCTAATCATAGAAAATGAGATTCAACAACAAATGTTTACAAGAAAAGTTAATTAAGAAATGGCAACAGATATACAAAAAGAGGCAAAGAAGTAACTTTGGCTAATTCGAAATGTGACACCAAATTGAGTTGATTAATTTGTTTTTAAATGTTAACTAGTGTGTAACGTTGTTCTTGATACATATGTTGTTAGAATCATTCTATAAATTCTAACCCAGCGATCCCCATCGAACCTGAAGGACAATAAGATCCTATTCTTGCCACTACCAGGGCCGTCCTGCACAGTTTTACTTAAGCCAGTTTTACTTAAGGAAATTGATACTGCGTATTGGAAATGGTTGCAAATAGATCACAAGTTTCGCAGGAGATATGTAAAATACATGAAATGATAGAAAAACGCAGTGAGTACAATCCTGAGTAAATCATCTGATGTATTTTGAAACGTAAAACAATTTCGACATGGGTATAATACAAAGTCATCAGAGAGAGTCGTAATCGCTCAAGGCGGGAACAGCGGAGGAATGTCAAATGGTACGGCAGTCCAGAACAATTCAATAACACATTCTCAATCCAATGGTAAAGGCCATCGTACAGCGAATGGAACGGAAGATGCAAGAGGAGATCAGGAAAAGTCAACCTACACTAGTGTAAATTGATGCAATATGGTAATAAGCGAAAGGAGAAATGGAAAAGACATGTAAGTGAGTTATGTTAGAAACAGAAACTTTCAGACATATCTACGAGGAATTAAAAGTGTTTAGTAGGAATTTGAATGAAGACAATTATGATAGGCGTGCTAATTTAGATATAACAAATGCCAAATTATGTAAATTAGATAGGATTATCTCTGATTTTGATTTGAAAAGGGAAAAAGTTTAATGCGGAAGTAAACGAATCACAAATCGCATTTAAAGTATATTCTGCCTCATTGGATATCTCCAAAGCATTTGACCGAGTCTGGCATCAAATCTTTCTTGGGAAACTTCCATCATATGGTGTGCCGCCTCAACTTTGTCGCCTACTATCATGTTTACTCTCAGATAGATCACTCCATGTGGTGATTGACGGAGTATCCTCCGATATAATGGCTATCCACAGGGATCTGCCTTGGCATCAACTTTGTTTCTGCTCCATATCAACGATCTGCTGGAAATGACCAACTGTCCCGTCCACAGCTTTACATATGATGGTACACTCCATCCCGCTTACTCATCTGGAGACCCTATACCATCCAATGAAGTCAGAGGAGTTAGACAGGGACAGGTTGACGCAATTAATGAAGATATGGAGAATATTTTGATATGCGGATCTGATAATCTAGTAGAGTTTAATGCGACCAAAACTCAATCCTCAATATGATGATGGCAGGTATAACTATTTCTATGAAGTCTTTCATAAAAATGTTCGAAATCACTACCAACAGCACCGTATCATGGGACGATCATGTGAGGTCCATTACGAAAACTGCTCCACAAAATCTTGGTTTTCTATTCTGTGCCAAGAGCTACTTTACATCCCAGCAGCTGCTCATAATCTACAAAGCACAGATTCGACTTGTCCTCGAGTACTGTTCACATATTTGGAGTTCGGTTCTCAAACATATGCTCAAGCTTTCGAATTATATTCAGAAAAGAGCTATTCGTTTCATTGATGATGTCACACTTACGAGTTCATTGACCTCTCTAGAACATCGTAGAAAGGTGGGAGATCTCTCCCTTTTCTATAGATATTTCCATGGTCGGTGTTCATCAAAAATCTCGTCTGTTGTTCCGCCACTCTCAAAGTCGAGACCTGCCAACTTCTTCTTACCAGACTCAATTTTTTTATGGAACAGCGATATTTCCCTATGCCTACAACCTCAAAACCTCCATGAAAAATTCGAATGCCTATCTCCACCCCTACATTCTATTGCTGACTCAAACGATATTCTTCGAATATTATAGGTTTCACTCGTGTGTTGTCAAAGTATAACAAAAAAAAACGTAAGTTCAATTAATAAATAATAAATAAATAATGATAATTCTTCGATCTTTTTAACATGTTTTAACCTTACTTTCCGAATATACCTTATTTATGTAAAATGAACATGCATTTTGAAGTATTTGATGACTCAGATTAACGTAAATTTTATGCAAATTTTGTATAAATATGGTTATATGGGTGCAGTACTGTAGATTTCAGCCATCTTACGCATAATACTAGATGAATTATTACATGTTTACAATCTTGGAATTCAGTGTTGTTTAGAGTTATGTCAGAGTGATGGATTTATCCAATAATTCCATGTTTTCCTAAAGTCGAATGACGTGAATAAAACCTATAAAAAATGAGAACTAAAAAAAACTGATCCAAGGGGGGATTTCTGGAAATGCTGAAAACTTTGATTCTCCCCGGAAAACTCGAGTACTATGAGTTTTAGAGCATCTATAGCTAACCTTGAACTTTCCACGTGACCTCTTTTTTTGATCATGGATACGAAACAAAATGATAGTCTTAGAAATATAAGGTTAGGTAAGTCGTGGGCACTTGGCCAGGGAGGAAAGATGAGCTACCACAAATATCTTTTTCAAATTTCACGCTATTGGGACAGAGACTTAGGTCAATTTATCAGTTTTGTTTCTTTATATTATGTAAGATCTTTCCGTTCACTTGTGAAACCAAACTTCCCGACTGATGAACATTTGTTTTTAATTTGATTAAGCGAGAGGCTTCAGTGAACCGAATCTTTGAAATATATGAATTATTTCATTGCAGCATTAAAGGCTAGAAATGATAACTTTCAGGGATTGATTGATAAATTTGATTC
Source organism: Endomychus coccineus (assembly GCA_958510875.1). Taxonomy (NCBI): domain Eukaryota; kingdom Metazoa; phylum Arthropoda; class Insecta; order Coleoptera; family Endomychidae; genus Endomychus; species Endomychus coccineus. Next base: position 75,564,319 of record OY294067.1, read on the forward strand.
CAAAGTAAAGTAGTTGTTAGTAACAGTAACAAAGTCGGTCCAATTCAGCTCCAGGACGAGCTACATCATTGCCGAATTCTACGGCTTTTACAAAGAACTTGTGTCATGAATCTTATGAATAATATATTGTTTCTCCTTTTAGAATGAACAAGGAAATCAGTTAACAAACTCCTCGTCAAATGTAAAGTGCAGAGAGAATAGTCAGAAGCCCTGGTAAATTCAATTTCGAAGAAATCTCTCGAAAAATGAAACAGGAAATTTAAAATATGACAGCATAAGTGTTAAAACTCCATTAGAGTTTTTAGATCTTATAATATTCTCGTTAGTTTACGAAACATCTACAAACTTTAACAATTTCCTGCTAGAAATAAGAATAAACTTCAGGAGTTTCATTTCGAACAAACTTCGTAGGAATAATCTTGATCTCCCGATAAATTCGTAAGTAAATATAGCCGAAAATTTTAAATGCCTCATTGAACGAGCTGCAATAACAGAATGGAGAATCCTCTCTTTTCTACTGATGAATCATGCTGTTGATGTTGGAAAATTGTGTTGATTCAAAATTCAAACTCGTCAAGTTTCTAAGGGTATTATTTTACAAAGAAAACTGGGAATATTTATCTTAAGACATTCAGTAAATTTGATTTTCTTCTTTGCGAGTCTGTGTAGAATTATTAAATTTGAAAATGACTTTACAAGTTATGATTACCGTTATTACAACGTATTAACAGAAACCCCCTTTATCACTGCTGTTAATTACAGCTTTTGACATAAATTTCAGAAGAAATATAGTAGTAACGAATTAATTGAATGCATTATGTTATGGTGAGCAGAACCGATTATCTCGCGCTGCTTTGTGAGCACTACTACGTCAGATCTGAAACTTTTTCCTGGCTCACGAATTTATTGAAATATTAAACCTCGGCTTATAGAATAATAAATTATAAAGTGCATCCAGTGGAGTGAAAATATGATTCAGCTATAAATAGATTAACTTTATAGTGTAATTGAGTTGAATAGGAAAAGTTGATCGTTTTGATATATTAATAATTTGTAAAGCTTTGATATTAAACATCAATGCCACTGAAATTTATTTAAATCGTCAATTTTGTCTATACTTTGACTACAATAGAGGAAAACCTATAATGTTCGAAAAGAATCGTGTGAGGCAGCGTTTGAATGTTGGTAGAGGAGCATTCGAATTTTTCTTGGAATTAGTGAGCCATTAATCACCAACTTACCCCAACCATAGAACCCGAGAATATATTGCAAATGATTGAAAGCAAATTAAGATGTGGGAAGACTACAAATTAGAATCTATGTCATTGCATTGAAAATCCATTCGAATTGACGATGGGTTGAATACCCAGGGTAGCCTAGCCTGAAGAATCAGGAATATTTTTCCCTAATGGTTTTTTTTCCAGACAGTAAGTCATATGTGTACTATACGCATACGTTACTGAAGTTAACTCATTAAATACCTTTAATCTTTTCCAGAATTTTTGAATCTCAATCGATTCAATTTTTTTTATGCTTCGACTACATGAGAGAGAGACGTATAATGTTTGAAGAACATCGTATGAGCCAGCAGTGGAATGTAGGGAGAGGAGATGGGCATTCGTATTTTTCTTGAAGATTTGGCGGTTGTAGGCATAGGGAAAGACCTCACTGGGTATGGGGTTCCAGAATTTCGCTGTTCGATAAAAAAAATTGCGTCTCGTAGGAAGAAGTTAGGCACGTCTCGGGTTTGAGAATGGTGGAACAATAGACGAAATTTCTGATGAACACCTACCATGGAAACATTCATAGAAAAGGCAGAGATTTCCCACATTTCTACGATATTCTAGAGAAGTCAATGAACTGGTACGTGTGACATCATCAATCAAACGAATAGCTCTCTTCTGGATACAATCCAAGAGCTTTAGCGTATGTTTGGGAGCCAAACTTAAAACATATGGACAGTACTCGAGGACAGGTCGAATATGTGCTTTATAGATTATGAGGAGCTGATGGGATGTGAAGTAGCTCTTGGCACGGAATAGAAAACCTAATTTTTCTGAAGCGGTTCTCGCAATGGATCCCATATGATCGGGTGCTGTTGGTGGTGATCCCGAGCATTGTTATGGGAGACTCCATAGGAATAGTTGTACCTGACGTCATCATATTAGGGATTGTGGGATCCTCTTTTCTGGAGGAGACGCAAGCTCGAGTTTTGGTTGCATTGAACTCCCGGTACTAGATTATCAGATCCTCATTTCAAAATATTTGCCAGATCTCCATTGATTGCGTTAACCTGTTCCTGTCTCGCTTCTCTGGCTTCAATGGATGCCATAGGGGCTGTAGTGTACCAATAACTGCAAAGCTGTGAACGGGACAAGTGGTCACTTCTAGCAGATCGTTGATATGAAGCAGAAGCAAAGTTGGTGTCAATAAAGATCGCTGTGAAACAGCAGCGTTGATAGGCATTGTATCGAAGGATACTCCGTCAACCAACACATGGGGTGATCTATCTGAGAGAAAACTCGATGGAAAGCGACAAAGTCAAGGCGGCAAACCATAATAATGTTTCCTTAAATTTCAAGCAGACAGAACTCATCTTGATTCGCAGGCCAAGTGTGCGAAATTTCATACATATCGTATTTATCTGCTTCAATTGGAGATTGGGTAGGTTTCGAACTCTAATTAAGAAAGGTAATTTCCTCTTGTTTTTCTCTCTTGTTTTGATGGTCAAGTGTGCAAATTTCACGACGACCGGTACTTGTTTGCATAAGGCGTGGGAGAGCACGTTTGTGAAAATCTGATTCGAAAGTGACGTTCCCCTTTTTCCGAAACTCAAGTGTACAAAAGTTCGCCAAGGTCGTATTTATCTGCTTCAAGGAGTACGAAAGAGGGATGGCGTGGTTATTCGAAGTCTCATGTAGACAGTGACTTTCCTCTGGTTTTCAACGGCAGGTATGCGGAAAAACATCACGATCGATACTTGTATGCTTTAAGGAGTGAGTAAGGGCGTTCCAGTAGGTTTCTCGAGGTCCAAAGTAGACTTACCTCTTCTATTCAAGGTCAAGTGCAAAAGTTCAGCAAGATCGGACTTCACCCTCGGAAACAACTAACATACGTAGGAACAGAAAATTCTGCTTTAGGATTAGCTAAATGAATGAAATTCTGAAAATACGTTAAATTATACTCTGTCAATGAATGTTTATATACATTGACAACATGTATGATTAAGAAATAATCACCCTTATCCACTAAGCATACTGAGGACCTTTCAGCTACCAAGTAGCTATCATCATAGCTTAATTAGATATCAATATGTGCCTCTTTAAATACTATTTGGGGTTAATAATGCAAACAAGGGGTCACCATCAGCTGAAGATAAATCGGAATTTAATGAACAGATTTTTTCGTTTATTCAATTTCAACCTCCCTTAATTAACTATAGCTCCATTTGATAGTCTTGAATATTGATTATTGAACGTCCCTTTGAGCCAGCAAAATCATAACGACAAAGTTGAAAAACTTCAGCAAATAGTGTTCGAAAAATTTTTGTCAATTATTTAATTTCTAAACAACTAAGGAGATTGGAACGCGACCAATTAACCAAATTATAGCCACAACCTTCAAATAGTTCAATAAAACTCAAAAGTTTCACTTATAATCCTTCAATAATTAATAAATTCCATAGTTTGATTCCTAAATTTGCAACATAATCCGTTTATAGATACAAGAACAAGATAAGAAACCGGTTAGGCAACACCTTTGATGAAATTTCGATAAATCCGGGATTTACAAAATCGATTGTGAGTCGTGTTCAAAATGACAATGAGTCAAAATAGAAGGACTATCCTTACTCGTTACAAAGAACGTTTTGCCCATATAAAGAAAAATCAGCGTAAGCCGAACACATTTTAAATACAGGTCGCACCATTTCCCAAGAAAAGTTTATCACTCTGAAACACAGAACGGACAAATATCTATGTAATTTAGAAGGGGTGGATATGTATAAACAGAGAAGAAACTCTATAATTCCGATTGATCTATCTCCTGCTAACACCTTGTATGTATTAATAACCCCAAATAGTATATAAACAGGCATATTTTGATTTCTAATTTCGTTAACCACTTGGCTACTTGGTAGCTGAAAGGTCCTCATTATTTTTAGTGGATAAGGGTGATTGTTTCGTGTCATCTGTTGAAGAAGGCCCTGCGCACTCGTACGTGGTACTCCAGTTCGAACAAGTCCCCCAGAGTAAATGGTATTCGCATGATTCTCCTTTCTTAGAGATTGGAGGAGATCGTCGGCTCTTTCGTGAGACTTGCTAGGGCTAATCTGGTAGCAGAACTAAACTCACGGGCTTGGTGCATGTCTAAAATAGTTTTCGTTTCAAACAGGGAAAGTAAGCTTTCCCAACGCCCTAGACCGATTTGCATTCATCATGCTGAATGCTCTAGAAAGACTTGTTGATCGGTTAATCTAAGATGTAATATTGAATGAATCTACTGTCGGTGAACAGCATGCCTGCAAAGATGGATAATCGATGGTATCTGCCTTACATTCAAATGAAGGCAAACTCATTCTATTCTGGGTCTCCAGCCACTCTCGAATGAGGAGAAACGGGATAGCCGATGAGCTTGTAAAATTAGGGGATGAGGATCCGCTTATAGTTCCGATATCGGCGGTGGAAAATAGTGCCAGCCAGTGAACGGTTACAAACAGTCCAAACACACAGATTGGACCACACATTAGAGAAGAATAAAATGATGCTAAAGCCGATGTCATACTGTTGACATAGACACTAACGGGATAAGGACAGTTCAACTATCACTTTCACTAAATGAATCTAAGCAACTCCTCCTTATGCAGGTGGTGCAAGCAAGTAAACGAAATAACAATGGACAAGTTGTGCAATTGCGAAACCCTGATCCCATCAGAATGCAGACTCCTCTATTCAGAGCTATGTGATATTGAGAAAATTCAGAAACTAGAAACGACGATTGTGCGAAATCTCTTCAGGACATCAGGTCGTTGATGAATCATTCAAAGACCCAACCCTACTCTTTGTTCCCCCTGGAACCTGGTGAACACTCTAGATAAGGGGTGCAAATGGCTTCGGCCTAGGCATAAGGCACCTCACTGGTTGTCCATTTCATTGATAATAAAAATTCTCAAGTTGAGGACCACTATTCATGGATTGACTTCAGGTGGAGATTCAATAGTGATGCGAGATAATATGGCCTCTAATTATTGATTTGGATAATGCTATGTGAAATTCATACATTCCAACAAATTTCACCAGGGAAAATGGGAATTTAGATATTATTTATTTTGAAAAAAATTAGGAACATTTCCTTATGAGCTGATGAGTTTCACGATTTGGACGTATTAATGATTCATGTGATATGACATTTTCTGGAAAGAGATCAATAGCATTTGAGCAAAGATCCACTTTCGAATGAAACCAGGAATACAGACTGACTATAGTCTCTTCTAAATATCCCCATTATGACCAGTACCTGTCAAAAATTAACCGCGATCCACAGATCACAAGCTCCCCTCAGTCGTAGGAACCGAAAATGTATTGTCTAGTTATAAAAGACTATAAATGTATAAATGTTTTGGATCTCAATCGTTTCATGAATATTTGCCTGTACTTCGCTACCGTACTCATCTGCGAGGGTGAGGAAGGAGATGTGAAGTGTTTCCGAAATATCAAGTAGACTCTTGATTCGAAGGGCATGTGCAAAATTTCATCAAGATCTGTACTTATCTGCTTTAAGGGGTAAGAAATTGAGCGGGGGTAATTTTTTCGGAATCCCATGTAGACAGTGACTCTCCGCTTGTTCCAAAAGTCAAGTGTGCGAAGTGTTATCAAGATCGGTACTTATTTGATTCAAAGGGTTGGAAAGAAAGATGGGGTAGTAACTTAGGAATCATTTCAAGTAGATAGTGACTTTCCTCTTGTTTTCAGGTCAAGGGTGCAAATTTTCATAAAGATCGGTGTAACTCGTTTGGTTTAAGGAATGGGAAAGAGAGTTAGTATAGTTTTTCAAAATCTCATTCGAAAAGTGATATTCCTTTCGTTTTGGAGGTCAAGTGTGCAGAATTTCATGAAGGTTAGACTTCATCCACAGAAACAGCTAACATCCGTAGGAACAGGAAACATATTGCGAATGAATTTGGATGGAGCATTCCGTTACTTTGTGATATTCTATTTTTACAGATTAAATCAAGAAATTTTACTTCATTAAACAACACTTTATATAAAGGAAAGTTGATTGAAGTTTCGAACTTTACTCATTATCAAAACATACAATGAGATAAAACTGAAACATCATTGCATTCATATGAAATTTGCAGTGAATCGATTTTAAGAATTAAAGGTACATATAGCTACTAAGGTTAGATAGGAAAAGGAAAGGGATTAATGGTAATTACATTCTAAGGATTGTATTACGTGAAATTTAACAGGGTAAACAAAGTGGAATTTCCTAAGTCTAGTTGCTCGCTAAGTAGATTCTGTGAAGGATTATTGTGTTTAAATATTTCTATAGATTCTAATAGATTGAGTCTTTTACTCTCCGTAATTTTATGTAAAATACTTAGGTTTTCTAGTGGAGGAAAACGGTGTTGGGTCTCGGTACAGTGGTTTGAAAAATTTTAATTAATTTTATTCAATTGAAACCACTTAAAATGTTCCTTACATCTAACTTCAAACGATCTACCTGTTTGACCAATGTATAGGCCATAACATTCCTCACAAGTTAACTTTTAAATTCGAAATTTATTAGATTGAGTTTATGCATTAAAAGATATCATTGACAGTTTTTGGCTTTGTTTGAAAGCTTCATTTAACCCTTGTTTTTGAAGATATTCGAGATTTTATCAGATATTGGCCCAAAGTACGTCAAGGTAACATATGTTTTCTCAGTTTTTGTTGCACTTTGGGATGAATTTGATTAATAGTCAATTTTAAAGATTTTCTCTTGATTAAATTATTTATTAGCGATACAAAATAGCCGTTATGTATCGCAATGTTTTTTATAGTGTCTAACTCAGTCAAAAGCGGTAGTTTTTATAACGGTATGAAAAGGCTCTATCCATCATGGTTTGGAATGCTGCATTTTATCTGTAAATGGGTGTGTTAAGTCTACATCTGTATAAGTGGGTTTTCATAGATGTCAAAAGAAATTTTGTTATTTTGTTTGGTTAATTTTAGGTCCAAAAAATGGATTGTTGAATTATATTCAGTTCAGAGTGTGAATATAATTTCAGGTAATACAATCCTTCGAATATTATTAGCGACAATTTAATCCATTTGCGTTTACTATCTCAACATAATTAACCTTAGTAGCTATTACCGTTAATTCTTAGAATCGATTCAATTCACTGTAAATTTCATATAAATGTTATTATGTTTCAGTTGTATGTTATTGTATATTTCGATAATTAACTGTAAAGTTCGAAATTATAATAAATTTTTTATATTTAACAAAGTAAAATTCCTTATTTTCATCTGTATATTGCAAATGTCTTAGAAAAGCTAAATACGTGAAATTATGAAAAGAAGTTAAATTATAGTCTATGTCAATGAATATTAATTTATTCAAATTGACAACATCTGTTTTACACCTTTATGTTTCATTGTATTTTGTTGTCAGGACCTTTTTATAGTCAATATTATTTTAATATAACGGAATGATTACTTCAATGTCAATATGAGACCTCACACTCCGATGACGTCATGTGACACCATTCAAATTTTAAAATATGAATTTCGGACACTTCTCAGAGTTAAATATATGCGTCTGTTATATGCAAGAAAAACATTGCTGTCATTATGACTCAATAAAATACTAAGTATATTTACATTTGAAAAACTGAAGATGGATGTCAAAAAGATCACTTGAAATGGGGCTACCGCGGCCCACAAATAACGCAGTTCATATTTTCATCACTTGGAGCGATATGAACCAATAAGAATGGAGCAATAGTCTATAGTGGGTTACACACGCACATAGACATAGACATCTCAAAAATATACTAGACCGATTCAGAAAGCCTCAAACCGGATATTGCCGCGAAAATTCGTATTTTTTTTAGACATATTTCAATACTTTTCCTTAAACTATGTATAGTGATATTTGGATAACATGATTAACGTAGGTTGGGTTGAGACTAAGATGAATGCATGTACCTATATTTCTATCGATGATGAATGAAGGTGTGAATCTAATTCTTAGCAGTGGTGGCTCGTGAACTTTTTGAGAGAGGAGGCTGGACATAAAACGTTTTTGTGAAAATATACTATATTCAGTCAATTAATTTAACCTTAGCGCAGCGACCGTACCAGCTACTTCAGTGACAAAATTAATTGTTACCCAGCAAGAACCAACGTGGAGGTATAGAGTTTCTCTTGCCCACAATTTTTTTTTCGTTCGTTTTATGTTTTTTATTTTTTTTGGATTTTTAATTTTTTTTTTTTTTTGGAATTTTTCATATTATGTTTTTTTTAATTAATTTTATCAACTTTTTTATATATTAACGAAATTCTACGGTCTTTAATTTGCGAAAAATGATAAATAATATTATCATAGAATGTATCATTATGTTTTAAGTGTTTTACTAAATCTTTTTCAATAGATATTAAACTGACATTGTATAAACGATTTTGGCCCATTGTATTTCGCATGTATGTTTTAATTCGTTTGAGAGTAGAAAATGATCTCTCCACCGATGCCGACGTGACAGGAATGGTGACTGTCAGACAAAGTAGTTTATAAAACTGAGGTAAGACTTGTTGCAAATCATTATCTATCATATATTTTATCATATCGTCGTGACTGTCATACTGGCCTAAAATATCTTTATCCCAGTATACAACGCATAATTCATTGTGCAGCGCTATTTTATCAAAAAAATTATATTTTAGAACTAAGTTATTTGAAAGTGTATTGAGAAACTCTTTTGAAAAAGATTCGAAAAATCTTCTATTCGTCAAATCGAAAAACTTCAATTCATGTAAATCGGAAAATCGAATCTCAATATTTGACCTTTAATAGTATCTAAAATTTCATAAAAAAGTTGTTTATAATGTAGTTTCATGTCTACCAAATTATATGTTTTCCTCCTTTTCACGGGAGAAGCCTCATCAGTTGAATAATTTCCAAATAAAATATTAAAATGAAATTCTATATAACGGAAATTCGAAATGTTATCAATGAGATGTTTTAAACGATCTCTTGAATAAATTATATTAGTGAATTTATGTTGTAAAATTTGAAAAATAAGATCAGTTAGTTCAAATATTAATTTAAAAGTATCAAGAAAAAACAAAAATTCTTGATTTTCTAAATAAGGTTTCAAACCAACAGCAGCATTTAATGAAAGATGATCTGTTGGAAAGTCATCACTGTGTAATATAAAACCAAATGCTTCAATTAATTTGTCTTTATTTTTATGGATGGTAAACTAAACATTGCACGTGATGTAAAATTCCATCGAGCTCCAGCATTACAGGGAATTTTGTTTCCTACTATGTTATTTAAAACTTACGTTCGTTTGTCTGAAGACCGTTTAAATGTCCCGCCATTACAGATGCCGTCGTAAGTCTGATTTATTCGCAGAGTCGAATCGTTGAAATGTTTCCATTAAAAAATTGAATAAATTGACCGCTGTTCTTCCCGAACTAACATCGTAGAACCCTAAAAATCTTTCCACTAGTTGTCCATTTTTACAATTAATAATTTACCGAACAGACGAATTCTAATCTAACCTTATTTCGCGTGGCGTCACTCAACCATTATACCCGCAGAAAACAAAACAAGCACTGACGCAACACGCATGTGTCGTATTCCGTACCACACCGACTGTACTGAACTTAAAGGCGGGCGGCGGCAGGCTAGCCTCCAGAGGGTGTTGCCATTTTCGCTGTTTCACCTCATTTGGCGATTGACTGGTCGGAAAAATGGCAACTGTGTTGAACAACACATGCTCAGGGCACTGTTGCCAGATTAAAAATAACTACTGAGAACGGGGAATTAATTGTAAAATTAAAAAAATTATTGGAGAAACAGGAAATAAAATGAAGAGTGATCAACAAGATAAATTTGTGAGGAGGCTGAGCCTCCTTAGCCTCCTTCGAGGAGCCGCCACTGATTCTTAGATCTTTTCAGCATTGAACCACACTTCTGATAGTTTCCCATTTTCTTTAGAATCAAATTAAAATTTGATCTTAGCGCAACTATGGATGAAATTAAATGGCTTTAATACAAACATGCTCAGGAAAAGTAACATATAATGTTAAACTGCAAAAGTTTGATGGAAACATTTTACCTATTCTCTCAAACTTACATATAATATTCATATACGAATGCAAGTTGAAAAGTTGCTGTAAAATAAAAAAGATGGTGCCACAATCGATAATCCTATGTGAATTAGTGACATTTGTGATGTACCACCTTTAACTGGAACACGTTAGAATTTTCAAGCAAGCAGCCTTGATGAAAACATGGGAGAAAATGAATTTCGCGTCTTGATTTTTCTTGCGTACAAAAAAAATTACGCAATCCAAGCATCGCTTGTTAAACATTATGGGGACTCTTTACCATCGATTGGAACGATTCACAAGTGGCTTACTGATTTTCGTTGTGGTAGTATGCTCATAAGGAAACCGAACGTTCTGGTCGTCCAATTGAGGTTACAACGCCAGAAATCTTCGATAAAATCCATGGTATGATTTCGGACTATCGGCGAGTCAAAGTGCACGAGATTGCTGAAGCTATGGGCATTTCAACTGAACGGGTACGGTACATTTTGCATACATTTTTGAATATGAGAAAGCTATCTGCCAGATGGGTGCCGCATTTGCTCTCTGTTGACAACAAGTGCGACCATGTGACAAATTCAAAGGAATATTTGGAGATGTTCATGCGCAAAAAAAAGTTATTTTTGCGCCGTTTCGTAACCGTGAACGAAACATGGATCCATCACAACATATCAGAGACCAAAGATAGTCGAAAAAGTCCAAAGTGGGTTTATCTACCAACAAAGTCATGGCGACAGTTTTTTGGGATGCACACGCTATTGTCCATATCGATTACCTTGAAAAGGGCAAAACGATCACTGGCGTATATTATGCTGAACTGTTGGATCGATTCTATGCTGATTTGAAGCGAAAAAGGCCGCATTTGGTAAAGAAAAAAGTGCTCTTCCACCAGGACAACGCATTGACGCATAGGTTCGCAGTCGCAATGGCAAAATTGCATGAATTGTGAAACGAATTGGTTCATCATCAACTATATTCTCCAGATTTGGCCCTCTGCGATTTTTATCTATTTCCAAAATAGAAGAAATGGCTAGGCGGAAAGAGATTTGGCTCCAACGATGAGGTTGTCGCTGAAATAAACGCTTATTTTGAAGGATTGCCCAAATCGTATTATTTGGAAGGGATCAAAAAATTGGGAAAACGATGTTGGACGAAGTGTATCGAGCTACGAGGAGATTATGTTGAGGAATAAAATAAGTTTTAACCAAATAAATCATTTCTTGTTTTATTTTTAGGAACTTTTCACCTTGCCCTCTCAAGTTGTATATAAATTTGAAATTGAATTGGTGAAATAGGCTCAAAAGTGAATTCAGTGAATGCTCGGATAGTTTAACGATCCGTGGTACAATTATTTAGGACAAGTTATTGACATTGCGTATCTATCCTTTATCGTACTCATATTCATTTCTATGTGGTTCAATAAAGGACCTTGGTCATAGATTAACGTATTACTTTTATCATTGCCTTTGTAGCGGACAAGACATCTGATACAAAATGAAATAGACGGGTATCAGAACTTTTCAATTAATCCCATTTCTGGAGAAAACTTTATCGGTACATGAAAGTAAGGTTAAATTTCTGGATAACTTCCATAATTGGTAGGCATCAGTTCGGATGAATGATTCCTAACTATATGGGAGCTGAAACAAAGTGAAAACTTCACACTCTTTGGAACTGAATGATAGGGATACATCCGTAAGTTAGATTAATGAGTTTGTAATTGATTTTGCGAGACTACGACAATAAGGATTGAAACTATTCGTTCATTCGAAAACGTTTAATCCTCAATTTTCTTAGGTCCATCATGCCTTTAAAACGTTAGATATGAAAAATATCGGTTGAATGTTCAATTTAAGGATATACATACGGGGGGCACACTGCCACAGATTACTTTCTCTGATAATGTTCGGCAACTCAAAGCGTTGGTGATGTTCCTGGGAGTAATCCTAGACTCTTAGCTGACCTAGCGCAAACACCGCAATTATCGAGTGAGGTAGGCCTCTGCTTCCTTTTGGGCTAGCAGGAGAGCTTTCAGCAGCACATGGGGATTACAGCCAAATATCCTTCATTGGATATATACCGCTATGATCATCTATGCTGCAATCTATGCTGGACGAAAATACACTACACTCGTGGACAATGAGCGATTTTGACCTCTAAATGCCCAAATGAGGCAAGATAGCATAATTTCATCTATACATTCCATCTTTTCCAAAATCGTTATCCCTAATAGAAGAGATTGGAGCAACGAAACTATCGTCCTACTGCCACCAGTTGGGCTCGTATAGTTCACAGACGGCTCCAACGTAGGTCAGTCACTTTAGGCGCTTAATGCATGGTTATTCAGGCGGAGGTCTCCACAATTTTGTCAGTGGTTGAACTAGCCAGGAGGAATAAAGTGCAACTCATCTGGGTCCCTGGACACAGTGGAGTTGAAAGAAATGAAATGGCCAACTCCCTGGCTAGCCATGGGTCATTCGACGCCCCTGTCGAACCGGAGATAATGATTGATTTATCAAATTGCGTGGTGTCTCGCACTTCAGAGTGCTCTGACTTATGGTCAGAATCACCACGCATGAGGCAGCCCAAGCTCTTTATCAAAGAACCTTGCCTAGACTCTCAAAGAAACTTCTTTCTTCAAACAGAAGAGATGACTGGAATCCTAACGAGTCACTGTCACTTAACAAACACCTTCATACTATGGGCATCGCAGATGATCCAATATGTAGGAAATGCAGCCTCTCACATCCGGTTGGAACAACCTGCTTTGTCATCCTTCAGGTACCGTTAGTCCGGCGGAGCAAAACTGCTCCCACAAGAACCTGTGGAAGCCAGCGTCAGCGAAATTTTAGGTTTCTGCCTGGCCATAAACCTGCCATGGGCCCAATTAAGTCACCTGAGTGAATTTGGGTATTAAGCCCCTGCCATCTAATGGTGATGATAATGATACACATATCAGAACATGTTTCTATTCATATAACGGTACAAAACAAGTATATACTAGGCAGTGGCGGCTTGTGGGTTTAAGAACAGGTGGAGCAATCTCAACGAAAAAAAATTTGATTTTTTATGTGGTTTTGAGTTTTCCTCGGTTTTTTTGAGAGGGTTTTCACCAGTAAAATAATCGCAAAGAAAACAGTTATCAATTTTGAACAATAATTTTCAGTGACAAATAAAACAGAAAAAAAATTACTACAAAACAAATTTGAAGTTTTGAGTCCAACTATTTTTCCGTGGGTAGTATGAGAAGAGATAAATGATCTCAGTAATTTAACAAAACTAAAGATTAATCAGTACTTCACTTGCTTCACCTGGCGAACCGCCACTTGTACTCGGTGATACAAACTAGTGTTGAACATGATTGATATATTTCAATAATAAATGGATCGAAATAATCTTGAATAGTAGACTTCCGTGGATAGCTAATCTTGAAAACTCTTCGCCTCCAGATGGACTTCGCGTCAGCAGGACTTGATGCCGACGTTTCTTCAATCTTTACAGGGGGCATCTTCAGGGCAAGCTTGAGGCTTGAACTGAAACTAATTCTTCTGGTTTCTGTAGCGGTATTTATTGTGAGAAAAAACCTTCACGCTACACAGTTCACTGCCTTTATTCCTGTGGTAAACTCCGTTCTGGCACATGACCCTGCCGTTGTGTGATCAAGTGCTAAGTGGAATTTTTGTTCGGATGAGTTTCTGAATGTTGGGAGGGTAATATCCTGAGTCACGGTTCAAATTATTTTGATGTTTCAGGATTTCTATGTCTTCAAGAATTTTTCGCTGATAGACGTTTGGGGATCGGGCTAGGATTTTAGTATTTTCGAAAAAGATTTAATTATTAGTGTCAAACTTGCGTTCCACAAGTGCGGATTTACTGGTGTCATGATGCCTTGTACAGTAATGTTCTCAACATTTGGAAACTCATCCTCGAAAAAGGTGCACTAATCCAATATATTAAATACTAGTAGTTTCACTAACTCCATAGCTTCTTCAAACATATATTACAACATATAGTATTTTGTAATATCTGTTCGAAGAAGCTATGAAGCTACTCGCATTAATTGTATTAAAGCACCAACAATGACATATTTAATAATTACTTTATTTAAGTTTTTAATAGATTTCCACGTAATTGCGTAATGGCTAATTCTGTTCAGTTTAACTGTAGATTATTGTATATTTCGTTTTGTCTTTTGATTATACGAATCATTCGAAATAATAAAGAAGTTGAGGAAGTGAATGAGGATATAAATACGGTTTTACGTGTGGTAAAGGACCAAGAAGTACGACTCAACATAACGATAGGAATAGTGAGTAAAATAAGTAGGGTGAATTAATTGTATAAAATCTTTCGATCCATGAATATTGCAAGAAAATTGTTGGTTGCACAAATGGAAGAATAAATCGGACATTTCGGTGTAAACTGGATCAATTTTTACTCATTAATTGATAATGCATCATGAATGAGAATAAATACAGTACAACAATAACTGAAAAGTAATTGATGAAGGATAATCAATCCAATTATTGCAAATTGACACAACAAAGAGTGTAGAAATAAAAGACAGAGACAATGGTTGCAGAGAAAACAGTTTCAAATGTAAACAATAGAGATACGTCACCAGTGAAACAGATAAAAAAGGTAAAAAAATCAGTTTGTGTTAGCTGAAAAGAAAATACAAGATTTGGATCACCCTAGCAACAACTGAGAATCAATATGTTATAAACACTGGTAATAATTCTACTCAATGTTCAACCTTAGAAATGTAATATGTTACAAACATTAGCCAAGTAATAGTAAAGGATTAGTATTAATTCACTTACCTTTTATTCCAGAAATGACCTCAATTAGAAAATGCAAAATATTTCCTAAGCTAGGATGTTAAATCACATAGAATATACCATGTATGAAGAAAATGCTATTGAATTATGAATGATTAATAAACAAGCTTACTTATGTATTTAATATAGATATTTATTTATTGATTTAAGGTGAGGATTTCATAAAATTTACAAAACAGTAAGATAAAATAATACATTACGATACAGATGAAACGACAATAAATTTTAGTAATTCAGGTGCTTAATCTGAAGGATAGAGATACAAAATATATCAAGATAGCCCTTAACCTGTGTGTAAGCATGGTATAACTGATGGTTTGCATTTAGTCGCCGGGTTTGTGGTATTTGCAAATCAAAATTTCCTGAATGCCTATGACGCCTTATTCCTAGTCTAGGGATCTGAAAATATAAGTGTACAAGTGAGTCAGGATTATCAACCACACTATTCACTAGTTTGTACAAGAATAACAGTGTTTGACGTCGGCTCTCCATGCTGAGAAACAGTTAATCTTGAAGGTATCCTCTAATGATTCCATCGATTCGACAGAAGAACTATTCAGACATTTTCTCAATATACGCCCAATCATACCAATGCCACTATCAGTGAAAGTAGTCCACACAGTGCCAAAATACTCAAATTGAGGGAGAATCAGAATGTTTAATAATAAAATTAAAGTCTTACCACCAACGAAATTAAGGCTATTTCAACATATGGAGCCCAAAGTTTTATATGCTCTAGAATAAAATGTTATCTACATATGCATTGAAGGTGAATCAAAGATTTTCAAGCTCTTTCAATTTACTCGCTCGGGGATGTTTGCAATGTTGTATCAAAACAACAGGGGAGACTTACTTCTGGAATGTGAAACCACATTACAAATAGATGTTTAGATGTAGCCTATTTGATTGGCACGGTGATTCACGTGTAATAGAATGAAGTGAAATTTTTTATATTTAATTTCTATTTCGACTACCTACACGAGAGAAAAACCTATAATGTTTGAAGAATTCAGTGAGAGGTGATAGGCATTGGAATTTATAGGCTTCAGGAATCAATCTAGGCAAAAAGTTCCACAACTTCACAGTTCGATAGAAAAAGGTAGAAAGAAGTTTGTGAAGTCTCGAGCTTCACAATGAAGCTTGAGCTTGTCCATCTACCTGCAATTTCTTGCGGTAGAATAGCAGAAGAGATTTCTGATGAGCACCAGCCATGGAATCGTTTGATCCGCATTCCTGGATAAGATGCAAGTTTGTGCGTTGGCTGCATTAAACCCTACTAGATATATATCTAATCTGTAAGTAAAGCTCCATATCATCCGCATGGCGCAGACATACTCTGGTAACATCATCTACGGAAAGTATACTATAAACGACTTCACACTGTGGATACACTATAACACTATGAATGAGAAACGATCACCCCTATCCTCTAAAAATACTGTTTCAGCTACCAAGTTAGCTATCAGCAGAGTAAACTAAAAAAAGGTTCTTAGTCCTTTAACATTGTTTTTAGTGGATAAGGCTGATGTTTCTTATTTATACTATGAAAAGTATGATTACCGGAGATATGAACTCTACTAGGTGAATAATTGATCGTAATGATATGCGTATTACATACAATTATTCTATACAGATAGGCTTCACCTTCGAAGGCGAACTGATGGAGACACCTGGTGATATAATGAGGTACTTCTGATGTATATGTTTTACAGGTGCCGCATATGATTGTATGTTATTTTACAATGGTTTATTTGGAATATTTAATTATCCTGGAATTGAGTACTTTTGTTTTCAGCGGAAAAGTAGAATATTGCTGAAAGCAAAAATATTTATGAAGAAAAGAATTGTTGCTTGAAAATATTATATACTCCAGTTCATTGTTTCGTTGACATTCTATTTATGTTCTAGAGACTATGGCTTCCATTGGAAGTTATAGGGGCTCTAGATAAGGAATCGGTATGCAGCTTACCAGCATTTGAAAAACTGTGAACGGGACAGGTGGCCACTTCTATCAATTCCAGCAGATCGTTGATATGGAGCAAAAACAAAGTTGGTGCCAAGACAGATCCCTGTGGAGCCCCAACGTTGTTGCCATTGTGTCGGATGATACTCCGTCAACCACCACATGAAGTACCCTATCTGAAAGAAAACTCGATAGTAAGCGACAAAGTTGAGGCGGAAAACCATATGACGGAATTTTCCCAAGAAGTCTTTGTTGGTGCCAGACTCGGTCAAATACTTTAGAGGTACCCAATGCTGCAGCGAGCTATTCCCCATGTTTTCCAACTTATTTCTGTCACACATATATCACGTAGATAAGCAGGTCTCCTGTTGATCTCTGCTGACGAAAGCCATATTGCCGATCATTCCCGATTTTGGAGCTCCCTAGGAATTGGAGGAGCTCGAAGTTGAGTGCTCTCTCCATCACTTTAGAGATCACAGATAATAGTGCAATTGGTCTATAACTATTAGAAACAGTCTCAATTAATTCTTTTGAAATTGGTTGGACCCTAGCAGTCTTCCAGCTGGAAGGAAACACACCAAATTTGTATGAAAGGGTGAACAACCTGCAGAAAACTGGTGTTTATTCAGGCGCACATTCCTTGACAACGACAGGTGAAATTCCGTCTGGCCCTATAGACTTTTTTTCAAACATTCATATTTTAATGTGACATGACATTTGTAAAAATATATAATGACAAATCGAAATAACTCAAATATTAAAATCAAAAGTAATATGTCATATGTGTAACGTGAATCGTCCAACACCAGCATATATCAGAACACCTATGTATCACGTGGTCCACGGAATGTGGAACAATTCTTCTCTTCATTGTCGTCCCACTACATAATACCAACAGCATTGTCCCAATTTCCAACTGCATAGAATGCTTAAATCTTTACAAACTAGCAAATCCGTTAAAAATCTTTAAAAAGGCCATTTCTATACTTTTACGATGAAAATACTTGCAAAAGCGGTAATTACTACGAATTGGCATCACAAGTAGACAGGTAGAAAGAATTTCGACAGCTTGACAATGAAGGGGATGATACTGATCTCGTCTGGTGGTGCGATAACTCACCAGATTTCCGATGAGCACCGCCGGTGGACATTAGGGTGTCCCTTATTTTTCAAAGTTTTAAATTTCTAACGCATAGGTCTTAGTTTTGTTCATTTGCCTCTAAAACACTCGGAAATAAACTTTTACCTTATTTGGAGTACGATAACCCGTGCCGACTTGCATCAAATCATGCTCATACATGTTGGGCGGCAGTAGCGGTGCGTATTCACGGCATTTGTCATTTGTTCTCAATTAATCTCGCGATTAACACGTATTGTTTTACATTTAAAAGATGGCAGTGGAATTGAGAAGCAATAAAAAATGTGTTTTCTTAGCTGGTGACGCAAATTTAACATTCGCGAAGTTAAATTGACTGTAAGTGAAAGCACTAATCTCGTCATTCGGGAGTGTATTATATTTTGGGAAAAAGCTAGAATCCATACCAGAGCTATACCAAACTGTGTAAAACAACTTGTGGATCTTCACCATGATGGGGGGAGTTGCGAAAAAATTCTAAAAAAATACAAGATATTCACAAGCGCCGTGAGGAGGACTTTAAGAACAATTTATATAATTTATTCGATATAGCACACGCTGATGCTTTGGAATGGATGAAAATTGTCTGTCAAGAGCACAAATTTCTTTTCTCGATTAAAAATTCATAAGAATTTCCTCCAGAGATCCGTTTCTACATGGGATGATGATGTTGCCTATCCAGAGGCGAAAAGGAAAGTGCTTTCTTTAAGGGCAGTTGATGATATGGCTGAAAGAGCTGTAAAACTTATGCAAGATTTTCATGGTTTGATCACTGCAAAGGAAGAGCAAAAGCAATTTTTGCTATGCTATGTTCAGGAGCATAGACATTTGTATCCAGACTGTGAAAAAGAGACCCTCAAAAGAAAATATCCTGCCTGATGACGTCGGAAGATGAAAATTTGTATTTAAGTAAGTCTGGGTAGTTTAAAAAGAAATAGGAGGTATGCATTTCGATATCTGAAAAAAAATTTTTTTCACCCATATAAGGGACACCCTAGTGGACATATCTATAGAAAATGGAGATATCGCTCACATTTATATGTAGTTCTAGCGAGGTCAATGAATTCGAAAGTGTGACATCAGATGAATGGGTCTCTGCTGGATAGAGCCTAAGAGCGTATATCTGAGAGAAATTTAGTAGTATATTAAATTTTCACATATATTTTAAAATCTTTAAAATGAAATAAATAATTATTATGTAACCCTGGATAATATTACAGTCCACATGTTCTTGTTTACAGACACTACCAGTTCAGTTGGTTTTGAACGACGCTTAGAAAAGATGGTATTCTTGACATGTATTCCGTTTATTGCAGGGTCATGGATACGCTCATTTTCATTGTGGGACTGCTCATGTGCAATGAGCAGTGTACGATATGTAGAGAGTCAATAGAAAATTTGCCAAAATTAATTCTGAAGTCATAATTTCTACAGTATTAAAGCTCCACCTTGATTTAAAAAAATCTGTATTACGGTATTTCGTAATTTGGTGCTTGGGTTACATTTATCTGATGCATTTGGGCTGGTCATAGTCTCTATAGCCGTATCGATTTCTATTATCTATATTGACAGAATCTTTAAGAACCCGAAATCATGAGTTTTATAATGTTCTAAAAGTGAACATTGATGTGTTTAATTATTTTGATAGTTACGAAATTAATATTGATTGAGATATGAGCTTCAATTTTCTAGTCAATATGATAGCAGTTTGTGGCAGCTTTACGTTAGAATCTCACCAAATAATGAGAGCAAGTCAGATTAATTAAACTCAAAATCGCTTCTGGAGAACATTTTCCGCTAACACACATAATTATTTTCTGGTAATCAAACGAATGAATTTGTTTCACTATATTTCCTTATATTATACAACAAAGCATGGTCAGAATCGCGGATACAGTGTTGATAGATTCGGTGTGCCTTTCGACTACAAAGAGGGATAAGCACAATGTCCTGAATAATAATGCCTCAAGCCTCAAGGAAACCGTCGTCACTCCCCGTTGATTGTTTTGACTGCGATGAACTTCTATTACTAATTGGAAAGATAATGGATTTTGTAATGTATTCTAAAAAGTGCCAATTGAAATCTTCCAAGCTATATACCTGAGAGTAATAAAAAACAATTCAATTCAACAAATAATATAAATAGTTAGATGTTGGCATATTAAGAATAATTGAAAATGTAAAATGGATTTTATTATTGGAATCCATTGGATATTCATTCGAAAAAATTTCAAATGTTTTCTCTCCAATAAATCCATCTTCAATTGCAGTTGTTTGAATTATTAATGAACGAATGAAAATATGTGTCGAATTCCAAAATTATTATATTCGAGTTATTCTGACCAATAATATGTATTTAGTATGTGCCAGTCGTGCTTTGTATTGAAGGTGGATCCTGATGAATGGCTTCATTATGTTTGTACAGGACTTATTGTAATAATCCTACGGATTATTACTTTTTGTTTTTCGGGGCCTTTAAATAATTTGATTTAATTCAAATTGAAAGTTTTATGAATTATTATATCTAGAAATGATATAAACATACGATATGTTAGATATGTCTATAGGCGACTGTATTCTGATGCCCCCTTCCCTGTAGCAATGACTCCATGCTTAACAAACGTAGCAAAGTATGCGGTCAACGGTACTTGCTTTTTCCTGAGTCAGGAGAAATCCACGTGGAGTTGAGGAAAGCTGTCATGTACGATTATTTCGCCTAGCTAGATTCCTATTGGCTGCTTGTATAACGTATGGGTGGGCCATGCTCCCGGTATTCTAAGTTAAACATATTTCCTAAGCTTTGTGCGTGGGGTGCCCCCCCCCGCTTCAATGATTCCATGAAAACTAATTACTTTGAGAAAAACGGACAGTTCTCACCATCTACTCGAAAGTTATTCATCATCTACTTCTTCGGTAAGTCCAGCTAGCTTTATGTCCACAGGGATACTCCATTGCTGCATTAAGTCAAGTCATGTATCAATCAAATCAATTAATATCATGTTGTCAAGATTTAAACAAACTAAATTCCAGAAATTTATAGAGATCAAATTAATTCATCAATTTGTGTTCATTGCAACAAGGGTTATGCATTCCTGGGGGCTAAAGCAGCGCTGGACTTGTTCGCGTCTTCCGTGTCTCGCGTGAGATGTTTGTTCCCTTATTTAAAATCATTTTGTAACAATTTCCTATCATACCAAATTTAATCCGATGTAGAAATCGAGTGTTTAAATCTTTTGTGCGTTAATTCTACAAGGGGTTCGAGAGAAGATTGTGTTATTAGATCAACAGAGAAGAAGCATTTTGATTGCCAAAGAATAACTGTTATATTGACTTCAACCTCTGAATCGACGATATAATATAATGTGGTTATTGAACCTTCAGATCACTCTCCGCCAGCCAATGGTTATTTTGTTAATATATGTTTTTTTCTCAGCAGTGGTCAATTTTAATTCCGCTTATCGGAGATCACTTAGGGGATAGAATATCAGGTCGTTAGGTTTACCCTAGGTTACCAGAAAGGGAGGAATTCTTTAACTTCACCTATTATCTATCAAGCATCGGCGTGATCGAGAGCAAAATCGATCACTGTCTCGTGTGTGTTAATCAGCTTTCATTGATTCAATCTCTCTTACGAGAACCTGAACAGGAACTCGCTCGCTGACGAAAGGGGTAGAACTAGCGACATTGATAATTTCCCAGGTTCCCACTTAGGGTCAACCTGAACTTGACGTTTCTTTAAATTCATTTTATTCCCCTTTTCTACATTTTTGGATTAAGTTTATATTCGTTTGCGATGTTGTAATGTATCAAATTTTGTTAACTTTTATTCAATATATATTTATTATTTAATTTGATTAACGAGTTTAACTGGTAATTCCTAATCACCTCTCAGCGAATACGACCTTCAGAATTTACGCTTGAATAGATATAAAGATATAGGTATAAGTAAATGTACGAGGCGGTCAAGGCATCGTTGGCAAAAACAGCTTCTAGGTGGGCTGAAATATACACCTAGTGGTGGCAGCTTTGAGGAACCTGAAGGGTACACGGATCAACTAAGATCTCTGATACCCGAACAGGTTTCAACAAACAATTTTCAAATTCATACAACACGTCTATGAGGTATTAACGCTACCTGAAATAATACCCAGCCGACTGTTAAAAGTTCAAGTGGTGAGATAGGATTCCGAACCTATTCACTAATCTGGAAATATTAAATCTAGAGTAATTATTTATTTATTTTAAAACAATACGTTCAGGTCACCGTTACATTATGTCTCAGTCAAATGTCAAAAATAAGATCATCATTGATTTTTTGCTCATCGGAATGTTTCGTAATATAGTTTTGTTACCAAGGTAAATATAATATTATTAGTGTGTATTTTTCAAGGTCGTGGAATTCTTGAATTTCAGAATGTTGGTGATAATCTTTATATTATATTACCTTCTATCTAAATAGATTCAATCTGTTGACCAAACATAATTTGGTTTTCATTAGGTAAACACAATTGCGATGCTATTGACCTTTAAAGGACAGTCATTGTAGAGTATTCATTGATCTTGATCCACAAAAGTCCTTTATTAATGGAAATTATGGAATTGGTAGATTGAGTCTAGAATTATCAGAATCTTATGTTACCAAAAGGAGGCAATGTGTTAAAATCGATCATGTATTGACAGATAATGAAACTGTCACATGTGGAGTCCTCCATGCTCAGTGCTTATTCACTAAGTTCCTGAATGTTCTTTCCAATATATTGTCCTAAATTGCTGACTTATAGCTTTCTGTCATGATACTCATGAGCTCATCGAGAATACGAATTGACTGAAATAGAAAAAAAATACTGAAGCAGAATCAAACACCCTTTTTGTTCGATTATTTTCATCTACAAATATGGAAGAACACGTGCCTACCATTTTTATTCATAATGACACACTGACAGACTTCAACACCATGAAAGTAGAAATAATTGATAAAATTATTATGGGAGATTTCAATGGCGCGAAAAGTTACCTATCTAGGTATCGTGATCCACAGAACATTTGAGATGGAAATTTAACGTTCTAATTCTCATAAAAGATTCAGATTTATGTTGAGCTGAAATAATAAAAATTATTAGCATCATTTTCACAACCGCGAATGAAAACATATAAAGCTCAGCGATGAATTAGAAACTTAGGTATATACATACGACGAAAAATGATGTTAGGATTAACTCGTTAGAAAGTTCTTTTTCTATACAAATCCCCATCAGATAACTTACTGAAACACATAAATATCCACAGCGAGACAAAGTACTAAAACCCAGGAACCATAATATTGGGAAAAAACAATATTATGGTATAAACAGAAACACCATAGGAAGTTATCCCAACGAGATACATCACTAAAGACACACAAACTATAATTTTGGGAATCAACTATATTATGGCATAAACACACGAAACAAGAGACAGAACGATAGACAAACAGCGTTATACAGACAAACGAAACAGAAACAACCAAACGTTAACATCAACGGATACACGAACGTAAACAACTACGTAAAATCAACGTAAAACAATATCGTACACATGAAGTGATCTAACATCAAGAAACACAACAGAGACAAAGTCCATATTCCGAAATTATGCGACAAGCGGCCCCGGGATATGGATGAAGATCAGAGAGGTTTTAGCAAGTATGCTGTGATTTAGAGTGAGTCCTGCACTACCAGTAGTGATAAAATGAAGCTGCTGGTGTGCATAAAGCATTTCCTCTACACAAAAAAAAGAGGCTAGTAAATCGTATTACTTAGATGAATTTATGGTGTATAATTGAGATTTTATTAGGTTTTTAAATTTTTTGTATCCACAACCGAATTGCTCTGTGGGATAAATTATTTATTATGTATAATTATGACAATATAATGAAAAACCTTTGTAAATGAGTAGATATACATTTTCACATTGGTAATTAAATATTCTGATCTATTCTATTCTATTCCACTCTATTATATTCTATTCAATTATACCCCACATCTGTACAATGAATTTTTAATAATGAAGTTTCATCTATTGTATCATTTCGAAACATCTGTTTAGATTTCTGAGTGTGCGCATGTTGCAAAAAACCTTCGTAACCATCAGTTTCGGGAGGGGCGTAAAAGAATGTAACGAAACAATAAATTTCATCAATACAATTTATTTAGATTTCTGATAATATAATATTTACATATAAAAAAGTTATACTCAACAAATAATTAAAAACTATAACAATTTTTAGTACAAACATCTTTATATACTGTTTCTAATTGGCTAGATACTGAGTTCATTTAATCTACACTTTGATAGGTTTTGTTTATTACGGTGAAACTGAAATGTTTAGTATAGGAGATTCACTCTTCATTGGATGATAATGGTAGGTGCAGCGTATCTATTGATCACGTAACTGTATACATGAGATAGTCAGCCCCATAATCAAAACTTGCGTTCGAAGGAATCGAATGTTAAATGGTTTGTTAATGCGCTGGAATTGTTCTCCATAAGGAGGATTCAATTTCGTGACGAACACAAATAATATGGTTTGATACATTTTCATTGCAGATATTCATGTGGATTGAAAGGAACCATTTAAATCTTGAGAACATAATTATGTAATATATTTTAGTGAGAATATTACCAAATAAGATGAAAAAAATTGCCATGTCCTAGAAAAATATCAAGTTCCATTTGAGAAAATGTTCTCATTATATTTTTATCATTTGTATCTATCTCCTGAGTTGAAACTCACATGGGAGTCTATGGAGAAATGTTCAGTCTAGATTATAGTAGCTTCACGTATACATTGGCGAATTTGACTTCATGTATGGGTTCATTTAACATGACTGTCGTAAATTAAGAAGTAACGCTATGAAAAACAGAATGAACCTCAATATTTGCAGATCTATAATGGTTGATATTCCGTTTGATAAGTTATTTGAGTTAAGTACTGGAATCTACATAGAATATCACGAATCAGTCAATCCGCTATTTCAAAGATGACTTCCTAACCTAGATCATTCGCCCACTATCAGACTAGCTATTTCAGGGGTATAGAATCTAATGATGGACTATAAATTATAATGATTTATCAAGTAGGTATAGAAAAGTCAGGAAACAGTTGATTGTCTAACAGCTTCAGATTTATGAATCGGTATATGTATACGACAGTCTGGTGAGTTATAGTGAGTGATACCAAGTATCCAGAAGGTTGGACTTGGTCCAGTCCATGCGAGCTGTGCTCACTCTCTTTTTACAACGTTAGGAAGAATCACGTATCCATTTTTGGAGTTAATTCATTTCATAATATCATAAGATATGATTTCAAATCAACTTGCCATGCTTTCGTAGTAAATGGAAATCTAAGACAGTTGTTTGCCAGAAATATCAGTGTAGTTGTGATTATGAAGCGTTGGTCTGATATTCAACGTTTTATTCCCACATCTCTGTCTTCATCCTACTTACTGAATTACAATACAATGAAACTGTACAAGTAGAAGATGGTGTGGCCATTCGTAGGATGATGCATCACTGATTACTCCATCAGATACTTCAATCAGTGTAGCACTACATTTTGATCTGTGATTATCACTTTCCGACATAACTACGACGATCTGGACAGTTTTTAATGAAAATTATTATGAGTCGATTTATGACGTGACGATCACAACATCAATCTGATTATTCTACTGTTAAATTCAATTTTCAACTTTGATAAGACATGAGCTAAACAATCGGAAACGTCTTCTTCTCCAAGAGCAAATTTGCTTGCAATGTGAAAGTCTTCTGGTTGTGATATTTAAAATGTAAAACGTGGAGAGAGAACATACAACTTGTAGACTGGTGATAAGCCTCAACCTTAGATTTCTACAATAAATAACATGATTGGTTACCGCGCCACCAACCGACCGGATGAAATTCACCCAATATTTCAGACCTCGGAGTGTAATTCTTTCAATCAACGCTCCAGGATAGCGATATTAACTTTTTTCCACATTAAGTCTTACGTAGTTATAAGACATCGTTGATCAGATATCAACTATTTTCCACATTGTGTGTTACGTATGGGAAATAATATTGACGATGTCTTTTACAGGTTTAGTAAGACCGCTATATTCATATTTAACAAGTGCGATAAATTTGACAGGATTGACGTGATTCATCAACGCACCTGTAGACAGTATTTTATCTAGCTATAACTAGATGATGCATTCGATTGATTCATTTCACTTCATGCGTTTATGGTAAGTGTAAGTGTGACTCAATTTTTTGGCTTTTTAAAGTATCCATTATTCAATAAATATGTCCACGTTGGCATTATAGATTCGTGAAACTTAATCTGTATGTAGACTGACTGATATTAGTTGAATAGATTAGCTTGATTTCAAGTTAGAATACGTTCCTTAGCAAATTGATTTCGATGATAAGATTTCCACCAACATATTTCTTTGGCGAGATATCAGGTCCCAACTTGTTCCTGAAATAGTATATTTACCTTATTTCATTAAATTTCATAATCCTTTGAAATCTTGAGAATTTCATCCTGTTGTAACGTTGTTATTCATGAATTTCCAAATGTTTGAAAACACCTCTCTAAAACCTATACATAAGTCCGGTGCTAACAGCAACTGGAGAAATTATAGAGGCGATTGCAAAGGAATATGATGGTATTTTCACCAAGAGACTCATTTGGGATACAGGAAATTGCTCAATAAACTAACAGCATGGATTCTTCAATTGTTAAATCTATCTGTATAAATTTGATTTCCTAAAACGTAGAATCTTGATCAAGGACGTAATGAGTCGAAAACAGGGTCATGGTGCAAGACCACAAAAAAGTTCAAATAACAATTTTTGATTCATGATGATAATAATGATTGGTAGTAATAATCATGGTGACAAAAGTATTACTTAACGCAAGTAAAAAACTAATGTTAATCTGTTAATGCTGAAAGACGTCTAATTTTTTTGCTTTTGATTAGCAAATAATGAAATTATTTCATTGAAATCTAAAATATTGACTGTCATGATAAAATTAAGAAGCTAGAAAGTCCGCTTCGCGATATTTCACTCCTCAAATAGTGTTTAATCAATTTTAAGATTGAAAATGTTACAGACACGGGAATTATTAAAAAAAGAATGGAAGGACAGCATCTTTCTTATAATGAGATCGAGATCATTTGATAGCAAAGAACTAATTTCGCAAAGTCATAAATAAAATTTTATTGATCTGATCTTTATAAATGCGTCTGGATGACAAAATTTCTTGCGAAAGCGAATCGTATAGTGGGAATAAAACTTGATCAATTTCTCAGAAAGGAGTTTTTTTCAGAACTGGAGGAAATATTACTTTAAATCTTCAAACTACTCTGTTTAGCCCTTTGAATCGATTTTCAAGTCGTGATACAATAACGTCCAATATTAAATTCAACACCGATACCCGATCACTCGATAGTTCTTTTTGGCGTTGGATTGTGTACGCCATACAACTGATCGAAAAGATTTTTCACTTACGCGGCACAGAATATATATCACATGTAAATATTTTGGGTTGTTAAACACGAATCTCTTAGTGGTCGCCAAGGTACCACTCGCACCCCCTGTAGATACGTCCCTGCCCCTTAATTATATCTATAATTCTTTTCCGGAGCCTTTGATACAGTTAATCACAGTCTACTAATAGCTGAAATCGAAGAATTTGTATTGTAAGGTTTTACAAATTATTCAAAGTTTACTGACTGACATAACTCATTTACTTGAATATGATGAAGCTGTATCATTGTCAATTTAATTATCATCTTGGAATCCTCAAGGATCTCATATGGACCCATTGTTGTTCAATGTTTTTTTTCGGATATACAGACTACTTTTAACTGGCAATTGGTTCCATGGTAGTCTGCATTGTAGATGTGTTAATAATTGACATTTTCAAATGCCAACTAAATAGTTGTTATGAAGTTCCTTCTTTATTTTATCTTTTTTTTTCCTATTAGTTTTAAAACATTTATATCTGATTATCGAGCCGTTTGGTTTCACATTTTGTAATTATGCGTGATCTGAATTGGCTTAGCCGTTGATAAATAAATAAATGAAATACTGACGATGTGAATCGAGTATTCGATAATTCACATTCTTCATGGACTTATATATCATATTTATTCCTGGAATTGAGAATAAGATAACAACCAAATCATTAAGATCTTGATTTTTTTAAAATTATAGTTTTCCAGGACATGGCATCTTTCGTGGAAAAAATAATTCGCTATTTAATTTTTCAAATAAAATGGTTCATACGAATGATTAGTGACTAATATTGAGTGATGGAAAAGATTTGCTTGAAATTGATATTGAAAGTGAAGAATCGCATGAAATCCGGATCAACTGATCTGTTAGGAATGTTATATTCTTAAAATGAAGCTATATATCTTCACTATATCTAATGCCAACATTGCCAACATGATAATATGAGAAGATATACAGCTATAGATTCTCGAAACGTTCTAGCAACACTCGCTTTCATGCAATGCTGCAAATAATTTGCCTGCCTTAGGTATCACCCAATATTACTATTCTAGTATTGTTTCTGCTGATCATAGATGGAGCTATGATTATTGAGAAACTCAACAGGTTGTCTCGAGTTAGGCTTGTTCCTTGGTAAAGTGTACAACAGTCAATATAGACCATCCGATTTATGAAATATTCCGTGTCATATCATTAACCTGGTTATGGGTTTCGTAACTTAACAATATCAAATCTCCAAATAGTCATGAAATATTCGAAATGACCCATGTGAAATAGGTAACGCTTCTCTTATGTCCAAGGAATATTAAAAATCTTCTGACAATATTCTTAAGGACGACTTCTCTATTCAACCTTTATTTCCCTTTACTCAGGAAATTTATCCTCCTTATAGATGTGAAATTTCACGCAGTCGATTCTTTTTTCCCAGTACCTTTGCTTTCCTATCATCCGATGTATACTACACTAAATAACATTGTATTTACACTAGTACCTTCCATTTGATATGCAGTTTTTGTTACGTCTAATACTTTCACAGCAATATTGAATGCGAAACGTTACCTTTCTTTTGGTGGAGACGAGACGGTGTAAAAATAACTGACAATGCTTTATGAATTGTGGCAGTGTGAAGTGTTCGAATAAAATTAATTTTTATTAATATTACACTGATAGAATGAATAAAGATATAGATAAGTAACTCTTAGAAAATCACGGAAAATTGATTCAACCGATTTACATACTGCGGAGCAGAATCGTATCTACAGAATCGTCGATTTAAGGCGGAACATTGATATTTTCAATCTCCTAGATGTTACTGGCTACTCTTTCAATAATTGGATATTGTCGTCCTGATACAGGAATTCTAGATATCATCTACCGGGATTGTGATTTTGTATTTCAAATAATTCGATCTCTAATCCACTATCATTATTCATTTATTTTGAGAAAGATCTATGATTACCAAATTAAAATAAAACATCTTTTTTAACTTGAAAAGTTTTGATAAATAATTGATGTACGATCGCATTAACAAGACTCATGTGGAAAAGTGAAATCATCAAGATATGAGTCAAAAGATATCTTAGAACAGATAGTTTCATGGTTTGATCAAGGATTATCGCGGAAATTATAATGACTGTTTCCTTCAGGTAGTTTTAGCCTGATAAAATATAGCTTCTGGAAATTTGTAGTCCAATATGGAATCAATTACAGCTATAGTCCAGCACTTACTGGTGCAATTATATCTATGATCCCTCAAAAAAAATTACCATTCATAAAAAATATTTATTATGTGTGATACCACATCTGAAATATTCTTGCAATGCAATTTCTTTTCAAATGCTAACGCAGTGGATAATAGAAAATACCTCAATTATGCTTAGAAGCCTTGACTGCCTATATTAATTAATTGATAGATGCTAATCGCGCTTAACTTTTATTTTTGTTAGTATGTCTTCGTTTGATTATTTTTTCTAAATTCGGTTGGATCATCATTTGTTCTAAAAATATTATTAGATTATTTATAACTATATAATTGCCTATATTCTCACTTATACTATAAATGGCTGTTCGCTTATATTAAGTTTTATTGTTTTAAAGTTATTTTTCAGTTTATTGTACATCATCGGACATTGAAGCACAAAACAAGCATTATTCTTAAGTGCTGTTAAAAACCTGAAGAAAACAAACAATATAAATGTTGAGTATTGTATCATTTGAAGAAATAGTGTTTTGTAATAAGTTTACTTTAATTTTATAAAATTATTTTTAGGCAATACATTTTTTGAATTCCTATGATACTATATATCCCCGAGGTAGTGGTGCTGTTACTTAAGAGAAAATTCGTAAATGGTTGATGAAGCTTATGATACTTTAGAAGAATGTAATGCAACAGATGTATTGGGAAAACAATGAAGAATCATCTATATGGATGAAACATGTTTCTGTCTAGCTCCAAAAAACATGTTAACGACGAAGTGTCTCGCACAAAGAAAAGCAAAGAGAAGAAGCTCGGAAGACTAGTAAACAAAAAAGGTCGAGACGACGAAGTTAACAAGCAAAAACATAAAATATCAAAACCCAAGAACGTCATTTAGATTCAGGTTCATCTTTCGGAGATCTGAAGCCAGATTTTGTTCTCGTTAGTTTTACATTGAACATCAAGAAAAGAGTGTTAACTTCAGGTATGTGGCTACAATAATAAAAGTAACCGCACCCGAAAAATATAAAATACAATGCTTTCAAAGGATAAATTATCATTGGCAAACATGATATTCTTGAAAGATTGGAGGATCCTGTTATGGAGAAAGACTACAGAAAGCGTAAAACTGTATTTCCAGGTCGAGTGGATCTGTTTGAGAAGATTTAAAAAAATTGTGTAAAAAACCTGATAATTTGGGACCAAGTACTTACTGCAAAAGTATTTAGGTACATTCTCATAAGTGCCTGATTGCGTTAATTAATGTATAATGTATAATGTATGGCTTGCATTCCTTAACAAACTGTTTTTTTTTTCAAATTAAAATCGTAAGAATGGCTAAAAATGGAGAATATATATGGCCAATATTGGAGACATGGCCAAAAGTACTGAATTTTATTATTGAAGGAAAAAATTCATAACTTTGTGAATTTATATTATATTTTTGAAAACGATACTTTTCTGAAAGAGTGCACCTTATATCATGAGGGAGAATTTCGAGAATCAATTGCAACAAATGTAGTCCATTTTTCTGACATAAAAATGATGAAAATGTTCAAAAGGTGCCTCTGCCTTATGCCATGAATTCATAATCTGCGAGTTACATTCCGCAAAAGACATTTTATGCTAATGTTACGATCAATGCAGCAGAGTAAAGTACCAGAATGTATTGCTATCTTCAAGTTTTCTATCTATATCTTTACCTTCTCTATGATTTTACATAGTGCTCCAGTAGTTTAGTATTTATTATCTATGAAACTATCAGTTTAAAGTTGTTGTATTCATGTTAGTTATAAAATGTGGGTGACCACTGTGCCCCCCCGTCTCTCCACTTTGTATCGAAAAGTGTCTGTAAGAAATGTACTCGGGAGGTATAGGCTGTTCTCTTTTGATTGCAGCACGTTGTTTTTTCACCTTCAGATACCCGAGAATCGAAACTAACACTATGAACACTATGAATCCCATGCAACAGCCCACAATTAACCCTAACCGCCTAGTAAGGATTGATTGAGCTCCCAGTCCGTGATCCGGAAGTCCCAGACCTACGTGCATGCTATCGGGTGCTCCAAGTGTGGCAACTTCCGCACACTTGCTTGTGGGTGAATCGACTAAAAGTGGTAACATTGCCTCATTGAATATTTCAAGTGCTTCTCGTACAGTTATGTTATCCGTTCTCCGCGTAGCCAATCGGGATTCTGTAATCTCTCGAGGATGAGATGCCCAATTTCCCATAGCTAACACACAAATCAAATACCGACTGCCTGGATAGAGGTTTAAAAGTTTCAGAGAGCGAGCATTTCTATCCAACATCTTGCCACGTATCTGAAACAAAGAAGCTGAATGTTATTATTCTGCG
The DNA here is from genome assembly GCA_958510875.1 of Endomychus coccineus. Lineage (NCBI taxonomy): Eukaryota > Metazoa > Arthropoda > Insecta > Coleoptera > Endomychidae > Endomychus > Endomychus coccineus. The sequence goes on from OY294067.1 coordinate 75,596,676, forward strand.
TACATACTGTAGAGAGTGGCATAAAACAATCTTACAGAGCATATTTTGATTATTTGTAACATCTGACAGGAAAGTGCCACTTGAATGATAAATTGTGAAAAGAATACAAGAAAGTCTATCGTTTCACCCTTTACTACGTGATGGGAAATTTTATTCAAGTTGTTAAATTAAATACTACTATGCTATTATCACTTCAATTTGCAACATCCGTCAGTAAGTTCTACGTCATCTTTACTTATATTTGGATAACTGCTAACGAGGGCGTATAATATGAGTTACAAATTAAAGTGATAGCAACAAAGTAGTTTTTATTTCCAAACTTAAATAAAATAACTATTAAAAGATCAATTTTCACTAGCTTAATAAATAAATGTTTCGCTGACACATTAGCTTATTCAAAGATATATTACAAAGTTTGTTGCTTTGTTATAAAATCTTGGCTTCCGGATGAATTCCGCGTCACAATAGCTCGAATTGATGCCCACGTTTCGCCAACCATTACAGGTGGCATCCTCAGGGTAGGCTCGAGGCTTGAACTGAAACTGGTTCTACTGGTTTCTATAGCCGTATTTTCTGTAGAAAACATCCTTTACGCTACACAGTTCACTGCCTTTATTCCGGTGGTCTACGTTCCGACACCTGACCCTGCCGTTGTGTGATCATGCGCGAAGTGGAATTTTCGAGGATGGGTTTCCAAATATTGGGAAGGTAATATCCTGAGTCACGGTTCAGATTATTTGAATGTTTTAGGATTTCTATTGCTCCAAGGATTTTTCGCTGATAGAAGTTTGGGGCTCGGGCTAGGTTCTTAGTATTTTCGAAAAGAATTTGATGATTAGTGTCAAACTCGTGTTCCGCAAGTACAGATCTACTGATGTCACGAAGCCTTGTACAGCGCTCATGTTCTTTCAAACGAGTAGCTACTGTATGGCCTATTTTACCAATATATACTTTACCGCAAGAATAGGGAATGCTATAAGCACCTTCTAAGTGAAGAGGAGGGAGGAGATCTTTGATAGGCTTGTAAAACTGGGATAATTTCGGAAGTGTGGAAAACCGGGTAGAAATATTATGTTTTTTAAGGATTTTGGAAACTCGATCTGTTATATTTCCAATAAATAGAAGATAGGCAGTAGATAAAGCAGCTTCAGATGGATTTGAAATTTTAGGCGAAGTGTACTTCTTTACGGCTTTTTGAATGTGGTAATGGGAGGAATTGTTTGATAATAAGGCAGATGAAAGATGTTTTAATTCTGATTTTAAGGATTGAAGTTGAAATAAGTTGACAGCTCTGTGGACCAAGGAGCTTATGACAGACTGCTCTTGGCCAGGGTGGTGGTGGGAAAGACCATTGAGGTATCTATCGGTATGAGTGGATTTTCGATACACAGAATGTCCTAAAGTACCGTCAGTCTTTCGACTAACCAATACATCTAGGAACGAGAGTGAACCTTGCGATTCGACTTCCATGTTGAAAAGGATATTGGGATGTAATGAATTTAAATGATTGAGGAACGGAACAAGCTTTTTGCGAAAATGTTGCCAAATAACAAAAGTGTCGTCGACATATCTAAGCCAACATTTCGGCTTGAGAACAGATGGTTGGTGCTGAGGGCGTTGGAAGGCAAGAAGTTTATTGAATTTTTGAATATGGCGTTTGAAATTGAAGGTACGAATTTGATCAGTTGATCATAGGTAATTCGGTCGAGAACCAACCAATCGGATGCTGAAAGGGTATTTGAAAGTTCAAGGTGAAGGCCAAAGGGGGTGATATTGATGAAATTGATCTCGCGTGTAGTATACTTAATTCGTTGCCGAATCAAAGCTAAGCTAGCGCTTCTAGATATGTCGGCCTGAGTCACCCCCGCGTCTGATTTATCCACTGCCTAACTTCCATCAAAGATCTCATTCCTCCTCTTCACTTAGAAGGTGTTTATACGAGGGTGGTTCAAATATGATCGAGACAAATACTCTGACACGTTTATTTATTATCGAAAAAATTTACAAAAATTTACAGTTTTTCTAGGTATTCCCCCTCACTAGCTACGCATTTTGTCCACCTTTCCGGAAGTTTTTTGATGCCGGTATCGAAGAATTCCTCGGAAAACTCGAACAGCCACGTGCGCACGAACTCCTCTACCTCGTCGTCGGTGTTGAATCTTTGACCTCCGAGGGCTTCTTTCAGTGGTCCAAACATGTGGTAGTCGCAGGGTGATAAATCTGGACTGTAGGGGAGGTGTTCCAGTACCTCCCACCCCAATTTCGATATTGTGTCGAGCGTGAGACGCGCGGTATGTGGGCGCGCGTTATCCTGGAGAAGAATCGTACTTCGTGCTGGGATGCTCTTCCGTTTCGAGCTATAAGCGGGTTTCACGTGTGTTTTCAGAAGGTTAGAGTAGTATGCAGCATTGATGGTACGTTGGGTGCGCAGGAAATCGACGTACAGCACGCCCCTCCGGTCCCAGAACACAGTACACATAACCTTACCCGCGGACCTCGTTGTCTTCGCTTTGACTGGCGCCCCTTCCTCCTTCTCCCTCCACTCTTTAGACTACACCTTGCTTTCGGGAGTGTGATAGTGTACCCATGTCTGTCTGGTGTGATGCTGGTTCGAGGTCGACGATCATGCGGTTTCGCGACCATCCTTGAATGATTTGGCCTATTTAAACACGGCAGCCCTACTCAGGCACTCACTACTGAACTGATTTCGCAAACGCAGCAAAATTTCCGTGTTTTTAACGCCTTCCCACACTAAAAAACTAATGACAATACGTTACGTAACGGCAGTCGGCACTTGACTTTCACTCATGGTCGTAGCACGCGCGTGAAACATGCGCTCCCGACGAAAACTATGCCACACTGTTCGTGAGGGACCCAGCTATCACATACTCAAGCCACGACCTTCAAAACATACATGCGCGCCATCTACAGCGTTTGTCTCGATCATATTTGAACCACCCTCGTAGCATTCCCTGTTCTTGCGGTAAAGTCTACACTATTACCTTCCCAACAATCGGAAACCCATCCTCGAAAATTCCACTTCGCACATGATCACACAACGGCAGGGTCAGGTGCCGGAACGGAGCTAACCACCGGAATAAAGGCAGTGAAATGTGTAGCGTGAAGGATTTTCGTACAAAAAATAAGGCTACAGAAACCAGTAGAACCAGTTTCAGTTCAAGCCTCAAGATAGCCCTGAAGATGCCACCTGTAAAGGTTGGCGAAACGTCGGCATCTAGTCGAGCTATTGTGACGCGGAATCCATCCGGAAGCCAAGATTTTCCAAGATTAGCTATCCGCGGAAGTCTACTATTTGTAATATTTGTTTGAAGAAGCTACTGTGTTCGCGAAACTATAAACACATTTATTTATTGAACAAGTGAAAATCGAACTTATAATAGTTAGTTTATTCAGGTTTAAAATGAATTTTCATCACGTAATGACTGATTCTTTTCAATTTTAATTTTCAATATACCTTAATGATATGCGCATATTTAAAGGTGCGATTCTACATGGAAAATTATGATAGTTTGCTTTATAATAAGCTATGGTCGAGAAACGTTTCGTTAGGAAAATGGAAAATTTTAAAGTTTAATACAAAAAAATTAATTAATATTTCGCAAAGGGCTTGAACTATTTCAGTGATATTCAGAACATATGTACGTGATATTCAATGAAGGCGCATGGTTTTTCAATATAGACGTAATTTTCACCTTCTTGAGAGGCGTGCGTACGAACACTGACTTCGTTATTTTTAAAGACAAAAATGGTACGGCAATGGTTTTTTCCCAAATAAAGATTAGTTTTGAATTCCCCGTTCAATTTGATAGATAAGTGCTATCCCGAGTTTTTTTCCTGCGATGCGCCGTGTTGTGTTGTGACAAATTAATGTAATTATTGCAGAATACAATTTTGCAATAAAGCTACTTGACCTGGAATATGTCACTAGCGTTATAATTTATCTGACATTTTCAAGTAACTTTCTGTTGTTTAAATCTGTTCACTGATTTGAAAATTTTGTTTTCACTATTTAGTGATAGTGAACTATTCAAGTCTGAAAATAACGAAAATGCATTAAGCGTATGGTCTCGCCAACAGTAATGCAGACCAAGTCAGACTTATTTATCATCAGAAATATCCCAATCGTGCTTTGCCAGATAGCCGAACCTTTTCTGATATTCATCGCTGTATTCTTGAAACTGGTAGTATCCGGAAAGGTACATCTGAAGGTAGACCTAGAAATATGAGAACATCGGAAATTGAGGAAGCGGTGCTGCTCGAAATTGAAGGACATTCTGAAATGAGTACGAGGAAGATTGGTAGAAACCTGAATATTTGCCACCGAATTGTTTGGAGAATTTTAGTGGATATTTTGTTATATCCATATCATATTTCAAGAGTACAGGCATTACTTCTCAGACATTTTCTAAGGCATGTGACCTTTTGTCGGTGTTTCATAATGTTGCACAAAATCCGCAATGTGAATCGTAGATTCTGTTGAGGGACGAAATGAATTTTCCAAGAAATGCCATTCAAATTTTCCACAACTATTCAAAAAAGGGACCAAAGATTCCCCTCCACACGTTTATATCAAATTCATGCTGAAAATGTCTCCCCTCAACAGCATGGGGATTTTCGTCAGCATAAGCATGTTCATTATGGATATTTATCACTTCACGTCTGGTAAAATATGATTCATTTGTGAAAAGAATTTTGTAGTGAAAATCCGTATCATCAAGTCTATTTTGTCGCAATGTCTACAATAAATCAAGCCGAAACTGCAGGTAAAAGTTCTGGACCAGATTGAACATGGAAGGGTTGAATCAATTACCACATTTGTTGTGTATTTGATACTTCAATTATTATAATCTTCCACCATATCCAGAATTCCTTCTTCTATATCCACAGGTTGTGTTTCACGACGTCGCCCAGCATTAACCATGTTGCAACTGGTCAGTTTCCCGGAGACGTATTCCAATATTTCTAAAAGTTTGATGATTTTGGGTTGGACGATGCGGGTAACTTTCACGATGCACGCACTTATATGGCAGTCTCCTGTACAAAACCCAATATTAATACCGTATCGGATATCGGTTTGATCATTGAAACTGTTTTGATTCGTATTATTATCAGAAACTACTCGCAACAATAATTCCGATAATGAGGTGCGCAAACTTTAAGAAGCTGATATGAGAATCATCGAAATTATTCTTGAATTAATTAGCCTTTCATATCAAATATTTTTCTTTAAGAACTATCAGAAATGTAAGACACTACTTATAGCAAAAATGATTCCCTTACTATGAACCTGAGAACACATATTCTCAACTTTGTCGAAAACGAACCGTCCTTGTAACTTGCACTGCTATTTGAGAAAATTCTATTATTTTTGTTAAGAATATAGTGGCGTAGAAGTTCTGCTCGGAACAAGTCGACGCCTCTGGATTATCTCATTCATCAACGCTATATTCAAATTTTGCATAGTGTAGCAAAGCTGCCTTATTAATTATCAATTATGATTCATTCAGATATCAAACATGTTGCTAAAATTCAAGCTGGTTTTAAGAACACCCATGAACGTAAATTGAAATAGGATATGCTGCCTTTTATTACGGACAAGTTGAGTACATGAGTTCATTTCTTAGTACGACCGTCTCATCACAAACTGATACAGTTTGTTCTTTGTATCTGTGGAACGGAAACGAAATGTATAATCTCTGAATCCTTGTCAAGGAAGGGTCATCATTATTTGTAAAATATCGACAAGGTTAACAGAAATGGTTCTGAAGAAAATAAGTGCTTTACAGTACATTGGTAGTTGAGATATATTTTTATGATCAATTTGAAACGGCAAATGGATCACTTGCTATGATTTAAACAAAGGGTTTTCACCCTGTCTTTTCCTTTGAAGCTACAATCTATTCACGTGACCATAACATAAGTAAGTGCAGGATGCAGTCGTTCCTTATTAAATATGTAATTAGAATATTGAGTTGATATGATTTTCATTCATACCTAAAGTCAAGGAAGTCTGAGTAAGTCATAAAATCAAGGTCCCTGTCAACAAAAATAGAAGCTAGTCAGCTCACTAGACTGGGGCAAGTCTATGATTTTTATTGATTAATACTTTAGTTATACTTAATATTTTAACTTTTAATCCATTTTCATAATTGTTTATTTTCTTATTATTATTGAATATTTCATATTTGTTTTGATTGAGAGTTTTTATACTTATCGTAATTTATACACTACCCTCGATCACACAGTGCTTAATTAATGCGTTAGTGTCTCAACCAGAGAAGAGTGAGCATTACATATATCTGTTGACCGTATTGTTGCCTGATTTGCCTAGCTAACGAGAAACCCGTGATGCTGGTCACTTCCTGGTTATCGGTACACGTACTGCAAGTTATATTGATATTAATTAATCAAGAGAGATGATATATAAGAATAAATTTGATAGAATAAGTAAATTTATAACCTTTAGTAAACAAAGTAAACCAAGGAAGGGCTCGTTATTACAATAGTTATGAGCTGATACCCTGTAAGTACCAAATTTTATTAGAATCATCAGAGTGTGAGAAAATTAGTAAGTAAAAATGTATTTTTATTCAACTTTGAGGCTATGGGCTGAACGGAACAACTTAGTATATAGGTACGTCTAGTTTAAACGACTCATTTTGATCCCATGAACATGTGGTACACGGAATATTGGAACATACTGTATACATTTATAATTATAATCATGATATAAATCTAATTGTTCTATCACATAACGCCACACTCGGATTAGTTGATCAATTTTGTAAGACTGGGAGTTATCATTTAAGAAAAACTATTCCCAGAAGCATCCAGACCTCAAATGAAATCGATTCTTCTATTGCTCTGGATGGTAGTTTACATATTTGTCTGTTTAATTTCATTTTATCTAAGGAACACACATATATCCTGACTCAAATAAACTCCACCTTCTTCGTTTTACCTCAGGTTACTATGTAACATTATTATATTCGTATCCAAAATGTTATGAATTTCCGTTTCAGTGAGCTATTCCGTACTTCAAAATACGTTTTACAACGTCCAGGTTCTGAGTGAAGGAGTTCATTTCGTTACTTTACGTTTCTACTTTTTGATAAGGCAGGAATAAATTTGCATCTGTATCTGCAAAATTGCCGTTATGGATATTTCATATTCTATAACCGATATTAATTTCGATGACATAATGTCCGTACACCCAATTTGAACAAATGAAACAAAACTTCCTCCAAAAGACTAACTGACTTCGATGAAGTCATTTGAAAACTAAATGATTCTAAATATTTCACCAGCTCGCTGGAAATCTATATCTATTGCTTAGAATTCGGATTTAATCAGGTTGTACATTAAAACCTTCCTGAGGGAGCAAGAAGGTGAACAACAATTTCATCAGAATCATTTTCGCAACAAATGATCATCATACTTTTATTTTATGAGGAAAACAACTCCACGTTCAACAGATTAAAACTTAACATAACCGAGCAACATTCTGTTGAAACCTGTCACAACACACAATGGAAATCCAGCAAATCAAGCTCAATATTCACTTTTTCATTCATAATATCCGTAATTAAGCATAATATGGGTAGACAGATATTATTTGTGAATTTTTTTAACAAAAGCAGAATATCACGCGATTGTATGGAAAAATTTAGCTCCACTAAATCCAAAATATTATTAGTAGAAGATAGGAAAATGAATGCATTAGCTTATTCATAAAGGGCTGTAACGTTCGGCTTTTAATCGACATGAACAATACAATTTTAGATTGTAATACAATCTGTCTCATTTTTCAGTTAAGTGTATTGAAATCTCAATAACTATACGTTAGGAGGTAGGTCAAATGAAGAAAGTTTTTCGAAAACTTAAATTTTCTCCAATTTTGAGATCTCACCCCCCTGACACAGTACAATTGCCAATAGTCATACGGTATTTATCTATAAGTTTATTGAAATAGACACAGGATATGTGAAATCAACATGCAATATTATGACAATTACTAATTATTGATCGGGGTGTAATATTGTATGATCGCGACCCGAATAAACAACGGAATGCTCAATATTTCAATGTACCAAAACCAGTATCAACAATTTTAAATGGTTTATTAGCTCACCCCAATATTTGACTGGTAATACACTAACTACAAACAATACGGATTGATAATAACGGTATTCGACATTTCCGAACTTTTTCGAGCAATTCAACGAGAAAAGAAACCGCTATCCCAGGCGGTGCATATCTTTTATAGTTTTCGTACGTTTTGGTCAGATCACCTAGGTAATTTCAACAATATTTTGCGCTCATGATCCTCCACTAATTCCTGGATGATTCTTATTATCGATTGTCCGTTTGTATGTAGTTAACGCTAACGTTCCACGCTTTCATTGCATGATTTATCGAGACGAATGAAAAATAGCAATAAGAGCTACGAATGCATATTTCCTATACACTTTCCTTTCAGTGTAATAATTATAATTATCCGAAATTTCGGAGCTCTGTTAATTTATGCGAGGTTCTGAAATGATCATTCTTAAGACACTTCAGTAGTTATAATTCTTTATACACTATTTCAATTGAATGAAATAAGGAATTCATATGAAACTAAGAGCATATTAGATGATGTATATTGCATGTTTCCTCCTAAAATCTATCTCCGACCTAACCAAAACTAAATAATTAGTTAAACTTTTGAGCTTCGTTGCAGCAATATTTTTCAAACATTAAAATCTTCATCTTCCTGCCTTGCAATATTCTACGATGTTCTTCCTTATCCTGATCGAAAAGAAGCTCGCAAGGAGAAGAACGACGACAAAGTTAAAAACTAAAAACATTCAGATTCAGATTCACCTTTAGAGAAGAGTGGGTAGAAAGTGGCAGCATTGGAGATTACTTAGATACTGGCGTTCATGAAACGACGAAGTATATTTCTTCTTGATAGGTTAACAATGAACTTAAAGAAAAGGGTGCTAACTTACAGGCATGTTGCTACAATAGTGAAATTGAATATGAAATATAATGCTTTAAAAGCCTACATCAACATAAAACAGCATTTGAACTCTTAGAAAATGATTTTCCTATAATTGGCAAACAATGATATTCTTGGAAGATTGGTGAATCTTGTTGTTGAAAACAGTTTTTCGTTTTAAGTTAATGCGCGTCTTACTTGATTCAAAATGTTTCCATCAACCCCACTAGATAACACTGTGTGAATTGATATTTCAATTGTTTAGATTTTTATTTCTGGGATACTTAAAAAAATTAAATCATAACTCTGGGCCTACAGAAAAAACTAGTATTGTAGAGACAAAGTGCCATCGATGATTTTATATCTCCCCAAATAACTGCAAGAAATGCAAATGAAGAAACTGGTATTTCTCATCTTGAAAATTAGAGGGAATTGATTTCTTGAAACCGGATCTTAGCAACTCACTGATTCCGCAACACTTACTTCAATTAGCCTACCTTTTAACTATTATAATTTCCGAGATCCCAATACACCAAACTAAAAAATGGAACCCACTGATGTAGAGGTAGTAATGAAGCGACAATATATTTTTCACAAAACTGTCACGTATTCCCACGTAAAATGAGGTCGATCAGTAAACGGTATAAATTGATGTGTGCGGTCAGAGGTTCCGTTAATTTTTTAGAAACAGAATACAGGCAGATATTCTATTTGATGAATACAGAATATGTATCATTTGTTCCATTTATTTTGAAATATGAAAATTATATACCATAATTAATGTAACAATTGAGAAATAAATGAATATTCCTTTATTTCTTGTTGGCTTCTGCCAGATTATAATGATTACAGCTGTTTCGCTCTCTCAGTCAATGGCATCACACTTTGTTTGGATTTCTTAGTAAGTGGGACATCTACTCGTAGATTGGTGTTAGATATTTTTTGTTCTCTCTAGCACTCTATTATTCGGTTATTGCATCTTCGATAGAAATGACCATTCATACATTGCAAACTTTCTCGCTCTGCTGATGAGTTCCATGAGATAGCGAAACGGCTGTCCAGAACTATTAGATGTAATGTTACGAATCGATCTAGACTAGACACTCCTCATCACCATAATTAATGAGTGAAGGAAATTAACTATTATTGCAGTGAAGCGAATAATATAAAAATGTTCTATTAGATTCATTTAAATTCACCATAATAGCCATAAATATGGCTAAGTATTGCGCTAAGTAAGGTTTTAGGGCTCCTGATTTTAGCAGCTCTACACGACGCTGACATAATTTTTGCCAATTATTATACCAAAGTTGGCGAAACGTCGGTATCAAATCGTTCTACTGTGGCGCGAAATCCATCTGGAACCCAAGAATTTTCAAGAATAGCTATCCGCACGAGTCTTATTCAAGTTATGTAAACTATATGCTTCGTGCCGCACATGTACACTTTTTGCACTAGTTACACAAATAACTATGTACATTGTTCTTATGTCACTTGTGTTATAGAAATTTGACGTTACTATTGTTTCGACAACTAGCGTTTCACGTTCAAAACGATACAAATGTATGAAGTTACTGAAGTACCTAATTAAGATATTTTAATGTGGAGGTGTACTAGGCAGTTGCAAGTAAGGAAGGCGGATTCCACAATCCTTAATATGATGCTTTCAGGTACCACAATCAGCACCCCCTAATGGGACGATCATGTGAGATCTATTGCAATAGCCGCTTCACAAAAAGTTTTCCATTCCGGGCCAATAGGTACTTTACATCCCAGCAGCTACTCATAATCTACAAAGCCCAGATTCGACCTGTCCTAGAGCACTGTTCTCAGGTTTGGAGTTCAGCTCCCACGCTGAAGCTTTTGGATTTTATCCAAAAGAGAGCTATTCATTTGATTGATAATGTCGCACTTACGACTTCATTTATCTCTCTAGATCATCGTAGAAAGTTGGGAGATCTCTACCCTAGTGAGGTTTTCCCCTATGCCTATTACCTCCAAACCTCCAAAAAAAATTAGAATGCCTATCTCCCAACATTCCACCGCTAACTCACACGACGTTCTTCGAACATTATAGGTTTCCCTCTCATGCAGTCAAAGTATAAAAAAAATTCTGTATAATACAAGTCTAATCGATCGTTTAAATTTTATTGTCGTTATTTGTTATAGCTTTAAAATTTTTACTGATCTATTCTGATCACGCAAACATTTACTTCATCTGAAAATGGAAAATAATGTCCTGTTTCTAAGATATCATTGAGGAAAGATGTGAAATTACACTTTATATCTTGTGAAAGTTTATTTAAATTGACAGGGATATATATGTTATGGAATGGTCTGTCACGGAAAGACAGAAGAAAATTGAGTTTTAAATTTTTTGTTTCAAATGCAAGTTAATGCAAGAACTTGAAATTTTGAAAATAATATACATTCGTGAAGAGGTAATTAAAAGGAGTATTTCTTAGTTTCACCAGTATGCTATTATATAAGGGGGTGAAATTAGGCACCATCATTTTATGTTAGAACAATTGTGTATTGTTGAAGTTGATGGATTCAAAATGTTATTCAAAATTCCTGTTTCATTTATTATGTTTTTTTTAGATTTTTTTTCATAGAGCGATTAGTTTTCGAACAAAAAAAATTACAAAAAAGCATTATTTTTAACGTTTATTGAATGAAATATGTGAATATGCGAGAAAATAGAAATGTGAAGAACATTTCCCACATAATCTTAAATCAAAATTTTTTTATAAGGAAGACCCTTCACAATTTTCAACAAGGAACTCCTCTTCAATTCTTTCGTATGAATTTAGAAGCAACCTATATTGAGAACTTCATACAGTTGTACCTGACATCAACATATTAGAGATTGTGATCCGATTTCCTGGAGAAAACACAAGCTAGCTGCATTTAATTCATTAAATTATTATATCCCTATCTCAAAAAGTTTGTCAGATCTTGATTTATTGCATCGACTCATCTCTGTCTTACTTGGATGATATAGTGGCTCTAGAGTGGAGAGGAAAGCGGTATGAGGCATACCACCATTCGCAGGAGACAGGACCGGAGGTCACTTCCAACAAATAGTTGAAACGGAGCAGAAACAGAAACAGATACCTGTGGAACACCGCTTTGATAGTTATTGTATCTGAAGAGACTTCGTCAACCAACACATGGAGTGATCTAACCGAGATAAAATAACTTGATAGTGAACGACAGGCTTGGAGTGGCAAACCATATAATGGAAAATTCCCAAGAAGGCTCTGGTGCCAACCTCAGTCGAATAATTTGGATATATCCAATGATACAGATAGAGATTTTCCATATTTTTCAATGAGGCCTGACATCTTAAATATGTTACGTAGGAAAGCAGATCTCCTGCTGATTTTTGGTGATAAAATCGTATTGTTATATGTTTACGACCTCGGAGCCCTCTAGATATTGGATAAGCTCGATAACAACATTATGCGGAGTTCCGTCTGACCCCATAGCTAATTTGATATCAAAATCGAGCAGAATGCACCTAATTGTGCACTGACGAAAGACAATTTCAGGCATATAATGGTTATCGATGGTAGCGATATTAGAAGGGTCCTTCCCTTGTGCATCCAAGGTACATTTTGGGGTAATAATGTGAGAAATTCTCATCCTTCGATGATCCTTCGAATCGCAATTACATGATCCATTGTATTTCGCTAAACTTATTATGGAGGCCAATTCATCCTTTCAAATGGAAATTTGTAAATGATTATCTATATGACTTTATATCCATATGAATGATATGCTTCAATAGCTACTACTCCTAACATTATCCGGTATTAACATTTACTTTTCAATTATATTTACAGGGATTGTCTTTGACGCTCACATATTCTAGCTTTTAATCAACTGCATTCTTTACTATGAAGGAAGTTATGGAGGCATGGAAATAATTCAGTTATAGACACAGTTTGCTCTAATTGGTTCGCAACGTTAATTAGTTCGTTAACGCAGCTGAACCATTTTCCAAACAGAAATTATTTTTGATATGATCTTCGATAAATCCATCTATCTAACTCAATAGATTGGAATGTTAACTGTTCATAGTATTTATGTTTATCCTATAATAGCTCCTCTTTATGTTCGATTTATGATAAACATGGTTTGATTTCGATGAGTAACATTTATTCATATCAATACTTGTAATTTAGAGATTAAAAAGTATAGAAGCCTCTTGAATTTCAAAACAATTTTATTGATAACACGAGTGTGGATTTGTAGTACATTATTATTATTTAACATGGTAATTCGTTCATGAATATTGTAATAACTTTTGTTTATATGGAAATGAATAAAACTCACCTAAACGACGTTATCTAGAGAGTAATAAACAACTTGATAACCATGTAGGCCGGAGTAGTTTCGACTTTGCCATGAAACAAATACTGAAAAGGGTTGCATGTCTTGAATACCAGACTTGAAGTGGCAAACTATATAATTGAAAATTCCCAAGAAGGCTCTGATGACAACCTCAGTCGAATAATTTGGATATATCCAATGATACAGATAGAGATTTTCCATATTTTTCAATGAGGCCTGACATCTTAAATATGTTACGTAGGAGAGCAGATCTCCTGCTGATTTCTGGTGATAAAATCGTATTGTCATATGTTCACGATCTCGGAGCTCTCTAGATATTGGATAAGCTCGATAACAACATTATGCGGAGTTCCGTCTGACCCCCATAGCTAATTTGATATCAAAATCAAGCAGAATGCACCTAATTGTGTACTGACGAAAGACAATTTCAGGCATATAATGGTTATTGATGGTAGCGATATTAGGAGGGTCCTTCCCTTGTGTATCCAAAGTAAATTTTGGGATAATAATGTGAGAAATTCTCATCCTTCGATGATCCTACGAATCGCAATTGCATGCTCCATTGTAGCTCGCTAAACTCATTATGGAGGCCAATTTATCCTTTCAAATGGAAATTTGTAGATGATTATCTATATGACTTTATATTCATATGAATGAAATGCTTCAATAGCTATTACTCCTAACATTATCCGGTATTAACATTTACTTTCCGATTATATTTAAAGGGATTGTTTTTGATGCTTACATATTCTAGCTTTTAATTACATAAATTTTTTACTATGAAGGAAGTCATGGAGCCATGAAAATAGTTCAGTTATAGGCACATATTGCTCTAATTGGTTCGCAACGTTAATTAGTTTGTTAACGTAGCTGAACCATTTTCCAAAATGAAATTGTTTTTGATACGATCTTCGATAAATTCATCTATCTAACTCAATAGATTGGAATGTTAACTGTTCATAGTATTTATGTTCATCCTATAATAGCTCCCCTTTATGTTCGATTTATGATAAACATGTTTTGATTTCGATGAGTAACATTTATTCATATCAATACTTGTAATTTAGAGATTAAAAAGTATAGAAGCCTCATGAATTTTAAAACAATTTTATTGATATCACGAGTGTGAATTTGTAGTACACCGTGATATAACATGGTAATTAGTTCATGAATATTGTAATAACGTTTGTTTATATGAAAATGAATAAAACTCACCTCATCGACGTTATCTAGGGAGTAATAAACAACTTGATAACCATGTAGGCCGGAGTAGTTTCGACTTTGCCATGAAACAAATACTGAAAAGGGCTGTATGTCTTGAATACCAAGCTTAACGACCAAAGGTTGATCGCAGAACTGCTCGGGGTCGAGTTCAAGAAATACGCGACCTCTCAATTCGAGCGGATGTTCGCAGCGTAATTCTAATGAACTAGTCCTTTTTACTAACTTCTGATGGTCACGGAGCCATTCCCACAATTCCTGGGAATCACAGCTACAAGAAAGTGGATTCTCTGGAAACAAGTAAAGGTGATTAGTTTATCGTCTTTAAAAGTTTAAAGTTAATAATTAGGGACTAATAATAAGTCTTTCATAGCTTTACGAAATAATACAATGAAGAACTTCTTCCGGAGATTAATGGATCGTTAATGGAATCTTGTACAAGGAACTTGAATGAAGAAATTCATAATTTCATTACTTCTGAACACCTAATTGCTTTCTTAAAAACTAATTTCAAAGTTTTAGTATTAGACTTGGAATGATACCAAAGAATTCTAATCTTGTGTTATTATAACATACTCCAGTTAGTTGAAAGTAATTAGGGAGGTCAGACCTCTGAATGCATATGGGAGGATGCGATGTACTTATGCTGAATACAAAACACACTGCTGAAATGAACTTATCTTAGAGGGGAAGCGCAGTATAGAGCCAGGTTCGCTTGTTGATTATACTAAGAGTGAGGAGTCCTCGCTTCATATGTGCTTTCGATGTAGACATTTCATTGTGATACATGTTTGTGCGGGGTTCATTCATGTAACGTATAGATCCTAAATACACAGGAGAAATTACAGTTTTTTATGAAAAAAAAAATCTCACTTTTATTTAATATTTAGACAATATAAACTTTGTTCTTTTGCATTACAAAAATTCGATTCCTTTCATTTGGTAGAAGAAATGTTATTTTATATTCTTCTGAATATCAGAATCGCGAAAATGCAGGATAAACGTGTAATAGGCTTTAACAGGCCTTCAAGAAACATATCCTCTAAAAATGCTCGGGTTACAAGAAGCATCGCTGCATCACAGGCGAAACAAATCTGGTAATACTTATATACTAACAGTGTCCACAACTGTTGATACACTATAACATTAATAAGTACGAAATAACCACCCTAATTCACTAAAAATACTATTAAGGTACCAAGGACGTTTCATCTACAAAATAGTCATCATCAGAGTAAAGTAAATAGTTGATAATGCCACAGGGGTTTCCCAATAGCTGTTTTGCTTAAACATTTCCATCCCTTCTAAATTACCTAGATATTTGTCTCTACTGTGTTTAAAAAATGATAAACTTTCTTGAGAGATATATTTAAAATATGCTCTGCTAATGCTTCAAATTTTCTACTATTATTCTTTCTTTTCATCGGAAGAGTTGGAATGTTCCTTCTAGTTTGACCCACATAGCATTTACTCACACTTTAGCTTGTTCTTCCATCTATAAATGAATTTTATTGCAAATTTAGAGAACAAATTATAGAATTTATTGGTTACTCAAGGATGATAAGTGAAACTTTTAAATTTCATTGAATCAATAAATTCCATAATTTGTTCTCTAAATTTGCAATAAAATCAGTGTATAGAAGCAAGAACAAGCTAAAATGCCGTTTAAGAAATAATTTTTCCGATTTTGACAAATCGGGAATTCACAAAATTATGTGTATGTGTGTCATTAACTAGGAAAATGTGCGTTACCATTTAATTTTTCCTACTAAACATGCTTATTTGGCATTATGCTGGATTCTCCAGGCATACTCGAAGGTCTAGGATTCACCTTTCCTTTCGTACTCCATCAAACTTAACTTGACAGTTTTACAGTCTTTTGAGTAAGAATTGAATAACATTTACTTTTATAGGCATTAAAATGTGTATTTTCCGATAACAATAATGATATCTAATCATTTTAAAATAGAATTTTTGCATATTTGCCTTTTTATCCATTTTTTAGCCCCCTCACTTTTATCCTAAAAGGCTATAACTCGGGAGGGGTGCCTTTACCAAAAAAAATTATGAACGGGGCATTCTAATTTGCACACACCACTATGTGGAACATCTACAAATATTGTGTAGGGGTATTTTCGACAGAACGATCGTTCAGTAACATTGAAAACTCTTTCGTTCCTCTGAAGAGCTCGATGAGGGAGCGAAACAGCTGCGCGAATGTATTAGCTTGTAGTGTTACTGATCGATCTAGACTAGAGAATATAGTGTATTTCTTCTTATACCGGAAGTCGTTACATCTCGAAATCGGGTTATCGGATTTAAGTTGGGGAGTTTGTTGAAATAACTTTAACCTTTGGTCCGTCATCCTAAATGATGTAACACGTGGAGGGAAAATTTGTAAGCCCCGCTAGACTTATTATCCTAGTTACATTGGTTAAGTAATCCAGTCGATTGTTGCTCATCCTATTTAGAGTCGATTCAATAATTTTGAGACAGTTGAAACGTTTTATCAGAAACATCAGATCAGAATAGATGGCGCACACAATGCAAATGTTTGAAACCCAATTTAGAGGAAGGGGAGATATTTACTGATTAAAATGAGTAAAATAGGGTCAAAAAAATGAATTTTTCGAGGGGGTTCGTTTATTGATAAAATTAACTGTGGAGAATTTATATTGAGCTCGCAACTAGGAACAATAACAGTAAGACTATAGGTCGATTTTCTCAAATTTTTTATATCTGAAGTGAATAACTCGATTCTGTAAACACAAATAGGTAGATCAAAATGTCCTATTCGAACCCAAAGGTTATGGGTATGACATATACTCTGAAAATAACCTATCGATTCTGTCAAGACGATTAGATATTTTGATGTAATTAACTTTTACTCTCTAAGATGGCGGCATCAAGATGGCGGACGAGTTTTGTGATTAAGGTTCGATTCTAGCCAAAATTGGTATATGTGGTTCTTGGGGTCGGAGATCTTAATTTTTATTTCGCTTTATACACTCTAGAATAACAGCTTATCGAAAAGTTTTTTTTACTTCTATTTTTATTTTCCGATATATTTTCTGTTCCTAGAACCATATACATATGATCCTCAGGAATGTCTGAAAACTAGTTTGCTAACAAAAGTGAGAGAAGTCACGTGATCAATTGATCACAGCGCGTAAAAATAATTTTCACCAGTTCCTACAACGAATGAATTCGATATTTTTGAAAATTTCATAGTACAAACATCTGAGACATTCCATTTTATGATTTCCTAATATTCATATAATACTGTAGAAAAAATACAAATCTTGGCTGTTTTCATTATTAGGTGATGGACAAGTATTTATCTTTGATCACAATTCGCAATCGTCGCTTTGAGCGAATAGAGGGCATGAGTTATTTTTCTATAGAAAGGTCAAGTAACATTACAGTATGAATTGAAAGTTGATTTATTTACCTTCTGTTCTCAGGCTCCTTATTTGAGTTTCCAAAGGTCGGAATGCGTTTAACGGTATGTTTTCCAAATAGTTTCTACTTAGGTCGAGTGTTCTTAGCTTCTTCAAGGGACGGAACGCGTCTCCCGACACCGAAGAAATCCAATTACCGTAAAGGTAGAGCTCTGCAAGATTATCTAGGTGTTGAAATGTACTTTTGCTTATCCTAGCGATCTGATTGTAAGAAATATCCAGTATTTGCAGCGATTTCAAATCTATCGGAAATTCCTCAAGTTCTTTCAGCTTATTGTGGGTGAGATTTAAAATTCGCAAATGGTTTAAGCCTTGCAATCTTTCCTGCGGTAAAAGTTCCAGTTCATTGATACCCAAATCTAATGTTTGTAAATGAGGCAGAGCGCCAAAAGCGCCAGGCGATATCCGCGAAATGCGATTCTTTCCTAAATAAACGTGCAGCAGAGCCGGAAAGGTTTCGAAGTCTTTACTCGTTACGATCGTGAGATTCGTCAAACTTATGTGTATTTCCTCCAGAGATGGATATCGGTGGGATGACGCAATGTCGTGTATACGTACTAGTGGATTTCCGGTTAAATTTAACCAGCCTAGGCCTGGTAGGGTGTTTTCCGAAAGTGCGGAAGTGGGAATTTGATGGAATCTGTTACGTGATAAATCCATCCGTCTTAGTATGGGGGAATGTAGGAAGAAGTTGGCAGGTAAACCAACCAAAGAATTGTCACTCAAGTCAACAGAAAGTAATTGGGTTAAATTTCCAGAGGCAAAACCAGACAACGATGAGATTAAATTACTTTTTAAATCGAGTTCTTTCAGATTTGGTAGTCCATTGAGACGAGATATTTCGATATTAGTAATTCTATTGAATGACAAAGATATACTATCCATCGTCGATATATTCAGTAACGCTTTATAAGGAAGTTCTTTGAACATATTTCCAGATAATTTCAATTCCTTCAAAACGTTCAAAGTCAGGAATACTCCGTGTTTTAATTCGTCTAGAAAATTATTGCTCAAATCGATTTTGAGGAGATTCTTATTTTTCATGAATATATTAACAGGTAATTTGATGATTCCACATCGATCCATGTTTATAACTTGCAGAGAGGGTAATCCGTTCAACGATGTTCCAGATAAATCACTGAAATTATTATTAGAAAGTTTTAATACTCGTAGTCCGGGTATATCTAAATGTTCTAAGTCACTTGAAGTCAACTTGTTTTGAATCAGATTAAGCTCATTCAAGTTATTAAGACCTTTGAACGCTCCCACGTCTATTTTAGATATAGAACAATTGATAAGATTGAGTATTCTAATAGGCAATCCTTCCTGGAAAATCGCATCGTGTAAAATAGCCAAAGGATTATATGACAAGTCTAGAATTCTCAATTTCTTCAGATTCGCAAGAGCTCTCGGTTTCACTGTTCTTATAACATTACGCGATAAATTAATCTCTTCTAGTTCATGAAGTTCGGCGAACGTTTTCGCTGTAATTTCTGGCAAGGAATTCATGCTCAAGTCGATGAATTGTAGAGCTTGCATCGGTTCGAAAGCGTGTTCTTCTATGTACGAGATGCTGTTGTTTGTTAAGTAGATTCTTTCAATGAGAAGCAGGTCTCTGAAAAGCGCACGGTCCAATCGTTTTAATCTATTATGACCCAACCACATTATGAGCACGCTCGACTGTCCCCTGAGAGTATCATTGTGCAAAGACGTTATACTGTTTGAATCCAATTGTATGGAGACTAGAGAAGGAGATTCGTGCATGAACACATCTCCCAATTCCGAAATAACGTTTCCTTGTAAGTTAACATGTTGTAAACTTTGTAAACTGCGGAAAGCTCCCGAGTCTATGGACGCAAGCTGATTATTCTGCAAATGTAATTCCAGCAGCGAAGGTAACGGGTCGAACACTCCTCGTGTAATTGTCTGTAGTTGGTTATTGTGGAGGCGAATTTCTTTCAAATTCAATGTTTTGTCGAATATGCCCGGCTCCAACTCGGTGATCCAGTTGCTATCCAGGCTTAACGATGTGAGATTGCGGTTTAGTTGAAATAAATCCCTAGGAATGTGCGGCACAAAGTTAGAACTCAAATGCAATTGTGCTAGATTGACAAGCGTTTCCAGGGCATTCGGATCGATGCGACGAATCGCATTTTGCTGTAAGTAAATCACAGTTAAATTTGAGGAGTCCGTGAAAGCATCTGAAGGTATTTCTAGGATGTTATTTTCGGACAGGAATAACTCTTTCAAGTCGGGTAGATACGCAAATACACCGCTGATGTGATGAACGTGATTATGGCTCAAATCGATTGATCGAAGTTTCTTGTTGTATTCGAATGTCATTGGTTCTAAAAAGACCACTTTATTGCGACTCAAATCCAGCGATTCCAAATTAATCAGAGAAATGAAAGTGGCGGGATGTATACTCTCTATCCTATTGTAATATAACGATAACGATTTAACGGACGGACATGGTCTGAAGTAGTTCTCAGTTAAAACATCGAAGTTGTTAGAGCTAAGATCGAGAAATAATAATGAATTGAGCCGAGAATATCCATCATCTGGTATCGAATTTATTTCATTCCAAGCTAACCGTAGCAAACGTAAGCGGTCCAGTCGTCTTAAAGCTAGCATAGGAAAATTTTGGATCTTATTTTCAGCCATATCTAATTCGGAAAGGTAATTTTCTAACCCGGCAAATGCATATTCTGATACTTTCTGCACTTGATTACCTTTCATATTCAGTTTAATCAAATGTAAACCGTGGAAGCTGTAACTAGGCAAGTCGTATATCTCATTTGACTCCATATCTAGAGCCAGAAGTTTTATCAGTCCTTTGAATGCCTTCTCCGGAATATCTTTAAGTTTGCCGGAGACTAAACTCAACGATTCCAAGTCTTTCTTAAGCATAACTAAACAGTCATCCTGTAATTCGTTCAAGTTAGATTGTGAAATTTGAAGATGCTTGATGATCGTATTATTAGGAAAAAGATCTCGCGTTAACTTGGTGATAGATTTATCCAATTCGTAAACACTTAGCGATTGTATGGGACCGGAAATTATCTGAAGAACTGAGCGTAATGAATTTGCTGTTGCTGCCGGACATTCTAGAAAAATTCCATCTTCGAAGTGGAAACATGGGCATGAAGGATTTGCTGCTATGCTTGGACACCTGTTCTCATCGGCCAATGTGGCTATACTGACAAGGCCAAGAAGGCTTCCAAAGAATATTATTGTTGCGCCATCGCGCGCCATCATGACATTTTCCTACGCATTATGCTGATCTTGTATGGCCTGCTGTTCTTATCTGAAAACAAAAGAAATCATCAATGCAAGTTCTGGAAGGTGCTATATTGGGAGCTATAATTATCACACATATTCCTAATCTATTGAAAAGAGTCAATTAAAAATTTTATCTTTTAGACTGCGTTTTGATGGCAATATTTAAATTCTGGTTAGAGACAAAGTTATTGTTTTTGAAATTGGACCAAATTATCTAATTAATATTTTCATAGAGACAAATTTATGATTATTATCATTTATCATTCATAAATTTGGGGTATAGTGTAGATACCGTTGTTTATTTTCTGGAAATTAAATTATTCCTGGTATTATTATAACCATTATTCATCATTCTGAACATCTTTTTCTGTGTAATTGGAAAACCTTATGTATCATAGAATTATAAGCACTATCTCAGCTGAAGTGTTAAGTGGAACAAAATTTTTATTTGAAAATTTGAACCACGTCACACTACTTTCTTAAAGTTGTATAATAGATGAACACAACTCTGTAGACTTTTTAAGAAGTATTATGTACTCTGTTGGTTGTCAATCAGTGTTCCGTAAAGTATCATAAGCGTATGCCATAAGTTTGATTGTTTGTCAATGGGTTTGACAGTTCACATCAGCAAAATATAATAATGTGATTTTTTCTGAAAATACAGTAATAAGAAATAAGGATTATGAAATGTATGAATATCGTAACTTGTAAGCCCATCATATTCCAATTAATGGCAATGTGCGTTCAATGTTTCATTTTCATAGATTAACACATACCGCTGCAGACAATAATAATTACGTGCATTCTATTTATCCAAAGGCTGCATTGATTTGCTTTATGTAATATTGATTTCTACTGCAAGAAGGCGATCAGCGTAGAGGTCTCATGGATTTATTGAATGTATCTACAAAGAGAATTCGGTACTTGAGGAAATATAAACAAGAACGGTTGAAACAACTTAACATCAAATTTTCAATGGGCCACAATTCCGTGCACATATATTGCAAGATATAAAGCTGACAAATATTTATATTTTTTGGATGGTTTTGGTGCTCACTTGTTGAAAATTCATATCTATGGTTTTATAAAAATACACTTGTAATAAATTTTCACAAATTTCGGTTTTATTCAACAAAACGTGACATGTTTCACCACACGGTGGCTTTATCAAACGATTGTTTTACAAACCATGGTTTATTCCTTAAATATTAAAATTAAGAAAAAGAAGGAGGGGATGAGTGAGGTACGTGTACAGTAGGGTAAGAGTTACTTACAAATAAATTTAATAATGGAGAATTGGTAAAGTCTTCCTGTTCATTTAAATATTTCCTGTATTTTTAAACTTATTAATTTCAATTCCTATAAGTTGTTTAATACCTTACTTTTAACTTATGTAGGATCTCAAAATCATCTTTGAAATGATGATCAGCTCCTTTATTATGGCTCACAACTTTGGAATCTCATTTGTTCAAACTAATATGTTCTTTAATTCTAGTTTTGAAAGATTTCCCTATCTGACCTATGTAGAATTTATCATCATCTTCACACTCTATCTTGTATACTCCTAATTCTTTATTTTTTTCATTCTTATCTTTGTTGTTTTTAATATATTTGCCTACTTATTATAAATAACGAATATTATTTTGGCACATGAGGGTTCATAATGGTTAATTTAAATGAATCTTTATTCTCAATGGGCGGTTACTCCGACGCTCCGTCTACGAGTTTATAACAAAAATGACCACAAATCTTAAAACAACATTGTAAATTTGAACCGTAATTTGGCATAAAAATTTCTAATGTTCTGGTCAGCAAAATTAAAGATTTTACCTTACCACCCAATAGTAAATTTATATCGTTTGATGTGACTAACTTCTTTCCTAGTATACCTCCGGGGGAAACATTACTGATAATCTTGGAAAAAAAAACCATACAAACATTGTTATAATACAAGAAATATTACGAACTCTCGAATTATGTCTTTCTTAGAATTATTTTCAATTCAATAACAATATGTACACTACTCAAGAATGAATAGTAATGGGAAACTCATTAAGTCCTTATCTGCCCGAAATATTTATGAATGAATTAGAACAAACATCCTATTAAAAAGATTAGTTTATTGGTATGTTGACGATATACTAACATGCTTTAATGGAACACAAACACAATTAGATTCTTTCATTCAACATTTAAATACACTTCAAAATTAAATTCACGGTTGAAGTAGAACAATCGAACTATTAACTTTCTGCATAGCTTACCATAGCTGAATTAAATAGTAAACTTTCCTTTTCAATATATCATAAGCCTTCACATACGGACATTATTCTCCACAAACATTCAGATCACCCCATACAACATAAACTGGCTGCTCTTCAAAACATGATACATAGACTTGTCGCTATCCCCATGTCAGAATTAAATTATCATAAGGAATGTTCAATCATAACACAGATAGCAACTGATAAAGACTATAACGAAAAATTTGTGATTGATTTACTTCAGAAAAAAGATTATAATGAAGCAATGACATTAGGTTACCCTAGTACAGTTGAGACTCATAATTATTGATCAATAATGTATGTAGGTGAACTTTCTGATAACGTATGCAATTCGCTTAAAAAACACAATGTTAGCACATCTTTTAGAACAAATGTTACGGTATGCAAATATATTGGAAACAACAAAGATAAGAATTAAAAAGATCAAGAATCAGAAGTATACAAGGTAGCATGTGAAGATCGTGATAAATTCTATATACGCCAGACAGGAAGATCTTTCAAAACTAGAATTTAAGAACAATTTGAGAAATTTGAAATTAATATAAGTTTAAAAATACAGGAAATGATTTAAATGAACAGAAAGACTTTACCAATTCTCCAGTATTAAATCTATTTATAAGTAACTATTCTACTGTACACGTACCTCACTCATCCCCTCTTCCTCAATCTTAATTTTGATATTCAAGGAATAAACTATAGTTTGTTTGATGAAGTCACTGTGTGGTGAAACATGTCACGTTTTGTTTGATAAAAAAAACGAAGTTTGTGAAGTGTATTTTTATAAAACCAGAATATTTATGATAGTTCTATTGAAAAATAAAGAATCAGGATGTTATCCTTGGATGAGTATTGTTACAGTTATACTCATACCTACACTATCAATTCGAAACCGATTCAACTTGAGATGAATGTATGTGAATAATTGATCTTTGGCGGGGTATCGAATTACATATTTTTATCAACGATATACTTTCCTTTCAGAGGTTTGTATTCACAAGAATATAACACTGTGACAGGACCTCAGTAGTGCAATTTGTCAACAAACTGAACTAAACATCCAGGGATGTCGGTTCAAATCACACCTATAGAATTTTTACATTTGTTTATTTTGACAATCTTATGTTAAGTAGTTCAAGTTATCTCCTCAATTTAGAAAATTTGAGCTATATCTCTTAATATACTTACCCGACATTGTGGCCCATTAGGCAAAGAAACTTTGAGCTTGCTTATATGATATATACATATAATATACATAGGAGAGTTGAGCTCAATTCATAACTACTGATAAATAGTTGTTAATTTATTCGTATCTCAGACGAAAACAAACATGAATTCCGGGAGATAGCTTGCAATATATTATAACACAAAACAGTCTGACTGAAATGGAAATTTTTGTTTCAAAATAATATACTGTGCATTCAGTTGTTTTGAGGCGAGATGTAGTTACTATTGTTCACGAACTCAATTAGCAAGATGTATATCCGGCTAACTTAATAATTGCCACTGGAGAAGAGTAATGAATTAACCAGATGTGGCTAATAGAGTCAATATGTTATTTCGTTACATAAGTTATTAATTTTATTTCATATGCATGTCACGTACTCTCTCAACTCAGCTGACCCTGTCGGATTACTCCAGCCGGTCAAGTTCCTGCCTCGTTTAAAGGATAATGGATTATATCGCCCTGTTCCGGAAATCGTATTATCTTTTATTTTGATATATTTGATAAAACTTTTCAGAACTTGGAATATAGAAATTTCCATGGATATTATGCAATACTGTATTTAGATTGAAAAAAAAACGGTTATTTATATGACATTTATGTAAGCGGCGTGTAAAATTTGAGAGAGAGAGAGATAGTTTTGAAATGATTATGATTTGATTATTTGTAGTGATAATTTCATGAACTTGCATGTCTCTTGATATACATTTCTTATTAAGTTCAAGTCATTTATTAGAAACATATACGTTTTGCAAGAAATACAATTATACTTCTACCCCACCATGCATAAAAACAAAATAACTGTAATTTATATGAGATATTTACACAAAATTGAAGATATTTAAGATAGTTTTGAAATAACCGTTTCTGAAATTGACAATTTCAGATAGCATCTTCATAACGAGTCAGAAATTGGCACCGAACCAGAAGAATGCTTGTACCAGAAAAAATATTAACGAGCCGTTGAATTATCCGGTTATAAATATCTGGCTAGAACATGTAAGTCTTCAACTTGTCCGGAGAATGTCACTAGTTATTGTTGTTGGCCGGAAGATAAACCATGTATGATTGGCTGATTCCTCGGGTACCTTCTTTTTTTGAATTCCAGATTTTCTAAAAGAACATTGTTTCTTTATTCCAGGACAACTGTATTCAACAAATTCACAAAATTTATCATTGAAGAATATTTTCATGAGTGTATATATTCATAAACGATAGGATAATTCTAAAACATGCTTCTTCTTTTGAAATATATAATAGAAATTGGGCGAACAAAGTCTCATGTATATCGGCTTGACCTCACATGGCCATCACGTGTCTTTTGTACCTCACATTATAATACCGACCCCCAAGCTTATTCCCCCAGAATTTCTCATCTTCTACTATTGGAAAACTCAGTTGCTTATGGTTTCCTACATATTATAGTATTCTTCAAGTGGTTATACGAACATGTCCACGTTTCCCCTATTATTTTTTTCCGGAAGAAACAACTAGATAATATACACTGTAAGCCTTTTCGATCGATCACCATCATAACCTACACCCGGTTTCATGTCTATTAGGGTTGAGTGAGGCGAATGAACGAATGGCTATATAGAGTTATAATATACGATCTTCTTAAATAATATTGTAGAGTGTAGGGGAAACTCGGACAAAAACAGCAAAAAGAACCACTCAAATGTGTACTAGTGTAATATTCATTCGAGGTTGGCCGTTGGCATCAGTCAGATAATTTTCCACAGATTATGTCAAGTTAATTTACGACTATGTGCTTTCACTACTCCAGGATAAAGTTCATTGTCAACTTGCGGCGGTGTAAGAAACCCACTAGCCGGAACCTCAAATGTTTCCTCCCTTTGACATCGCTTTGCTTTTTGGGCAGAAGAATACGGGTTAGAACGGTCACGACTATTTTGCCCACACAGTTAAATTAAGAAAATCTGAGTTATACAATATCTTTTCTGTAGATGGTGTATCGTTATAAAAAAAAACTGATCGTGGTAAAGATTGAACAGAAGTAGACATGGCTAGATCCATATATCGAATCAACAGCAAGGAAGTTTTATGAGACAAGCTGCAAGACAACTCAATATTAAGTTTCATAGTTTACAGAAGCATGTAAGGAAACCATTGCAAAAAGAGTTCTCGACGATTCAAACCAGTTTGTTCAGAATCTGCAGAAGGTGAGTTCGGAGAACATATTAGATCGCGAAAAAGTAATAATTATTTAAACCAATGTCGATCGAATGAAACTGTTGGGCATTAATGGTCAATCAAAATTAATTCGAATACCGCTTCAAATTTGAAATTTTGTTCATTTTCGTGGCGCAAACTTCAAGCAGCGAATGTATGTTACGTTTACGTTCAATTTAAATTAATTTAAAATCTTAACAGTAGAATACAACCAAAAAACAAGAGAAGTTCTTGAGATTGAGTACACAATATAACAAAAAATAGTATTAATGACCGATCAGACATCAAAGGTCTAAAAAATATTTATAGTATCATAATGTAAGAATTTAAAACAATATAAAATCATAACAGATGGTGAGTTTGAGATTATTCAGCGGAATAGTTAATAATATATAAATTCTCGAAAAATAGGTCACACTAACACATTACTTATTACTTTCGTTTTTACGTATGTTCCGGTCTCACGACCACTATCAAAAGACGTATTAATTATATAAAACAGGATTCCTTAAGACTAACAGTATCAAGCACTAAGCGTCATCATCGCATTAATTGGAATTAAAAATGCACACGTCGCCGAAATGAACAGTAACACGAGTAATCGAAATTGTAGCACATTAATGTTTCAAGTATATGAATATGTATCAAGAATTCACTGTTAAGCTATTTTCTCATAGTATTTGTAGACATTTATGGACATGCAATGTTTGAATACGACTGAAACCAAAAAATATAACGTTTAAGTATCCACTTTCTTACCAGATGTTAAAGATTTATGAGGTAATAGAAAAAGGTTGTCAGATTTTATTAAAAATATTGCTATTTGAGCATTCTATCTAAAATGTATTTCATCATTATAAAACGCATATAGGACTTTGCAAGGGTTTTAATTAATTAAATTAGTATAAATTTGACTTAATGATTGAACGTATGCTCTATGGCTCAGCGACTTGGGCTCACGGTTTATGTGAAGCATCTCCAGAATAGATCTTATCGCAATCTGAACAATTCTATTTACTTACAAATATAGAAGAAATATCTAGTAATACTTATATACTGAGAAATTTGCATAGACTTGTTTCTGCTGGAATCCTTTGTGCAACTTACTTTGCCATGATTCATACATATCTTTTATATGATATTACGCTATGGCTCACTTATATTCTGCTAAACTTGTATCTATTCGGGTCAAATTAGACGGAAAAAGTATAAAAGCTGGGAAAATTTGCGGGCAACTCCGATCGACTCCGGGTTTTTTGCAAAATTTTTCTAAACGGATTTACAATATGCTCGAAAAAAAACTAATATGTGCTTTTCCATTTTTCAATTGTTATAGAGGAATGTAGAGGAAAAGGGCCAATTTTGGAAATTTTGCAATTTTCAACGAAAATGGCTAGAAAACTGTACTCGGGGGTTTTCGAGGTGACTGGTAACAAATATTTTTAGATTGTTGGAAGATTTATATTCTATGAAGTAACATTCAAATTACCGCGCTTCAATTCTGAATTTGATGGGACTATAATATATATAGAAATTCTAGAAAGGTATGGGTCAAGAGATTATCTAGTAATAATGGAGTGTGTATGCGTGAAGATAATATGGTGGCGTGACCGTCTATATGACAGCTGCTCAAAAAAAGATGAAGGGGAAATGTGAAAGAAAGACGCATGGTAATGGTGAAGAGTAACGAGGGATCACTTTCTATAATGGAATCATATCAAGATCATCTCGGGGAGACGCATACTTTCAAAATCGTTGATTGAGCACGTGGCTGTTGAATTTTATTGTGTTTATTGTGTAATTGTGTTTATTGTGTACGACATTTTTTTCAACTTATTATTTTTGGAATAATTAATTAATAATTAATTATTCATCCACAAATTAATTTTTTTTTTCATAGATTTCAATTTGCGTTTGGACAATATTACGAGTGGGCATTACCAGCCATTGTTGGCATGATTTCGAAATCTTAGAAATTTACTAATTTTTTGGCCATTTTCCTCTATATTCCTCAATAACAATTGAAAAATGGAAAATCACATATTAGTTTTTTTTCGGGAATGTTGTAAATCCTTTCAGGAAAATTTTGCAAAAAATACGGAGTCGATCGGAGTTGCCCGCAAATTTTCCCAGCTTTTCTGCTAATATGACTCGACTAATCCGCTGCTCAAAAGAAAGTTATAAGAATTACTAGCGGACCCGACAGACGTTGTCCTGCACGACGGTTCTGGACCAATTCTGAATTCCGAGTCTGTCGACGAATATTTCCTCCACGTCCACGAATACGTGGCATTGTTTGTACGTAACTTATATGTGAATATAATACACTCAATATTCACTGAAATGCGACACCTGAAATATCAAAAGATATCGTACAAAAAAATTAAAATGTCAAAATAACGAAACACACTTAATGTAATACACTCAAATTAAAATGTCGTAAAATAAAAGAAATCCTATGCACGTAACTTATATCTGAATATAATACGCTCAATATTTACGTGAATGCGATACATGTAATATCAGAACACAGGGTACAAAAAAATCAAATGCATTGGATGAATACATACACAAAATGAATGAAATGAATGAATGAATAAATGCATACATAAAAATTCATTGAAGTCGATCCAGCCGCTTAGTTGCAGTATAGATGAATAACCTAAGATACCGACTGCAGCGCCATCATCTGCTAGGGCGCCACCCAAATGCATACAAAAAAATTTATTCAAATCCAGCTATATAGATAAATAACCTAGATACCGACTGCAGCGCCATCTGCCGTGCTGATTTGTGAATCTGAACCATCCAGGGCGCCAATCAAACGCATACAAAAATATTCATTCTAATCGGTTCAGCTATATAGATAAATAACCTGGATATCAACTGCAGCGCCATCTACTGGGCTGATTTGTGAATCTGAAACAACCAGGGCACCACCCAAATGCATTCAAAAAAAGTCATTCAAATCGGTTCAGCCGTACAGTACATACGTACAGTAGAATTATATATATAAAGATATCCAATCTACACTACAAAGAAGATTGCAAAAAATCCTTTATCATTCTTAAAATCATGACAGTTGCATCAGTAAATATCTATGAATCTCTAATATTAGCTCATGTGCAGAAAGACAAACATCACAATATACACGATCACTATATAAGGCATTCACATAGCATTTATGTAGCCCGATCCTATATAACCATCTTCCGATCATGGTAAGGTCCTTGTCAAGGATTAGTTTACGCAAATAGATAAAAGCATTTCTCATCGAAAAATGTTAATACACACAAGATATCTAAGTAAGCCTTTAAATATTTGTATAAATTCAGGATAACCTCACATGTGATTTTTTTCTTAATTTGTTCAGTATATTTGTATTTTCAACTCCTTATATAAGCATTTTAATTGATTTGTATTGTTACTTTTACAACTATTTTTATGTTTGTTCCGTGTACATTTGAACATTTATCACGTGTATTTGTAATCTCACCTCATTCGATTGATTTTTATTTGTACTAGTTGCGCTCAGCAACATTATCTAACATATTTGACATCTGAAAGGATAGTAGATCAAACGATTCGATGCTCCACTGGAGATCAACTATTCTCGCTCTAAAGTTCAATCGTTTTGAATTGAGGAGTGTAGGTATGAGTATTACTATGATTGGCAATTACTCCGACAGTACTCATTCAATGACAGCATCTCGTTTCTTATATAGTTCAATAGAGCTGACGAGACCAAAGAAGTGTGATCGGTAAACACACTGAAATAGGCATCGATGAATGTGGGTTAGAATCCCGCATATGGTTCAGTATTTTATGTTTTTCATCTTCATAATTATAACGTTTTCGAAGAATAAAAAATGTACGAGCCGCTATAGCAAATATTCACAATTGATTAATTATTGTATTGTAGTACACTTCAGCAATGCCTTCCATTGAAATAGGTTAAGCACATGCAACCTTTTAACTCTTTGAGGGTATCTCTTCAGGAGAAATTTCAATATATTTTTGTATACAATGTTTTTGCACTATTGGAAAATTTGTTAATAGAATATTGAGATCTTGTAATTACCTGACAAGTATGCACTAATGATGACTCTGTGAGGGTCGAAAGTGCTTTGCTATGATTTTATAAATAAAATTTCTGCACGAAATACAAATTTCTTCCTTTTCATCACCAAAATTATAACATGGGCATCTCGCATTCCGTGGTTCTTGTTTACTAGTCACACATGTTAATGTCATATGTTAAACAAAAATGAAGTTTCAGAGCTGAGTGCACATATCAAATCAAACGATAAGGAAGAATTTTGTATTTCGTGCAGAAATTTTATCTATAAAATCATAGCAAAGCACTTTCGACTCTCAATCATCATCAGTGCATATTACTAGCATGATAAAAAAAAGATGATAACGCCATCTGCAGTCATTCTAAGATTGAACTTTCGAATTCTGTGGTTCCTATTCACTTGTCATTTATGTCAAAGTCATATTTTTTCCATTCAGCAATGACTGCCATTGAAATAGGTTAAGCACGTGCAACCTTTTTCTGTTGTATACAATGTGTTTGTACTCCTGTAATTATCTGACAGGTAAGTAACCTCAAAAATCAAGAAGAAATTTCAAAAATCTCTAATTAAATTTAATTTTTCCTTCAACTCACTTATAGTTATGCCCCGTTACTGGTTACTGATAATGACTCTTTGAGAATCGAAAAGGCTTAAATTTCTGCACGAAACACAAAATTCTTCTTTATCATTCAATTTGAAACGTGCACTCTGAAACTTCAGTTCATTGTATTGTTGATTTTATAGAAACCACCATTGTATAAAAGATATGATTCATTTCACTACCTAATTGGGCATATTCTACAATAGTATAAATGATAATAAAGATTCTTGACCCAGTATGAATTATATACAAAAATTCTCGGGAAATAGGTCACATTAACACTTTGTTTTAAATTTTCGTCTTCGGCAAGATGAAAATTTAAAACAAAGTGTTAATGTGACCTATTTCCCGAGAATTTTTATATACAATTCATACTGGGTCAAGAATCTTTATTATTATTTCGGCTGGGATATAAGCCTTAATATGGAAGGAACAACCACCTATCCTAGAGTTTTGAACCAATACGGAAAGTTAATGAAAATATTAGCAATAAGACGAAAATTTAAAACAAAATGTTAATGTGACCTATTTCCCGAGAATTTTTATATATTATTATAGTATAAATGTGAATTAGTTATTTATACTACCTACTGTAATTCTTTTACAGGTATTTAGAGAGTATTCTCTGCATTCTTCATATTCGTTTGCAATACTATTTGGTGCAATCAATATATTCCCTAATATGTAAATCAAATGGAGATGTAAGTTATTAGGGAAGATATTTCGGTTGAATTAGTTCGCTCACATTACCACAACACACGAAGAAACGTATGAGGAAAAACTGGTTTTCAGATCAGCAATAAATAATAAGAAGTATGCGATTCTTATTGCTGTACCTGTTGTGTTCGTTACTATCAGTGTCACAAACAGTGGTGGATTCGTAAATTCGACCCTAGCGGCTTTACAAGTCGTTCAGTTTCAATCCGTTACTGAGGCGAAGAATCGATCAGCTTCTTCCCGTTTTTAATGTTTACAAATAGCACATTTAAGTAGAACCGACTGTCTGTTTGTCCTGACACTGTTCCAAATCGTTTGTGCTATCAAACTGAATTCATTGGATCAAGTTCACCATAGAAACTTCAAGGCAAGCACTGTGCTCACAACTAAAAAAATGGTGAGCTGAACTGCCAATTTCGATTTTTGTCTGCACATAAGGAGGACTTGTAAATGCAAAAGATTGGTTTGAGTTTCGTAATGGTACGAAGAGCGTCGAAATTGAAGTCACAATTATTATTGTTCATGTAAAATTCTTATTCTAATTATTGATCTAAACGTAAAGATAAATCTTTCTACAGTGAAAACAAATTATTATAAGATTTTCGGAAGAAGTTATCATTCAAAAAAGAAATCATTCGGTTTTTCATTACGAGAAAGAATATTATACCCTCACCCTCAAAATATATACATGTTATAATTTCTATTGTAATCATAATTGCTTAGTTGTGCTCTTTTATACGTAATCATTCTGAATTAATTCAAAATAGAATGTACAGCAATATCATTAAATATGGTATAAAGACTGAAAAAAAAACATGTTAAATGAAAAAAATGTTTCATTGAGAAGTAAATTTGGAAAGCTGTGATCTTTCTTCAGTTTGTTTGGCATAATTCGCTTTCGGACACTTCTGCGTATCAAATTTATGATTCTAGGAACAGAAAATGTGTTGGGAATGACTCAGAAACAGCTAAGACGTTGAATAATATTCAATGCTACATTGAAATTTCATCCTAGAATACCCGAAAAGGGCGAATAGTGTGGTTGTTAGACTCTCGCGGTGTCTGTAATATTGAAATTTAATTTGATGATGGTCAGGATGATGAGGAAATGTTCGGCTTGAAGTGGAGTTTCATGGAGACTGGATCAGTTATAGAGCAATCCAAATTTAATATTTGAATCCACAATGTCGTCGAAGGTAATGTTCCAATCCAAAATTATTAAGTAGTACTCCTGCAAGAAACCATTACCAACGTAACCGGGTGCGGACTGCTGTTTGGGCTCAATCATTGGGGTTTGTTGAGATCCTCTGGACATCACGTCGACGTCACCAATTATTGGGGTTTGATGAGATCCTTTACACATCAAGTCGGGGTCACCAATTATTTGGCTTTTTATTCCAATATTAGATTATTGAATTCCAAATATGAACAAATGTGTTATATGAATTAATGGACAAAAGTCCATTTTTCGAAACTCAATTCAAAAACGGAGAAAAAGGGATTCGATATATTTTGACGTTTGTGACTGCTAATGTATTCACGTACAATTTACAGACAGATTGATGGATCATTATCACAGTTCAGACAAGACAGGTAACGTTTACATGAGGAACAGCTGATACATTGACTGACACATAATGTCCGTGAGAGACCATTTCAAATCATAGATATCTCTGTCAATTCGAATAAGCTTTCACATAGACTCTAATTTCAAGTCTTTTTACGCCGTTAGCTGTTTCTACTCAATGGAAATATTACGGGTATTAGTTGTTTCTGCTGGCGTAGCCCGCGAAGAACAGCTGGTAAATAAATAGAATAGAGAATGCTTTACAAAATTCCAAATCAGTACGACCAACACAAACAGCGCATTCGTCTCCACAGTGAGTTATAGACGCTTGTACGCACTCACACATCTAGATATTATGCACACATAGACATTATCTCCTTTCATATTTCCGCGAAATTCTGGACAAACTTTTCTAGACCTATTACAATACTCCTTTTATGAATACTACGTATGATGAGGGAAGTAAGAATCACATGTTTTATGTTTTCGAATTAAATAGACCCCATTGGATGGCACAGATTCTGTTCTTCAATGAGAATCTTATTATTTCAATGATATTGGAGATGTGACTCACCTGGTGCTCCATAATTGAAAATGGAAAGTCAACAATTATATCTGAAGTTATTTGTTCAATATACTTTTCTTGCTGAATTATTGAACTCTATTATCGCCGAGTTTTCTTTCTTCCATTCTTTTTGCTTACTTTAATCAAACTGTTATTTCTGCAGTCGACATTCATGAGCGAAAATTCAATAGAACTTGGGCACTTATAATAGGACTATTACTTCTCGTAGTTTAAGAAGCGACCATCTGCAGAAAACGTGATGTGCCCATTTTTTGTTTATATAAAATAAGAAGTGCAATTTCGCACAAGTCCTTATAGACATTATCTAGACATTTCAATCTATTAAGAGTGTATTATATTGAGGAACGGGTTCGTGAATGTAGGAAGTAGGAACGTTCAGTTGAAAATAGAATTTATTTTCTGTGAAGGTTGAATATCTTGTTCCAGAAGCAGTGATGACTAAAGCTCGGGAAATATGCAAAATGCATATTAAGTGCATATTTGCATGTTTTGAATGAATTCTATGAGTGCATATGCATTTATTAAAAGTGCATATTTTCAGGTATTTTCGGATTTCTGCAAAAAATAAAAATTTTCAATATGGACAAACATCTGTGGAAACAGGTAATGAATTAAGTGAAGTCGGTATCCCTGGGAAATAACATCGGTATTAGCATAATAGAACAATAGACCCTACTGAGCGATAAGCCGATTGCCGTCATAAAATCGGTATGGTTTTTTCCGAAAGCTTAACAAATTTTCAGAATTTGTGTTACCAAAATACCCTAATTGCAATCGTCTTTAGATTTTATATGTGGAGGGAATTGTTGACATTGAGCCAATGAAATCACACCTCCTTTAAAATTTGAAGTTTGAAAAGAATCAAGGATTTAGTTCTGTCCTGTCCTTAGTTAGTTCAGTAAAGTTTTGTTTGCTTAAGTGTTTATCAGAAGTGTGTGATAATGCCAAAACAAAGGACTAGTGAATCAATTCTTCTGAAGAAGTGGATTAATAATAAAAAACACTTTAAAATCATTGATGACAACCATATAGTTTGCACAGTTTGCAACAAACCGGTAAGTATTATTATGTCTAAGTAGTTATCATTTTAATTTTCAAACATTTTTCGAAAAACATGAACCTTCACGTTAAAATATAAGTTTTAGAATAGGTACTGTCAGTGTCTGAAATTTATTTATTTTAAGGCACTGGTGTTGAAATTATTTTTAGCAAAGGTGTAAACATGGTCTTGACACTGACTTGCATACATTGTGAATCAACTACGAAATTTGAAAAGCGAAACATTTCGTTGGACCAAAGCATTGAAATTATCAATTCAATAAATAAAAAAATTAAACACCTTGGGGAAACCAACAAAGAGTATCAAGAATTCTGCACGGTGTTGAAGAAAAATAATTCAAATAAATAATATTATTAAAATGGGAAATTGTGAAGATAATTTAATTTTACTGGTAGAACCCTCAATTATACAATATTTTAAGTTTGCTCCCTTACCTTCATGTGAAGTAGAAATAAGTTTTTCCGCATACAAACAACTATTATCAGATAGACGGCACAGTTTTTCTCTAGAAAATGTGGAAAATATTTAATAATATATAGATTTAACTGTAATAATAATAATGATGAATCAAAGAATATAATGATGATTGATGATAAAATTGATAGTGAATAATAATGAAATAAATCTACATAGTATAATTTATAATATGTTAAGTAGTAATAGAAAATAAGCAATCATAAGTTATAAGTAGGTACCTAGCTATTAATAGTAATTTTAATAGATATTTTTTGTGACTTTAGCATATAATAAATAAAATACCTTCAATACAAAGATTACAGCGTTTTTTATAAATGAATATTTAAATGCATAAAAGCATATTTTAGTGCATATTTCAACTGGTTTTTGTGCATACTTGCACGCATATTTTAGGGTTTTTAAGTGCATATTTCCCGAGCTCTAGTGATGAATATTTTTCTTTATCTTCATAACATGATATTGAATTGATTGGTCCACTTAACTAAACCGAGTATATTATGGATGTTAGGTCCAAGGAGTACATGGATTCAGATATGTTAGTTTTGTATTAAAAAATCAGGAATTTGTATAAAAAAACAAAGCAATTAGGGTACTGCTCACATTTGAGTGTCAGAACCAAATAGGCTAGCAATATAATTTTAATTTGTATCCAGTCTCATATCAATGTAATAGTCTTCAATCCCATTTTATTGGTCAAATTTAAATGATTGTAGTAACAGAAAATATATAGGGAATGATTTAGAAACCGCTAATGGAAGGCGTTATATTATACTCTGTATAAAACAATACAAAAAAAACTTTCAAATAACTTACTACCCCAGTATTCCCAAAAAAATATGGAAAATAACAAACTAGCCTACGATAACGTTGGCACTTTTAGTTTACAATCCAATGTTGGTCAGCGATTATAGCATAAGCGGTAAGACCCTTGCTTCATATATTTTTGATTCCAATAGCGTACGTTCGAAACTTGAAGCGGAACGTTAGCGCAGGTCAGTTTAATAAATTTTTCGCAGGTATATTCATTAAATTATTATAAGTTTTTGGGAATATTAGGTTAGTAGGTTATTCGGAAGTTTGTTTTTGTAATTGATTGATTTATCTTGCCCTTAGTGTAAACCACGGTCGTATAGACTGGTCTGGAAACTCGAGGCTGTTTCCAATCTGAGCAGTGAGTCGCCTACGCGTCCAAGTGCGCGTAGTACCAAAAGTCGTCACGTAGGGATGTACGACCGTGGGCGTAAGAGTATCATCTCTATGAAGAGTATTCTGTGACATTTGACAGTTAACTTATAAACAGAAGGAATACCTGCGTTTTCAGCAAAAATGGAACCGTGCATTGTGCCGAAATGCAAAACGGGGTACAAAAGTGTACAGCAAAAAACTTCTGTTTTTGAAGTGCCGAAAGATGCAGAAGTGGATGCCTGCGATTCCGGGAAGAAATCGTTTCAACTCGTTATAAGGAACATTTTGCACATATAAAGAAAAATAAGCGATAGCCGAACATATTTTAAATACAGGTCACACCATTTCTCAAGGAAGTTTATCACTTTTAAAACACAGTACAGACAAATTTCTAGGTAATTTAGAAGGAATGGACATGTATATATGGAAAAGCAATTTATCAAATTTCGATTTATTTCCAGCTGAGGGTAATGCATTGTTTACATTATTATCCCCAAATAATATTTTGATTTATAATTTATTTGACTATGATGATGGCCGAAAGGTCCTCAGTACTTTACCAGTATTTTTAGTGGATAAGGGTGATTATTTCTTATTTATAGTGTTACAATATATCCACAGTGTGAACTCTTTTATAGTTTATTAGTATACATGTATTTTGATTGTTATCCTAATTTTATTGAAAAAATGTTTATATGCGATCGATGATTTTCATACATTTCCTTTTTAAATTACTACCAAAAAAAGCCTTAGATAATAAGTACACACTCCGGAAAGAAATCGTTTTAACGAGGTCTTTTATGTGTACGAAAAAGGGGAAGTTATTTTTAAGGTGAGTAATACATTTTGACAAGAGTAACAGTTCTATTCCTCTCTCAAATTAGAATAATAAATACAAGAACACATTTAATTGATAATTATCTTAATAATTTATAAAAATATAAGAATCTACACATCAGTTTGGTTGAATTTTATTAAAAATTCACTAGTGGCTATGAGAACAAGTCGTAAATTAAAAAAATGCAGTGATTCAAAATACCTATGAAATAACAATATATATATATATATATATATATATATATATATATATATATATTACAAATCAACACTACAATGTAGTGTTCATTTGTAACATAATGGATTTCCATTCCAACAAGTAAAGATCCTTTACAATCTAAAAAAAAATATGTAGTAATAGAGGAAAAACATTGACAAATTACATAGATTCTTACTACTTCTAATTAAAAATTATAAAATTACTGTTTTGATTTCAAATTCACAAGTGTTTGTTTCTTTATCTCTAAATCTAAGAGCAGGGCTTCCCTCATGAGGTTCAAGCTGCCATTTCACATCATTTTGACCTTTTTTTTAATTCCATGTCTGCAATGGCCAATCTTTTGTCCAGGAGGGAATCATATTTCTCTGCGATTGTCGAGGATGTCAATTCCTGAGAAACTAAAGGTCTTCTCCTACTGGAAGTTGCATTTGCCAAGATAATTGGCTTTCGAGTTCTCAACAAGCTGCTCTTGAATTCGCTCAGTCCCCAGCCTAATGTTGGTTGATTCTGTCATAAAAAATATTATGTTCCTACGATATATTTATGTTTTCCAAAATACCTTAACATATCAGTAGTTTTGATTTCATCGTTATAATTACCAGGTTCGTCACAATTATCAGGTTCCATTGGCACATTGATTGAATCCTGTGAATAATAGATTTTTAATGAAGAGAATAAATTGAGCTACAACTTTCCGCACATCCATGTTTCTGTTGCTGTAAAATTTTTCAAGTGAATACACCTCTCTATACCTCGATTCTGAACATGAAGAATTTAATTCATTGGCTACAGCTTTCCAGGCCTTGTTCTTCTCATCAACACTGACACCGCCAGTTTTCTTGCATTCAATAATATGCTTATATTTATGCACAAGGCTTAAAAGCAGTTGCTTCTCAGTTTCAGAAAAATTATGGATACGGGTCTTCTTTACAATAGTTCTCTACGAAAATAACAGTTTTCAGTAGAATTCACTACGATAATTGTGTATTATATTACCTTATTACTTTCCATTTCAACGGTGCAAATGGGCATTAGTAACACTGCTTGTGATTCCGAGAAGAAATCGTTTTACCCATAGATAACTCTACTACCGCACTACCTAGTAGAGTTATCTATGGTGTTACATCCTTCGTGATCCAAGCGCTAGCTAGTGGCTGAGCGAGGGACTACGACCGTGGGGACCCGTAAGCTACTCAACTCAACCATAGAGTTTCTGGACCTGTGTATACGACCGTGGTGTAAACTAAGCATGCGGCGGCCCAAAGCCAAAGTAGAATGATACGGCTAGACGCTTGTCTAGAGAACGGACTCGCCAAATTTTCCAAATTTACCAGCAGGCTCTGGATATTGTTCATAATGACAGGTATATTTGATAACTTGCTACATTTTCATTAAATTCTGCAACATCAAAGGAGATTATGCATAATCTCTATTGATTGAGGGATTAGGTATATTAATATTCCAACATCTGTATTCAAATGAATGTCTTGAGTTTTCACATAATTGCAGAGATAAGTACACGTTGAGAATTTTCATGATTACAATACTCGTAGTAAGAGAAATATTTGTACAGATTTTCTTAGGTTCAAAAGGGCGAAAAATTTTCAGTGTTTCAATATTTCAGTAAATTGCTTAAGCCCATTGGAGAATTACCATTGAAAGACTTAAATAAATCTGTTAAAAATATTCATTTAAATGATATACTTTATTTCACATCACAGAGGGTTCTCTTTAGATAAGTTTTTGAATTGTACAGTTTTTTTTATAGTTTGTGATACTACTGTTTTAAAATTTGATTTTATTATCTTATGATGGCTTTATGATGAGTGTAAATTTATAATGTACACAACATGAATAAAATGATCTATCTATATATCTATCTATCATGCATAATAAATGGATTAATGAAATTTATCGTAACACCTTTTGAACGAATCAACAAAATATGTTCAAGCATCTTACCACTATATACAGGGTGTTCCAGTTTTTTCGTTCATAACTTTGGCAATCGTTAGAACTTCTAAAAATAATAGAGGTCTTCCATATAAAATTTTTCTCTAAATCACTTCGTTTTCGAGATACAGGTTGAAATTGAAAAAAAAATTATTTTTTTTTCGAATATCTCTGGAATCGTTCATCGTACAGAAGACAGCTTTTGTAAGCAATCTCTACTCAGAGTAGGCTATGTTTTGAGCGATACAAAAAAATTTTTTATTCATAATTGGTGAAGATTTTGAAGGGGTAGTGGAGGTTTTTCTCCTCAACTTCTACGCCACTGGAAAAAGTAGGGCTTTGAGATGACCAAGAGTACCTTTTTTGTGTAGAAAACATTGGCGGTTCAAATGGGCATCTCAAAACCGTACTTTTTCCAGTGGTCGTACCCCTTCAAAATCTTCACCAATCATGAATAAAAAATAAAAATGCTCACAAAAGCTGTTTTCTGTACGATAAACGATTCCGGAGATTCGCAAAAAACTAATTTTTTTTTCAATTTCAACACCCTGTATCTCGAAAACGAAGTGATTTAGAGAAAAATTTTATATGGAAGACCCTATCATTTTTAGAAGTTCTATCGTTTGCCGAAGTCATGAACGAAAAAACTGAAACACCCTGTATAACTGACTTTCTATAAGGAAACAGAGTATTTTCTTGTTTCATTCATTATAGACGTAATCATTCGACCAGAAGGAGATACATTTCGCGATTTTTCCTAACAATATTTTGATCTTAAATGCTTTGCTGAAGAATACATCACAAACTCGTGATACTGAAATTAATCAAAGAAAGGTCGGGAAATTCCCTGGAAAATAGGAAATATTTTTTTCAGGCGGAAGCTCGTTATTAATGAACATTTCAAAGCGAAAGTACAATGTGTTCGTTAACTGTTTTCTACTGCTAAGTCTCACTGGTATCTATTATATTTCCGTGCTATATCATTCTGTTACTGTTGTTAATTTGTTACTGAACTTCTTATAGAGCTTTCTATTTTCCATTAATGTTGTGTGAGGAACGATACCATGGTTCAATGAAAATGAAAATCTGACCCGATATATAATTTTCTAGTTTTCCAATATGATTAGCTTTAGATGTCATGAATGAAAGTTTGAGAGTCCGCTTCGTGGAAGATCCATACTCTACGATTGATTATTAACTACGAATATATCTACTTGTTTGTCGCGCTGACTGATAGTGTGGTAGTGACCAATTCACCATGTAAATAGATA
Source organism: Endomychus coccineus (assembly GCA_958510875.1). Lineage (NCBI taxonomy): Eukaryota > Metazoa > Arthropoda > Insecta > Coleoptera > Endomychidae > Endomychus > Endomychus coccineus. The sequence continues at coordinate 75,638,256 of OY294067.1, forward strand.
TACATATAGCAATAAATCGTTACTTCCTTGTAACGTGTAAATTCCACTTAACGGCTTAGAAATGGCCGCTGTACTACAATCGGTTAACTCCTGTGACGTCAGCTATGCTAGACCGTATATTCTCCGAGTCATGGATATTCAGTGTCAAATTCTGTAGTTACCGCTTCTATTTCGAGATTGTTCTGTGAGTCAGAAGCACCGAAAAAGGGCCTAGAAAATGGCGTACTTCTTGTCAAATTGTTCAAGTGGAAGGTCGTGTTGCTAAGTTATCTCAACAGGGAGGTGATACCAAGCTTATGTTTGGAACCAAATTCTGGGAATATTCTTCCGTTGAAAGCAAAGGCATCAGTTACCAATTTGGATTGGAATAATTGGAATTATTTGTGTAGTTAGTGCACCTTAGGGGAATAAAACTTAGTTTCAATGTGACTGGTTTTGGACAGAAGTAAAGTTGTTTCATAACCCTATCGTGATAGAGGTAAATATCTTTGTAATTCCATTTGATTTATTCACTGACTTCAAGAATTAATTTGCCTTCTCAGGTGATATCTGACAAGACATTGGTTAGTCCTAATTTGTTCAACAATCGTTATGTATTCTGTTCATGTCTGTCTCCTGAGGACAATAGAGCATAGAGGTTTGAACATTTCGTGATTTCAGGATTTTTGTTTATGTTGTGGAAAATTCAACAAGTGTACGAGTTCTGAGGTTGGCTTGAATCGGCTGTGGAAAACCTGATTTAGAAGTTGCCAATTGACTTGTGATGTACAATCGTGGAAACTGTATTAGAATCGTGGCAGGAATCCATACATCAAGTAGGAAGTACCGATCCATAGTCGAGCAAGTATAACATCTTACCCAGCAGTTACCAGGTCAGGCTACCAAGCTTTTGGTTTATGTAACATTTGGAATAATCATTTGAGTACTTGTATATGTGTAAATTTAACTGTTCACTTTGATTTAAGCAATTTGACCTCATTCATATTTCAATTCATTCACTTCATAATTCATTTAATATTAGGTTCTGTGATAAATTGTAACAACAATATTATTTTAATAGTAAGTAAATTTCAATCATTCTTGGAACAGGTCTTTTGTTTTTTTGCATACTTTCAGGGTAATTCAGCCTGGGGACATTTGAGTGTTTGAATCCCCTAGTTAAGTAACATAATTTTATTGGTCGGTTAATATACTCTGGTGCCCAAATTTTAACATCCAAAATATAACTCACGACCGTCTTCACTGTAGCTGTTGGCAACCAAGCGATAAAATACAATTTATAATTTATCCACAAGTAAGAGTAATTTGTACCCTTACATCCTCTAGTTCAAACAGAGCGACACTAAAAAATTCATTCATATTTTTTGTTTTATTCATATCTAACGAAAGTACCTACTCTAATAGAATTGTTTTATGATATTTTCAATTTTATAATAGTTCTCAACACAAGTTTCTCTTGAGAGCTCTCTACATACAGCAGTGATTTCTATATCATTTTATTCTACACGATGTGTTTTGACAAATACTCCCGTATGTTATTCTCGGAGTTATTAATAATCCGTGTCTCCAAACGGTATCTACTAACAAACAAACTGAATAATGGAGAGATAGTTCAAGGTTGTTTTGATTTTTATTGATTAAATTTTTTGTTATCTAAATTTTCGAGAAGAATTCAAATAATTTTAGTTGCAGACTGATCAGTTTCAGTTCAAGTTTCAAACCTGGCTTGAAGATGCCACCTGTAATGATTGGCGAAACGTCGGCATCGAGTCGTGCTATTGTGACGCTAAATTCATCCAAAAGCCAAGAATTGGAAGAGAGAAGTTATACCTGAACGATCCAATGCGATATCATACCTCATGTTGATGAAACAGGATTGGTAGTGAATATCACTAATACCTCCAGATTTATTTCCACATTGAACAATCCAAAGAATAAAAGTTACTTTTGGGAAGCCTGTAGACAGACAACCGTCTATAGGACTTATTATGAAAATACTAATGATGAAACCTCCTAGGATAAAATATTCCGGAAGAAAAATACATCTCCATTCGGATTTTCAGGCGAGGGGGGCTCAAGGGGGTTCAACATTAAAAACATAAACTTGAAGATATACCTCTGTAACATCTGAGGTCTTAGCAAAAATGATGTTCATTACCACCTGCAGACACAAACCAGACATACTGGCGTTAACTGAAACGCAGGTAATCCTTCCACCAACACGACCTATATGCTACGAGCTCTACACTCGTTTAGCTTCAAAGGAGGTATCTGTCTGTAGAAATGCCACCGACGGGAGAATCTCCAAATGAACCAGCTCTTTGAATTTCTTTCTCTGGAACTTGACCTCATTCAGCAGAACTATCCGGCAGCGGAAATTATCATCATGGAAGATGTCAACGTTCACAACTCCACTTGGATCAAGCTCACAAACAAGACGAATGACGCAGGGTAACAGGCTGAGACGTTCGCCATTACCTATGGTCTCGAATAGTTAATTGTTGTTGTGTAGTTTGACAAGAACTCACAAAATATGTACAAATATTCAAATGTAGAGTCAAGGAATTCCCTTCAATGTCAACAAAAGTTATCCTAACTTGAGAAGTATTATACATAGCTATAGAGAACATTGATACAGATAGATGCGGAATCTAATTCTCCTTGATATGGTGATAGGAAAAAATTTGCTTTCCATCTGAGTTATGGGTAGTTCAACTTCCCCAAATGAGGGGAATCCAAATGGTTTTGCCAATAATGAATTAATTTCTTTTACCTGATACTCGAAAACGATTTCGAAAAATTGGAAAATGACAGACAGAGATCTTTAGAGAGGAAGGTGCAAACTGAAAAATTTCCAAGAAAATCCAGGCCTAGTTATAGTGCAGGCAGATGAAAAAAAAAATAGATTCTAAGAGCGCAGTAAGAAATATAACTTTCCGTTCAAAATAACGAAATTGATGCCATCTTGAAATATTTTCATTGACCAGCTAATATTTGAATATGGCCGTGTACAAAATTTCATATTGTGTCGTCTCAGAACACAAAATATTGCTGATGTGAGTTTTAGTTTTAGATGGAACTTCCTGCATGAGATCTTCTATGTGACTCATCTTAAAGCATAATTTAACTACTGTAAGGGAAGTATTGTAATCAGCAGAAATTATAACGTAACGTCTTACATTATCGGTTTCTATATCATTTCCAATATATTTCTGTTTCCACAATCATGTACGTTTGTCCCGTAGGGGTGTCCGGAAGCTATTCTGCTAACAAAAGTGAGGGAAGTCACTTGTTCTATTGATCGAAATTAATTTTTCTTTATTTTGATTACACGAGTGGGAAACTCATAATGTTTGTAGAGCATCGTTGGAATTGTGAATGAAGAGATAGATAAAATTTTTCTTAAAAGTTTGGAGGTTATAGGTATCAGGAAAGACCACATTAAGTATGTGAATATATATTACTGCTTTACACTACTCATTGAACATCCTGTATATTCACTTAAATCTTGAATGTAAATTATATCAGTTGAATTCAGTAATTTATATTTCGAGTTCTTGACTACAGTGTTATACTAACTTATGATCTATTGAGGTAATTTCGGGAGAGTCAATAAACTGGAAATCTTAACGATACTTGAACAAACTTTCGAATTATGAAATTCGTTTTGAGGTTCCATGAACGCCTCTAGTTAAAATTTTAATGATCTCCAGTGTGGAAGTACCTCTTATGCTGAAATTTTCTTTAGATTAAAGTTCTTGAAATTTTAGTAGCTATAAAGGTTCAGGGATGCATTCAATGAGAAACAAAATTCAAATAAGTCAATTACCTGGCTAGTTCGGTCGAAAGAGTTCCAATGCTAATTTATCAGCCCTCACTTTCAACACACATAGCGTCTCAATGAAGGTGGAAATTATCGTTGTATTAGGATCACATGAGATAAAGGTTTCTATAATACTAATAAGTTTATTTGGCAGTTTAAACAGTTACAGTCTACTTAATAACATGATTAACATCAGTTTTAAAATTATATTAAAAACTACTAATTATGAATCACAAGTTGAATGAATTTACACCTGACCTTGATCAAAAACGAACAAAAAATCAATTTAACATATTAATTCAATAGCTAGAATAAGAAACAAGCATTAGAATTGAAAGCTTTAGCACAATGTAAATAATTTTAGAAACGTAGCGGCGCTCGAAAACTATGTACGTTCCATACTGCTAAGACATCGCACGCGATTATGAGGATGATGAGGAAAAAGTAGAGTAGTGTACACCATACACTACTCTACTTTTTTTTCCAATTCGAAGTAGAAGAATTCGTCTACTGTGGGTATTATAATGGCCTTGTCTTATTTCGTGTTGATTGATTGATTGATTGAGTGTTGTCTATCTGTACGTGTTAAAACACTGCAGCAAAATTGCGAGATGAATATCGAGAAGATTTCGATCAAGAATTGACTATATTTCGGCTGTCCTCAAATAATAGAGAAATGTCACTTTGTAGATGATGGAGATGAGAAAATATTCTTTATTAGAAGGGCAACAGCAGTTTTCATTTACGCTGCTTTTCCCTGATTTAATTACAATTTCCTAAAACTTAACGTGTTCTTCACCAGTATCCCATGAACGGATCATGAATTCAAATCAAACAGCCGATTGTTGTATTTATTATCCTCATGAAGTAACTCAGATATGTCACAGTATTTTAATCTGGCTGCTCTGACTATATCTATGAGGAATCGTCACAAACGGAAGAGTATGAACTAAAATGAATTTATAAATATCTAACTTTGTCTGGCGCACCCGCCATTTGATTCAAAATATCAAAATAATAAGAAGATATCCTTTAAGCAATTGGGGTATTGGGAAACGCAGGAATGTCACAGAGTTTGTTGGTAATATAGAAATAATCAATACACAGAACTGTTTTCTCAACTGAATGATTGAGATCTTGAATCTGAATTCTTACATCCAATAGAATCATCATTATTCAAGACACGATCAATAATGTTTTTAAACTAAACTTACCTCGAATGTATAATGATAACATGTTCGAAATCCTTTTATAGATTCCACATCATATTCATGAACTAGTATTCAGAAGTTTGTTCCGAGTATGACTAATTAGGGAAGCATTCACTTCAGTGATCGGTAAACGTATCAGTATTCGGAAACCGTGCTCGACTAATTTTTCCTAATAATTTATATTAAAAATTCTCAATCAATATGGGAAACACATCCAGCCATGTAGATTATAGTCCCAGCTATGATTCAATTTATTATGCTTATTCATTTCGATAATCTTATTAATTGAGAAAATTGAATCTATATCTTAATATACTTACAAGGAATCGTGACCCATTAGACAAGAAACTTCCAACTTGTCTATACTTTCCGAGAACATCTCAGTCAGTTCTATTGGAGAATAAGAGCCAGGACGCTATCATTGGATGATTAAAATTAGAGTAATACTCATACGTACACTCTTAATTCAAACCAATTGAACCTAAGAGGAATGTGCGTGAAGACATCCAGGCATGGAGATTAGAATCTTAGCTTTGTTTCAATGCATTATGTTTATTGATCTTAACAATCTTATTGATTAAGAAAATTTAATCTATATCTCTTGATATACTCACACGGAATTGTGACCCATTAGGCAAAGGAACTTTCAACTTGTCTATATTTATCCAGAACATCTCAATCAGTTCTATTGGAGAATAAGAACCAGGATGCTATCATCGGATGATTAATATTGGACTGATACTCATACATACACTCTCAATTCAAAACTGATTGAACCTAAGATGAATCAGGTGAAGAATTGATCTATGGCGGGGCATCAAATCACATTATGTTTATAAGTGATGTACTATCCTTTCAGAGATTTACATTCACAAAGATGGAGGACTCGATCAATACCCTGGACTAGACATCCATGGATGTGGGCTTGATTCTCACCTATGGTTCAATTTTTACGTTTATTTATCTCAATAATTCAAATAACAGCTAGCATATTTATATATGATAAATGATTCATATCAGAAAGTATCCAATATGAAAATAGCAAATATTCCGTCAATGATGGAATTGATTCTAATCTTTCTTATCTCAAAAATTTAATCCAATGAATGATCAAAACGTATCCAAATGCACATATTAGAAAGTATCACTTCCTTTTGTCTATTGTTCTATGTCAAATTAATCAACCACAAAATAAATCTTTCTGATAGATATAGTTCAACAGATATTTTAGGTGGATATCAGTTCCACAATTTTTCAAAATATGAGGGAGTGAAAATCTTCGTTTGCTTATCAAATTCATCAATAATAATGCTAGATTGACGGCGATTCTGACATAGTATCTACAACAACATGAAAGGTCATGATAATTCCCTAAACTGTAATATTAGTGGAGATGAAGCTGCAATCAAGGCAAATTTTGGCATGGTCTTCACTTACTAATATGATGATCCAACAAAACCTTAGAACTTGAAAATATCTGAGTCATAATACATTTAGGAGGCGAGTTTTATTTCCGGTTCAAGAAATAACGTTTTTAAAAAACGATTTGTTTTTACTATATTTATTGTGCAATGTAAAAGCTACAATCTATTACAGTAATGATTTGAAAATTACACTGATTATTATAAGCAATGTTAAAGCTTCTAACTCTCGTAAAGTAATAATGATCTTTACAGGTCGAGCATCGTATTTATACCCTTAAAACACCTGCAATGTTCGTCATTCAATTAATCATAGTTTTTATTAAGAATAGAATGATTAATACTCTAAGCTATGGTTCTACGTATATGAGTCATCATGATTAACATGGTAAGGGCCGGCTTCTAGAATATATAACTCGTCCCTCCTTAAGTTGAAACATTAAGGGTAAATCCCTTTAATTTTTCAATTGAATACTTTCTATGGGTATTTCTATTTCTGTGATAGTATTATTTCTTTCTATCAACTTTTTCATTACAATTTTTCGTGCAAAGTACAATATTATTAAAATTAAGATTACATAAAGAATAATTGTCCATACACTTATATTATTATGATGCACTTTCACTGGTTCAATAGATTGAATTAGTTTCTTATTATTGTTTATTTGTTGTATAAAAGGATGTATCTCGTCTAATTCGATGTTTTCTAGTTGAAGTGGTGTTTCAGTTGGTTCATTTTTTATTTCGGTTGTTTCTATCTTTATATTCACTTCACTTCAACGTATGTTTGTTCCATTCCTGGATTTTGATATGTCCTTATAGTTTCTTCTTTTATTCGTAGATTACAACCTTCTGGTATAGTTACGATATTGCTACCTTTTATTAGGTTTTTATATTCGTTGTTTTTGCATCTCACAGTGACTGTTGTTTCTTTTGGTACTACAATAATCCATTTATTGTCCGTTATCTTCTGTATTTTATTTTCCGATATCTCCATTGATTTGGGATGACATTTGTTATAATCTTGGGAAAATGATAATAGTTGAGTCTCACATGGGCTGTTGTTTGTTACAATTTTGGTGTTCCTTGAGTCACATAGGTATTCACTTTTCTTGATTTCTCGACATTCTTTATTGAACATGGCGTATCTGTTTTTATTCAGGATCAGGTATTTGGTTTGTGGTATTATTAATTGGAATTGGGATTCTCGTTTGATTGGGAATGCAAATAGATGATAATAATTATAAAATTCTGATTCTACTAATGGTATCTGAAGAATAAATACAAGTTCCTTGTTTTTTATATATCCTTTTATATTTATTATTTTTTCAAATAACAATATAGTTTCGATTGTGGGTTCATATGGCAATTTACTTTTTGAAATTAATGGCTTAATGCTTATCAATTCGTTTAATAATTCTCTTGATTCAATTAATGATGTGTGAAATGTATTTAACTTGGTAAACACTACAGCATTTTCTAAAGTATCTAGGATTTTACCTGTTGTCTCTAATGCTAAATTAATTTGCGTAAATACATTGATTGACATTACTAATGAATATAGATCTGATTCAGTTTGATTAATTAAATTACTTAATTCATCAATTTTTATTTTCAATGTTTTTTGATTATACGACAGTTTATTGATTGTTTGGATAAATGACCAATAGTCTATTGTGTTTTGAGTTCTGCCTAGTCTTATTGGTATAATACCAGGGTTGTCACTAATTTCTTTTATTTCTACATCTTTTATGTCTCCTTTTGTTGATCTAATTGAGATTGCTGCGAGGCAGATGAAGATTGTCCATCTGAAACATTAACATGTCTCAAATTTTTTAAATGTACGTATTTCTTTACTCTGTCATTTTCAATTAATGCTACATTCTTATCACTTATTTTCTTTATTTCATATGGTCCTAAATTCCTATCAGCTGTTTTAGCTCTTTTCATTCTATAATTTTTCTCGTATACTTTTGAACCTACTTGTAATTTTTCTAAATTACACTCTTCATTATGTTTATTTGCAGTATTTGTTTTGTCCTTATCTAATTTTTCTCTAACTTTATTATATGTGGTTTCTAACTTATCTCTATGTTCTTTTACATAAGTTTGAAATAATTGTTTTTCATAATCTATATCATACGGATTTTTCTCATTGAATCTCCCTATTGTTAATTCTATTGGTGTGAAATTCGTACCTGAATTTATCGAGTTATTATATGCTATAATTGCATATTTCATCAAAGTTGTTATTGGGTCTTTATGATTTTGTTTTAGTAATCTTATGTGTTCTAGAATTGTTGAATGTAATCTTTCGATTAATCCATTCGATTCTGGGTGGTTTTCAGTTACGAAATGAATTTTAATTTTATGTATTTCTAATAAATCTTGAATTACTTTGCTAGTGAATTCTGGTCCATTGTCTGTAGTTATTTGTTCTGGTAATCCATAGTAGGAAAAGAATAATAATAACGCGTCTGTTACATCTATACTATTTTTTGATTGAATTGGTATTGCTTGTCCAAACTTTGAGAAAGCATCTACAATTGTGAGATAATTTTGTTTCTCTATTACGAAAGTATCTAAATGTAATTTTTGAAAAGGTTTACTCGGGGTTTCAGTTATCATTATTGGAGGATTTGGTGGATGTCTGTCATATTTTGATTTTTTGCAAATTTCACAATTTCCTATGAACTTGGAAACTTCTTGTTGCATATTTTTGATATAATATTTTCTCTGAATTTGCTTCATAGTCTCTTGTATTCCTCTATGATTTGTTTTCGATTCATGTTGATTTCTTATTGTGAGGTATATTTCATCTTTATCTTTTATTTCTTGTTTGTTTTGTGTACATCTAATCAATTCAGGTCCATTGTTATTATATATTTGTATATATATATTGCAAAAATCTTTATATAATTTTTCAGATTCAAAATACATATAGAATTTTTTGTTTTCCGTTGTATATTCTCGTAAAAAATCGATTATCTGCTGGTCATTATTATTTTTTGTAAATTGTGCGTATAGTTTAGTATTTCCGTCTTCTTTTATAACTTTTACTTTTTTTGGTTTATTATACACTTCTGAAATGTAATATTGATTTGACTTGTTATTTATTATATTATCTAAAATTTTGATTGCTTCTAATGGTTCATCATTTTCACGTGAATGGATAGTATCAATACCTTCTAATATTTCATCTAAGTTTTCTTGGTCAATTTGGGGTAAATTAGGTGTTGTTAGTGATCGAAGCGCATTTTCTATATCGCTTTCATCAATATTTGCAATTACAGATTCATTTTCAAGTGCGTTTATTTGAATTCTTGATAATGCATCTGCATTTGTATTATATTTGCCTTTTTCATATTCTATCTCATAGTCGTATTCTTCTAAGCGTATTTTCCATCTTTGTAATTTTGAATTTGGATCTTTGAGTTTGAATAACCAAGTTAATGGTCGGTGATCAGTATATATTATAAATTTTCTACCATATAGGTAAGGTCTAAAATACTTTGTTGCCCAAACTATCGAAAGTAGTTCCTTTTCAATAGTACTATATTTTTGTTCTGTTTCATTCAAAGTTCTAGAGGCATAACATATTGGTTTATCTTTTCCAATAATACCTTGTGATAATATTGCTCCTAAAGCTACATTCGAAGCGTCTTTCGTTAAGACAAAGGGTTTTGTAAAATCTGGATATTGAAGTATTGGGTGATTTACTAATAATTTTTTGCAAGTTTCAAATGATTTTATAAATTCTTGATCATGAGTTATTTTTTGTCCTTTTTTCAAACATTTTTGGTCATTGGCTTAGTAAGTTTTGCAAAGTCTCTTATAAATTTTCTATAATAACCGACTAGTCCTAAAAATCCTTTTATTTCTTTTGTTGTCTTTGGTATTGGATATTTAATTACGGCTTCAATTTTTTTTGGATTAGGTAACACTCCATTAGGTGTTACAACATGTCCTAAAAATGCTACTTCTTTACTTAGAAATTCACTTTTATCCATTTGAATTTTGAAATTAGCTTTTCTTAATCTTTCAAATACAATTCTCAATTTTTCAATATGTTCTTGTGAGGATACCGAAAATATTATTATATCATCCATATACACTATACATTTTTCATTTTGAATTCCTCTTAAAACATTGTCCATTACTCGTTGGAATGTACTTGGGGCGTTTTTCAGACCGAAGGGCATTCTTTTGTATTCATAATGTCCTCTTGGTGTACTGAAAGCTGTTTTGCATATATCATTTTCATTCATTTCTATTTGATGGAATCCAGATGCTAAATCTAGAGTTGTAAAATATTGTGATTTACCTAGTTTATCTAAAATTTCAGTTATGTTAGGTAATGGATATTTGTCGTCAATACTTTTTTCATTTAATTTTGAATAATCGATTACCATTCTAAATTTCTTTTTTCCTGAAGCATCCTCTTTTTTTGGTACAATTATTACAGGGCTACTCCATGCGCTTGTTGAATTTCTAATTATATCTTGTTCTAATAATTGTGTGACTTGTTTTTCTACTTCTTTTTGATTTTCGTGAGGTAACCGGTATGGTTTCCGATATACTGGAATTTCGTCTGTAGTTCTAATACAATGTTTAATTTCGTTTGTGAAAGATAAAGGTAATTTTTCGCAATGAAAAATGTCTCTATATTCGAAACATAATTCTCTGATTGCTTTTTTCTCTTCTAAATTTAGATGATTAAGTCTTAGGTGTTTAAGATTTTGTTTCAATTCGTTATCATGTTCGATAATTGAGTCAATATTTTTTATCTCTAACTGATTGTAATTATTTAATTCTGTCACTTCAAGCGGTTTCTCAAGTTTTATCTCTACTGGGTATTCGTTTGAATTTGTTACTGAAACGATAGCGTGATTGTTATTTATTGTTACTAGAGATGATGGTAATTCAACTCCTGGTTCTAATAAAGAGTATTCTATTATTCCCTGACTTGCGTTTGAATTTACTGGGATTTTAATTACTTGCTTTGTACGAGGTTCAATCATTTTATTATAACTCTCGTGACTTGTATTTTGTTTTTCAAAGTATATTGGTATTTCAGCAGTTTTTGTTCTTAATACTCCATTTTTTATGTCAATATTCGCATCTAATTTCTTTAGTAAATCTATGCCTATCAAACCGTCATATCTGTTATTAAAATTGAATACACAAAAATTATGAACTAATTTTGTATTAAATGTTCTTGGTAAAGGTATTTTCGCGACGTATTTGTGTAAAGTGGTGTTATGTGCAGATCTTATTTTGAATGGTTCATTCCAAACATAATTTTTATAATGTTTATCTACGGTTTTCGGATTTATTAATGTTTTTGACGATCCCGTATCAATTAAAAATTTTAAATTTGCATGTGGGATTTTAATGTAGGGTAATACATTAATATCAATATTATTTAAATCTATTATGTCTTCTCTGTTTGTGTCTGGTCTAAATGAAAATTTTGCTCATCGTAATCATAGTTTTCGTCAAATTCTTCATTTTGACAATCATAATCAACGTCATTATATTCTGGATTATCTGAATATTCTGGTTCGGTTTCATCCATTTCATGATGGAATAACTCTTCTGACGTGAAATTTCTTTGTTGATTTGGTCTTTGTGCTGGTTGTACATTGTACATTCTTTGAGTTGTATTATTAGTTCGTCTCGTATCACCTGAGCTTGTGTCCATTGGTACAGGTTTATTTTGTATTTGTCGTTGGAAATTATTAAAATTTTGATTTTGAGGTCTATTAATCCAATGATTAGTACTATTGTAATATGGTCTTGGTTGATTCGGAATATTTGGTCTGTTTGTAAATTGTTGTTTATTAATACTTTGATATTGAGGATTAAAATTTTGACGATTAAAATTTTGAGAATTAAAATTTTGACGATTAATCATGGGTTTGCTTGGTTGCAATTTTACTGGGGGTTTATAAAATCTATTACTTCCTACTGTATGCATTCTGTCTCTGTAATAGTTTACATTCTCTTCTTCTACAACTAAATTCATAGTTCTTTCTAAATTTTCAGGGTTTCTGAATCTTATTTTGTCTGAAAGTTTTTCAGGCAAAGCATTCAAATATGAATCTAAAGAGATTTCGTCATACATTTGTGTTTTCACTATTCTTACCGCATTATCTGGTTCTTCTAATCTAAGTTTATTCAAAATCATACTTTTGATATCTTGTATTCTCATACCTAGCGTATATGGGATTTCATTTCTTTCCAATTTTACATTCATTAAATCTCTAATTAAGCATTTAATATTTCTTTGATCTCCAAAATAAGATATTAAAAGATTTTTGATTGCAGGCCATGTATTTGCCTCTTCTCTACTACCTATTAGTGTTAAAGCTCGTCGTTCTAATTTATTTATTAGAATTCTTAATAGCCATTCGTTATTTTGAGGTTGATTTGGGTCAATTAATGTAGTTAAGAATTTTTCGCAAGCATTGATAAAAATTCCTAGAAGTGCTTGTTCTCCACTGTAACTGAGAACAGCGTCAATGAATATTTTGTTTATATTCAAATTTGCCATTGTTTGATTGTTATTAGAATTATTAAAAGAATTGTTTTCTTCAATGAATTCTGAACCTTCGTTATCTATTCTTAAGTTACTTACTTGTCTGATTATATTACTTAATATATCATCTATTTCATTTGACATGTGATAGTGGATATTATAGGATAAACAGATTCTCTTACTTGATTGATGTCTTCATTGATGTCTTCTGATGAGTGACTTCGGCGATGCTGTCCAGGCCACTTGGATATCTCGACGATTTTGTTCGGGATATGTTTGATTTGTTGATGAGTGACTTCGGTGATGTTGTCCAGGCCACTTGGATATCTTGACGATTTTGTTCAGGATATGTTTGATTTGTTGATGAGTGACTTCGGCGATGTTGTCCAGGCCACTTGGATATCTTGACGATTTTGTTCAGGATATGTTTGATTTGCTTTAATTCCAATTTTAAGCATTAAAATGCACGAACATTAGTACTCGATTTTGTAGTAAAAATGCACTTTCTTGGAATCCGTTCCGACTGCGCCAGTTTTATTTCCGGTTCAAGAAATAACGTTTTTAAAAAACGATTTGTTTTTACTATATTTATTGTGCAATGTAAAAGCTACAATGTATTACAGTAATGATTTGAAAATTACACTGATTATTATAAGCAATGTTAAAGCTTCTAACTCTCGTAAAGTAATAATGATCTTTACAGGTCGAGCATCGTATTTATACCCTTAAAACACCTGCAATGTTCGTCATTCAATTAATCATAGTTTTTATTAAGAATAGAATGATTAATACTCTAAGCTATGGTTCTACGTATATGAGTCATCATGATTAACATGGTAAGGGCCGGCTTCTAGAATATATAACTGGCGCGCTGAACAAAAGTTGCTGAAAGAAGATACAAAGTACCGTCCTTTCATACAAATATATTGAAACTCCAAATAAATTCCAGCTAAGGCTAAATTAGAGGGTAATTTTCAGAAGTAAAAATCGGAAACGGAATGGAAAATGTTGCTGAAGTAAGAGCTCATAAATTTCGAAGGCAATCAATATGTTTCCGATATTAATATAACATGTTTACTGTAGAAAATCAGGAATGGGATCTATTGATGATAGACATTCGAATGAAGTATCCCCAGATGGGAACATTTTTCACAAAATACATAATAAATCACAGGTGAATTCTTATGTTTCCCTAATTAGACATTTTCGGAACAAACTTAAATCAATTTTTTGTATTGTATATTCGTACATTACTAACAAAATATCAATCGTCGGCATGATTTAAAATCACACAGGTTTGCTACTCTATGACATTTCTCCTTTTTTCATATCTCAATTGTTTAAAGAATATCTTCGATTTTTATTTTGATATTTTGGATCAAATGGCGGATGCGCCAGACAAAGTTGGGATATTCATTATTTTATTTTAGATGATACTTTTTCTTTTGTTCCTGATATATTGATATATAGTCTTTGAGGCCAGATTGAGATACTATTATTACATTACTTCATGAAGAGAGTAACTACAACAATCAACAAATTGTAATTAAATCAGGAAGAAGCAGTGTAAATAAAAAACGTTGTTGTCTTTTCTAATAAAGGATATCTTCACATCTTCATCATCTCCAAAGTGGCATTTTTCATGCTTGAAGGTCATCCGAAATTTAGTCAATTCTAATTGGATTTACGTGGTGAATTCTCCATCGAAATCTTCTTTATTTTCATTTAGCAATACTTGCTGCAGTGTTTTAACCCCCTACTGGGGACGTCAATCATACAATCAACGTGTACTTTGATCTCTTGATTGGGTCCATTGTGCGCCACTTGGAACAAATCTCAGTTCAGCAGGCATTAGGCAACCTCAAAAATACAATTGTGCTGCCTGGACTCATGTAGCCAGTGCTAGAATCTACTTCGATTTTCGAAACTACTATGAGCTGGATCATCAACAATGGCAAAAAAAAATACATGTCTATTCTTGAGACAGTGGCCTGTAAGAAGTCCTGATTGACTCGATTTCAATCCGAATATGCAAGGTCTTCATGATCTTGATTTTGATATTCATGCTCGAAAAATATGAAAATATTATTTTGACGAACATAATTGGTGTATTGGAGACTCATCAGTACAAAGGTACAGGCAACATTCATAAATTTGTTCAGTTGTTCTTAAGAAAATGTTATTCTTTCCAAACAATTCGAATTAATATTGCAAGTCATGAAATTCTGAAGTAGGGTAATGTTACCTTTCGGTGCGAATTGGTGTTTGAATAATTAATTCATTCTCACTTCAGTTCTTGTTATATCTCTTTCGTTCAAACTTCACTGACCGCAAACTTCATTAATTTGACTTCATAAAGATTCTTTCCCATGTACAGATATCAAATATAGATCAAATCTCACAATATATAGTTATTGTAAACACACTCTATATCATCATTTCGTTTCATTATTGGTTCAAGAATAATAAGGTGAGTTAAAAAAACATTTTATCCTATAAATGTAGAAAAACATTTTTACAATGTCTACTAATCACATTGAAAGTGAACATAATTGATATTATCACTTATTTAATTATTTTCCAGTTAAAGCATTTCTTGGGTAAAGCTGATTCGTCTACTACGTTGATAACTTGGTTTTCATAATTCAGCATAAAATTATTATATTCCTCCATGTTCGGAATGTACTGTATATATAATTATGACTCAAGCTAATTGGATTTTTGTTTCATTATTCATTGTTGGCCCGGATTATCAATAATCTTTGTATTTCAGTGTGTTAAAATATTACATATTTGAAAATTCTCGGCTTTCGGTGGTATTTCGTATTACAATATGCCAACGTTTTGCCAACCATGGCAGATTGCATCTTCAAGGTAGACTTGAGGCTTGGACTGATTGAAAATGATTCTTCTGTATGTGGTATTTATTGTGGGAGAATACTTTAAAGCTGAATAGTTCATTGCCTTTATTCCGGTGGTTAACTCCGTTCTGGCACCTGACCCTGCGATTGTGTGATCATGTACAAATTTTCGAGAATGGGTTTCCAAATGTTGAGAAGGTATTATCCTGAGCCACGGTTTGCATCATTTGGATGATTTAGGATTTGGCGCTCGGGCAAGGATTTCAGTATTTTCGGACAGAATTTGAGGATTAGTGTCAAACGCAATTGTAGATCTCCTGGTGTCACGAAGAATATACAGTACGCAAGCTCTTTCGTACGAATAGCTACTGTATAGAAGGGTATTTTTGATAGGTTTCTAAAAATGAGATAGTATTGGAAGTGTGGAAAAACGATTAGAAATATCATGCTTCTTAAGGATTTTAGAAATTCGATCTGCTATATTTTAAATCCATGGAAGGTAGGCATATTGAATAAATTACTGTAATACTATAATGAATAAAAACATGCAGCCAAAAATATAAAAATAGAAAAATGAACTAGGTTCACCTAGAAACATGTGTTAAGTACGCAAGAAACAGTTATGTTTAACATCAATATTTATATCTACATTTATAAACAAAAAACTACTAATTTTCAATGTATTTCTTCAATTTGGCATTGGTAATATATTGAACTGTACAGGAAACTTCGGAATATTAGTGAGTTTATAGTTGCTACTTTGATAAGAACCACAGGTGTTATAATTATGACAATTCCACTTCTGTCCAATTTGACCCATTGGAAATTGTCAGGTTGACTGTTTGCTGACGCTTATTTCGAAAGAAACAGAATTCACAACTTGCTTCTATAGAAACGCATGTTCTTTTTGTCTCCTATGAGGAAATCGTGAACAATGCTTGAACAAGTGATGTCACATTGACATTTTCGCGTCCATAATCTGATGAATATGACTAGATTCGCGAATTTTTGGCAAGAAAATATTCTCAACAAGATACAAAATCTGACACCAGAAAGAAATTGTGGAGAAGAAAAATGGGCAGGACTACAAAGAATACGTTGTGAAGACAATGTGAAACTGCTAAAATGATGAAGTATGTTTTTGAGAAGTTCAATATAACTTTCATGTATTCATTAATTGTATTTTTCATAATTGTGTTTTTTTATGAGGGATCAAGGATGCGAGATCTCGATCCTGATAAAGTTTCACTTTTCTGTTATTATTGGTAATGTTAGTATCTTTATGATTGTAACTGTAGGTGGTAGGCAACACAATAGATCTGGTAGAGTAAGCCTGCTCCAAAACAAAAAATTTTATCTTAGAACTGAGAGAACCCGAATCAACATCAGAGTCTCCGTAAGACCACACGATCTGATATAATTGGACACCATGATTAATGATGAGCTTCCGGAATTCGCCGACCTCTGGAAAATCAACAAGGCTTGTTAGATGCCGCAAAGTGCACTCCGAGCATTTGATTCAACATCACATGAGCTATTTTTATACCCTGCGGTACTAACTTCACTAGTGAGATGCATAGAACATCTGTTGCCACTCTAGAAAACTGGTTTCGCCATCGCATCGGGCACACGACGAGGCTTGACAGAATTGGTAACATTCAAGAAGGGTATTTTCCGAGGAGACTTCGAGCCCCTACTTGTTCAACATCTCACTGCTGCTGCTCTCCATTGCATTCATACTCAAATATTTGAAAATATCCAAATAATATAGGTTATGAAAAATAACAGAAAATCAAGAAAAACTTTAGAGATGATAAAGATTCAAATTATAATAAATAATGTCGTAAATCAGAACAGAAATCTCAAATTCAAACAGTATATATCTACAAATTTTATAATTAATACATTTTCGACCAAAATTGACTCGATTGAAGATGCAGTATTTAACAAATAAATATAATAATTCAGAACGAAATTTCAAGGTAACTACCTCCATTTTAATTATTTAACCATTTTACCAATTGTACCAATTTCGATTATAGTTATATATTAAAAGTTTTGTGAAAAGTGGAGACCTACCACCTAAAGGTTAACAAAGTAACATTTCATTGAAAACTGAATCTAACATAATACCTAACTATTATTATATTGTTATGGAATGATAGTCTTCGATCGATGTTACATACTGACCTTCTCGAATTAGAAAGGTGATAATGTCTGAATGAAATAAGTCAGTATTACTATATCTGTACCTTCATTGTAACTTATAGTAGAGAAAATGAATGCAAGAACCTCTTATTTTTTTGTAATGGGTTGGATTTGAATGAAACCTTTTACATTCGCATCATTTTTGGACCGATAAACTGTGTTAACCTTTAGATTTTGGCGGTCGGACCCCAACTTTCCGCCAGAGAGGTTGTTAGCAACCCCATTTTCTATCTCTCCGAGTTCTTAATTCCTTCAAATTTACATACAGGGGTTTTGAGGAGTCAGCAATTACGAATTCGACGAGAAAATTTGAAAATTCAAAATTACGGCTAAAAAATGGCGGGTTGAAATATGAAAATACATTTTGTAACCTACATAATAATCATCGCAAGAGGGGTGGGGGCTTAGCCCCCTGATGCACTTAGCCTAACTGATGATTTTAGAGAAAAATACCAAGAGTCCAAAAGTGTTTAGAATTCAATTTTGCCTAAGAATACCTTATTTTTATGACTCATATATCACCACTCATCAACAACCCCTAAGCCGACCTCTTAGTTATCCCCACGCTGCAAATCTAAAATTGCCATTTGCAGCCATGATTTTGATTTAAGAGAAAAATTTCAGGATACAAAAAATGTTCTAAATTCCGGTTTTCCTAGGAACTGACCATTTTTAATGTCCACTTTCCCTCACCCCTAAAATTTTAAATGCATTTTCGGGCCATTCTATTGGTTTTAGGCAAAATAGACAAGATACAAAAAGTGTTTAGAATTCAATTTTACGTAATAAAGGTACATTCATATGTTCACTCTCAACCCCTTTCCACCTTGAGAGGGTGAGCATCCCTACTTATTTCGTAAAAGAGCCGGGTTTTTCCATGTAAATAGTGAAATGTTATATAGAAAAAATTATATTTGAAGAATATCTCTTCATTCACCACCCTATCAGATAGATCTCCGAAAATTATTATTATGCAAAATTGAATTCTAAGCACTTTTAGACTCTTGGTATTTTTCTCTGAAATCATCAGTTAGGCTACAAAATGCATTTTTATATTTCAACCCGTCATTTTGTAGCCGCCATTTTGAATTTTCAATTTTTCTCGTCGGATCCATAATTGCTGACCCCTCAACACCCCTGTATGTCAATTTGAAGGAATTCGGTTTAGAACTCGGCGAGATAGAAAAAAGAGGGGGTGCGACCGCCAAAATCTAAAGGTTAACAAAGTTTATTGGTCCAAAAATAAAGCGAATGCAAAAGGTTTCATTCAAATCCATCCCATTACAAAGAAATAAAGAGATGAGAGTCCTTTTATGCATTCATTTCCTCTACTATCAGTTGTATAGCTTTGAAAAACCCGTATAAATGTTTCCTCTCTATTGTTTCGACCATACAATGCATTTATAGTATAGTGTTTAAGTGAACTCCGTTCTTGATCAATGAGTAAAAGTACCGGGATATCAAAAATTAACTTGGTCAAGGGTGGTTGTGGAATCTAAAACGTGTTTCTTACTCTACGTTTGAAATAATTATGTCACTGTCACACTGACATCAACCTACAAATTTCATATCTATTTATTTCAGTTGTAAAACAATAATGAACAACAAATTATGAAATAACGGTTTTAGTAACAAGAAAAACTAAATTACAGTAATTGTTGGAAATGTCCCCCGTTTTGTTTGATGCACAAGTTGACGCGCATCCTCATGCTGTGAGAACCGTTTTGCAGCATTTCTGGCGTTATGGTTGTACATTGGTGAACTATTCTTTGTTGAAGTTCTTGCAAATTACTTACCAGAGTTGCGAAAATCTTTTTTTTTTAAGTAAGGAAATATAAAATAGTCCATAATTGTCAAACAAGGTGATCTCGGAGGAAACTCAACTTCTGTATGCAAACTTATCAGCCGGTCATCAACAAACTCGCGGAGAAAAGCAATATTTTCTCGTGTGTGCTGTTGCACCGTCATGCTGGAAATAACCGTACGGAAGTTCATCATCGTTTAACTGTTGCACAAATTCAGCCAAAAAGTTATGTCTGTACCTTTCTGCGTTGACCGTGAAATCGAAAAAAATTGGCCAAATTATTCTTCTGCATCCAAACAACGATTTTTTGAGCATGTAGTGGCGATTCAATAAGAACATGAGGTTTATCATTGCTCCACATTCGCATATTTTGAGAATTGATTATCCCGAAACCACGCTTCGTCAGAAAAAAAAGTTAGTTCAGAAGATCGTCATTCATTAAATTATTGACAAACAAATGGCAGTAAGCAAGGCGTCTGGGGTGGTCTGCGGGCCGAAGAGCTTGATGTGCTTGCATCTTATATGGATCCATGTTCAAGTCTTTCTTTAAAATCTTCTGACATGTTCCATAAGAAAGTTCAATTTCCTGAGAAAGACGTTTCAAAGGTTTTGCAGGCTCATCTCCCATACGTTGACGAACGTCATTGACAACTTCTTCTGTACGGACTCTTGGTCTACTAGCACCTTTCTTATGAGTCACATAACCAGTTTCGCGAAACACTCCAACACAATTTGTTAGGCACGCATAAAAATTGTCCGGTAATATTGCCACGTTTGGGAAGTGCTCTCGAAAATTGTCCAAACACAAACGTTGACTGTATTGCCAATTTTCATTAACTAGCGCACTCGTTCGAAAATAGGCTTCAATCATGAAAATTTTGTGCTGTGTTGTAAGAGGCATGATTCAAAAACTGGATTAGAAAATTTCAGCACAATGACTCAACAGATTCTGACACAACAAAACATATTCAAAAATTTAAAGTAAGACACACGTTTTACATTCCCAACCACCCTTGACAAGATAATTTTTAATTTGTAGTTCATTATTGTTTTACAACTGAAATAAATCGGTATGAAATTTGTAGGTTATTGATGATGTCAGTGTGACAGTGACATAATTATTTCAAACGTGAAGTAAGACACACGTTTTAGATTCCACAACCACCCTTGACCAAGAAAATTTTTGATATCCCGGTATAGAGTGATCCTTTCATTGGAAGTTTATCAAACATATAGTTAAAAGATTCGAATGATAAAAGTGCAATTAATTGAATTTAAATGAATAGACAACAAAGTAAGTGGGGAAAAACATTTATTACACCTGTACTATATATGGTGCTAATCTGATGAGGAAAACAGGATGTAGCAGAGATTTGAAAGCATTATAATTATTGTATACCGAAGTTACGCAAAAGTAATTGAATGAAAAGGGTCACATTCGAACAAGCTGTTGAGCGACGGCGAGTATGATTAGAGCGAACAAGAATTCAACGTTAGACATTCTAAACAGCAGTTCCAGATCAATTATAATTTGTAAAGTTTATACTCAACCACATTAATAGGTCTCGTATCAATCATATATTTCGTATCATATTGATACATTTACGATAATATTAATTATGGAAGCACGATATTATATATTTAGAATACATTTCCAATTATATTCAAGAGACTTAGTTAATTTAACGAATTCCTCAATTCGTACAATTAGATTCATTGAAACTATATTTCCGTTTCGAAACGCATATATTTTAAGTTGTCAATTGACTTGAGATAAGTCGTAGGACCATGAGGTTCAGAGAAGAGAATTTCCTTGTATTCGGATATAAATGAGAATTAAATAGTGACCTGGTGAGAAAATCAATCTTCACTTATGCCTGTCCAAAATTCAACCAAATTCATGGAAATAATGTGGATATCTTAATATGCACGTCTTGGTTAATTACGTTGAGTAACACAGAGACATATTGCATACTCAGAAAGTCATACATGATACGTAATTCGATATAAATGAAGAGTTGGTAAACTGACTAGTTAGCTGTTTGCATGAATTCTGAATGATTTCCGAGCTAAGCATTTCAGCAATATGGTTTTAGTCGGTAACAGATAATGGGAATATCCTTGCTTCCAAATTAACTCAACTACCTCCTGTCGTATCCAATAGTTAATGGTTTCGAAACAGTCAGTCACTTTCATGAAACTGAGACCAAACTTCTTGAATTATCTCTGTCTGTCAAAGTTGTATTTCGTCTTATTATGAGCACATTCCTTCATGCGAGTTCATTATTTATTCAATAGCAACCGATTATGGAACATTAACCATCATCACAGCTTATTTATTTGTGAAATAATTTCTAGAGGCTGAAGAATTTGAATAGAGGACTCTCAAAATAACGCTCATGTTCATCCGAAAAAGCAGGATAGATCACGTGACTTCCCTCACTTTTGTTAGCAAAATTGCTTTCGAACCGTCCTGCGTTTCAAATTTAAATTATTTTTGAAACAGAAAATATATTGGAAATGATTTAGAAACCACTAATGGAAGACGTAATTATACTCTATGTTACATTGTAATTGTATCCAAATAACATAATGTATTTCACATCTCTATGTTTCATAGTGACACCTGCGGTTGACTTCCTGAATTATTCACACTATAACATAACCTTGTTTTATACTGGCACTTGCTGTTACATGAACTACCAAAATGTACCACAGAATAAAGACATAAAATAGATTGTGACTTCACTTTAATCCCAGCATGAGAATTTCGGACACTTCTTCAGGTAGAATATATACGTGTGATACATATTTATGAACAGAAAAACACGATTGGCCTTATGGTTCAATGAAAGTTTATAATTCCATATCCATTTCATTTGAAAAAATTGAAGATGTGTGTACGAAATATCATTCAAAATGGGTCTAACACGCCAAAAAGATCTGAAACATTTCAAATTCATACAACCAATAGGAACGACGCAATCGTCTACACAGTGGGTTACGCACGCACGCACACACACATACACATACAAATACAGACATCATGTCAAAAAAACTCTAGATAGTGGTTTCGACAATGTCATGGAACAAATTGAACTATAGATGGCAGAAAAGAACCCAGATATAGACGCCTCTTGTCACAGATGTCACCGGAGTTGACAACAACCACGCTCCGTAGTATTGGCCATAACACCGGTCGTGAATCGTTAAATTAAATTTACACGTTACAGACTTCATCATCTGGCTAATTCTAATGATAAGCTCATGAGAAGAGCGAAACAGCTGTCTGGAACTAATATTGTGTGATTCGAAATGATTAATTCTAACATGTAATGTGCTTATATTCACGTCGCATCAACCATTATATCGATCATTACTGCTTCATTAGAAGGAACATTCATTTCATTTCCCTCATATAATTGAACATTTGAATATATCATTCACTTTCTAAGTGGATGTGAGATTTCGGCAGTGGGATATGTCTAGAAAACATTTAGACCCGGAATGATTTTCAGAATCGATTTATTTTACTGCTTTTCGCTTGGATGCTCAAGTCGTAATTCAAGATTTTCGTGAGTGAAAAAGAAATATCCGCATCATTTCAGTTTATGGTCATATATTTACGATCGCACTAAGAATTATTGAGGTTCATAAATACACAGTACTCAGATAAGTTCTATAAACGATCAAAACAATTTGTGTAGGATACAAAATATCTCTCTTGTATGCCTTGCAAAAAGTTAAATTAAGTACATTGTTCCCATAAATTATTTTCAATTGCAAATTACTGTTATAAATATGTTATTAATAGTTATTATAACTAACCAGGAAAAATTATGTCCTTCTGTAAGGATATCTGATGAGCACAACTCAAAAAATGTATGCACGTAAGTGTGTAAGTTTACAATTTATGCCGCTGAAATTGTGGTTCCTGCTATTTATTATAGATAGAGAAATGGGCTTGGAAAATTTGATATGCTGAAGGAAGTTAATCACTTTTTAAATACAGTACAGATAAATATTTAGGTGATTTAGAAGGGTTGAGTTATCCCTTATTTGCATTATTAATCCCAAATAGTATTCAAACAGGCAGATTCTGTTTAATTATTTAGTTCATCCTGATGATTGCTAGTTGGTAACTGAAAGGTCCTTAGTACTTTTACAGTATATTAGTGGATAAGGGTGATTATATCTAACTTATTTGCTAGAAAATTCAATGAAACATAAATTTAGGCATTCTAGATTGTGGTTTTTAGCTTGAAGATTTCACATTACCGATTTGATATCATGCACTTATTCACTGTCTCAATGGATCTATGAACAAATCATCAGTGGTTGTTATCTTACAACGTAGTCATAAAGAACTGCAACTTGGAATACATTGCTATTTCCCAGGCTTCAATAACGATACGGTTAAATAACTTTAACAAATTGACTCACTTTTTGCAAGGCTGTATTAATGTTAGAAAATACGTTAACATTAGCCTATAATGGTTAAGATTTACAAGAATTGAGATGATTCTATAAAACTGGCAATTCTGCTTGTGTCGACTTGAGATTTGGTATGACATTTTAAAACTCTTTTGAACTTATCTTCTAAGTTTATATCTTAAGCTTGGATACAGTGGCGGAACTACAATGCGCGGGACCCCGCAACGCGGGGGGGGCCAGAGCTATAGGGGCCCAAATGCATCATGAAAAGAGTGAAACATTCTCGAAACTGATAACCGACTTTACCAGCAAGCGCAAAAAAAAAACTATTCTAATACAAAACATTTTGAAACCCTTAGCAAGTATTGCCACCTCCATACAAGATGTTTGATAAAATATAATGTCTGAAGAATATGTTAATTATTAAATTGTGCCTTATATTTGAACTAAATTAGGTTTACTTGTATTCTGAATTTTTTATATATTTTTTTTTTCTTCTTATTAATGTAGATTAACTACCTACCTACTGTTTAATTTATTGTACTGTTTAATTTATTGTATACTACTGTTGAATTTATTGTATAGTATTATATTTTTTGTATATTAGGGTAACCTATTTAAATAAATATTTCTTCTTCTTCCTCCCACATCTGTTTGTCATTACTTTGTTTTGACGCACTGACTCGACTGCCTGAAAACAAAGAAAAAGGCCCCTCTCTGACACTCTGCAGAGCACTTGTCGAAAATTGTTTGGGTAGGTTGATCAGTGACAGTGTTACGTCGCTAATTAACGCCACTTTATATTACTTTATATTATTTAATTATGTATGTACTTCCCAATTTTACAACCGTCCCGTCCCCTCCGGTTGGTACGTTCATTTGTTTCATGTTTTCAGAACTATACAAACCCAAATATTTATTATTTATGATACCTCTCCAGATGTTATTTATGACCATTTCTTGGCGCATCGACAATTCGGGTTTTTCCATTTGAAGTATTTGAACCTTTCTTCTTACACATTCCTCAGTAATAGCATGTTTTCCACCACTTCCTTCCTGTCACCAATAAAAACCTACCAATTTGTAAACTCCACCCTCTTCTACTTTTCTATTAGATTTTAAGTTCGTTAATTTTAAGATACCTATATCTTGTGAATGTGTGGGTAAGTTTGAAATTTGCATTCAACTCGAATTCGTTACAAAATATTGAATAAATATTAAGTGTGAACTGTGGTAGGTAAGTTATATTTTCAGCTTTATTTTTTAATTCAAATATGGAAATAAAAGATGTGATTAGAGATTTTGCAAATTTGAAATCCAGGACGGATTTTAAATTTTAAATATATTTTCTTTTGTTAATTCTTAATTGTTAATAATGCAATTTTGTTCCTTTTTGTTATTTTTTAATAAAAATATCAATAAAAATGTGTGTTTCTTTTGTAGTAGGGGCCCGAATAATATTTTGCGGGGGGGGGGCCAAAAAATTGAAGTTCCGCCACTGCTTGGATACTATGCATTGCAGTTGTTTTGTTTCCGTTTCAGTTGATTCATTAGTTGGTTCCGCGTTGCTACCCTTTTTATTGATGAGTTGTCAGAGTTTTGTCTTGTATTTCTCCACAGTAATATGTAAGATATCTATTTTTACAAGCTGTCATTTAACTTGTCTTGTATCTTTCTTTATTCATTTGTACGTTTGGGTGACCCACTTCTTGACGTCCGATAAATTGAAATATGGCAGGTATTCATCATTTGGGTGACAATGCATTATGCCATTCTCATAAGAGGAAAAACAAGACGGCGGCTCGAAGTTGGCGGACAAGTTTTTCGATTCTGATGGTCCGATTCTATTCAAAATTGTGTCTTGAGGTTTTTGGGTCGGAGACAATGATTTTTAGCAAAAATTCTTCAATTCATGATGGCGGCTCCAAGATGTCGGAACAGTTTTGAGATAATGGCCCGATATCATTCAAAATAGGTTATTTTCAGTAAATATACAATGATTCAACATGGTTTTTTGGGGTAGGAGATTATGATCACATTGTCAAAATAAGAAACGGCTCCTATAACTAACTTATATCGACTTGTTGATATTCAATCGAGTTGAGTATACATAGAAACTCGAAAGCCATGCAATATGAAGCTCTTATGGAAATGAAAAAAATAATGAGGAACCTCCTAATTGCTTACGACTAAAAAGGAAAAGATAAAATTAAAAGTAAAACAATTTTTTTTTGAAGACGTGCTTTCATTTTGAAATGTTCTAAGAAGAAAAGGAAAAAAATAATGGTTCTGTTAGATATAAGACGTGAGCTATTATGTTCTCATATTAAGGAATAACAGATTCAAAAGCTTGTCGTATAAGAATCCCCATTTCATCTACAAACTGGATAAGAATGTTGTTTTCGAAATCAACACCAGTCATTCGTATTCAGTTTTCGAAGACAAGCTTTTGATTCTATTATTTCCTGATTTGAGTTTAGATATGTCTCATAGCTAAAAAAAAATTATGTGTTTTTGATTTGATATTAAAAGCTTAGTTCTAAAAAAATATTTCACTTCAATTTCTATAAATTGTTGGTCTCAAGTAATTCAATTCTTTACTTGACTATTTAAAAATAATACTTTCCTTTCCTCATTCAGAAGTATAAGGAAACCTGTGTATCGGTGATATTATTATTTCCTTCCCAATTCATTTTCCGAATTAATATTTTATATTCAGGGTGTTTCAGAAAGACCTCCCGTAAATGCAGGAAGCCTTAGATTCCACAAAAATAATCAGATTTTTTCATATAAGCGATGGTCCTATCTTCTTTCGTTTCGGATATACAGAGCGTTGAATTTAATTTTTTTTTAACGAAATTTTGCTGTAGCTCCTGTGCAGCTACAGATATGTCAATACATTCCGTATTCGGAGGTTTCAGAGGACGACGAATAGGATGGTTTAGTCATTTTCAGACTATGCGGTAGAGGGCGCTGGGTGCGCGACTTTTCGGCGTTTCTTTTAGCCTTAACTTTTTTGAGAATGATTTTTTGTATTCTTTGCACATTTTTCTGGTTTACAATTTTATTTCAAACAAAAAATGTACTCCTGTTGAGGTTCTCAAAATCTCACAGTTTTCGAGAAAAACGCGTTTAAATGATTCGGTAGTAAGGAAATTTGTTACAAAGTTTTTGTTATGTTCATTTGAACGCGTTTCTGCGGAAATTCTCGCATTGAGGTATTTCTTTGTTAACATCATTAAAAAAGTTGGATAAGCTTACATCATTTTGGTTCAAAGCTCATTGGCACACCGACCTTGATGAGAGTAAGGGATGCTATTGAAAGTGTAATAATTTGTGTAGTTTCTAAACGACTCATTCGATTTTAGTAAACTTTAGTTTGTATAGAAGGGAAGGTACGTACTTTCAGTTATCTTATCTATTGATACATGATAGTTCCTAATGAAATTGCTAGAGGGCGTAATTTGTAATGATTTTATTGATTTTATCCCAAAAACTTAAATTATACGGTATAGCAATGATATGATAATCGGAAATTAGATTAAATTTGCGAAAAAAACTGAAAACCGCAGATCGATATGTTTTTTTGTTTCAAAGTTCGAAAAACGCGTTTAAATGAACATACGCGGTTTCAGTAGTAAGTAAATTTGGTAATGAGTTTTTCTTATGTTCATTCATTTTCTCGAAAACGGTGGAATTTTGAGACCCTCAACAAGAGTATATTATTTGTTTGGAATAAAATTTTAAACCAAAAAAATGTGCAAAGAAAACAAAAAATCGTTCTCAAAAAAGTTAAGGTTAAAAGAAACGCTGAAAAGTCGCGCACCCAGCGTCCTCTACCGCATAATTTGAAAATGAGTAGTTCATCTCACTTGGCCTCTTCTGAAACCTCTTAATACCAGAACTGTGAAGGAGCTACAGCAAAATTTCGTTAAAAAAAAATCGAATTCAAATTCGTATCTCCGAAACGGAAGAAGATAGAACCATAGTTTATAAGAAAAATCTGATTATTTTTGTAAAAATCTTCCGTCCCCTGCATTTACGGAAGGTCTTTCTGAAACACCCTGTATAATCGAGGAGATTATCTAAAACTGATGGTTTCGTGTCTTAATTTTAATAAATATAATTTTTACGATATCACAGACGATAAGCTAATATTTTCCACACTATTATTATTGAACTACTTTAAATTAAATAAAAACATTGATTAAATTTCCGCACACAATATCTTTCTGCAAGGAATAAGCTTGGATACATTTTTCCCTACAAATAACGCGAATTTATATATTCCTTACCGTACTAGCTTGAAAGCAACAGGCTTCTGAGATATTTCTGATTGATTTATTAAATTACAGTTAGAGAGTAATGCTATCTATGTTTGAACCTACAACACTAACTCATATGTACTTAGTATAGTGTATAATCAATTTGATATCACAAGAGCACAGAAAATAATTGGTAACTACTGCTCACAGGAAATGAAAAAACAGTGTATCACGAACGCAACGCAACATAGGGATTCTCCGAGGCAGTTTTGTGATGAACTGTGTGGCCTGTGTCTCAATATGGACTGGCCTTATTATTACAGATAATTTGAAAATATAAGTAATTGGAAACCAGAACTGGCTCTACTAGTTGAAGCCAGAAATATGTGAAATGAAACAATAAACTTCGAAAGAGGCTATATGCCAAAATCAAAGCTCATCGAACGCCCGAATGGCTCCTGTTCGATTTGGACTTCTGTCAAAGTAAATAGTTGACTTCCAGTTCATTCCCTCCCCCAACCAAAGATGATGGCACACTTGTTACTATACCACAAGAAAAAGTCTACCTTTTTGTTGGAACGTTTGCAGCAAATTCTATCTTGGATTCACAAGGGGACAACCCTCCCAATATTGATGCCATCAATAGCAATATGCCTGAAATTGTATTTCGTCAGCTTACAATAAGGCTCATTATACTTGATGTCAATAGCAAAAAGTTTAAGGTACCGGACGGAATTCCACCTGTCGTTCTCCAGGAACGTTAACTTGAATTAATACCAGTTTTCTGCAGGTTGCTCATCATTTCATGCAAACTGGGCGAGTTTCATTCCAGCTGGAAGACAGCTAGAGACCAACCAATTTCAAAAAAAGGAAGAAGACCCTTTCTAATAATTATAGACTTAATCCACTACTATCTGTGATCTCTAAGGTGATGGAGAAACTATTTAACATCAAGCTCATTCAATAACTAGAGAGCTCCAAAATCGTGAATGACCGGCAATATGGATTCCGTCAGCAGAGATCAACAGCAGACCTGCTTGCCTACATAACACATGTATGACAGAAATCTATTGAAAAACATGGGGAATCTCTAGATGTATCATTGGATATATCCGAAGCATTTGATCGAGTCTGGCACCAAAGCCTTATTGAGAAACTTCCGTCATATGGTTTGCCGCCTCAACTTTGTCGCTTACTATCGAGTTTTCTCTCAGATAGATCAATCCATGTGATGGTTGACGGAAGTATTCTTCGATAAAATTACTACAAACGCTGATGTTTCGCAGGGATCTGTCTTGGCACCAACTTTGTTTCTGCTCCATATGAACTATCTGCTGGAAATGACCACCTGTCTCGTTCACAGCTTTGCAGATGACGGTACACTTCGTACCGCTTTCTCATCTACAGTCCCTATACCATCCAATGAAGCTAGATGAGCGAGAGACAAATACAGGTTGCCGCAATTGATGGAGATTTGGCAAAGGTTTTGGAGTGGGGATTCGATAATCTAGTAGAGTTTATTCCAACCAAGACTCCTGTTCACATGTTTGAAGTTCCGCTCTCAAACATACGCTGAAACTCTTGGATTCTATACAGAAGAGAGCTTTCCGTCTGATTGATGATGTCAGACTTACGAGTTTATTGACCTCCTTAGAACATCGTAGAAAGGTGGAAGAACTCTCCCCTTTCAATAGGTCTCCCTCTCGTGTAGTCAAAGTATAAAAAAAAATGGTGGTAAACGTATGGGTGGGTTTGTGGTTCTATAGTGAACTGTATATTTGGATATAAGTTATTAATGTAGTTAAGAAATGAATTTATCTGCCGGGTACCACCTGTTAGTCCAGGCTGTGAACCGGGATTTTAGCTATAATAAAAAAAAAACATGTAGGTTCGAATCGAAAAATTTTTTTTGCATTGGCTTCAGGAGGTTTTCAGGATCATTCATACACCTTGAAACCTCTTGGGAACCCCAACCCCACCCATTGGGGGCGAAAATAGTCCGAAATCTCCCTCAAATTTGCAACATGCCAAGTCTTGAATTGTATTTTCTACAAAAAAAGGTATTTTGGCATTTCGAGTACACCAAGTAGGTTTTTTGGGTCGCTGAATACGATTCCGAAGCCAGATTTACTTGAAATTCATCGTTGGGGTGGTGAAATAGACAAAATTGGTCAATTTTGCAACCCTAATATGTTATTTTGCAATTTACGTGTTTTAGGCATTTAGATTGCACCAAGGGGGTTTTCTGGGTCGCTGAATACGATTCCGAAGCCAGATACACTTGAAATTCATCGTTGGGGTGGTGAAATAGACAAAATTTGTCAATTTTGCACCCCTAATATGTTATTTTGCAATTTACGTGTTTTAGGCATTTAGATTGCACCAAGCAGGTTTTTTGGGTCGCTGAATACGATTCCGAAGCCAGATTCACCTAAAATTCATCGTTGGGGTGGTGAAATAGACAAATTTGGTCAATTTTGCACCCCTAATATGTTATTTTGCAATTCACGTGTTTTAGGCATTTAGATTGCACCCAGGGGTTTTTTTGGGTCGCTAAATTCGATTCCGAAGCCAGATTTACTTAAAAGTCATCGTTGAGGTGGTGAAATAGACAAATTTGGTCAATTTTGCACCCCTAATATGTTATATTGCAATTCACGTGTTTTAGGCATTTAGATTGCACCCAGGGGGTTTTTTGGTTCGCTAAATACGATTCCGAAGCCAGATTTACTTAAAATTCATCGTTGGGTTGGTGAAGTAGACAAAATTGGTCATCAACACCAAAATTTTGTATTTTATGGTTCAAAAACCAACAAGAACGCAGAAGCGTGTGTCAGTGTATGAAAGTTGTTGCATTTAAGTGTTATCAATCAAGTGTTTTTTGAACATGAAAGTGTTGTGTTCTTTTTCAAACAATTACTAATATTCCTATCCTTTTAATATTGAAAAAGGAGAAAACTCCGAAATAATTTTAAATTAAAATGCGAAAATGATAAAAATTTAGAAGCGTGTCAAATTAGCCATTTTTGTAAATTTCCCACTCCTACGATGAAATTCGAGTAAATCTGGCTTTGGAATTGTATTCAGCGACTCAAAAAACCTGTCTGGTGCACTCGAAATGATAAAAACACGTAAATTGCAAAACAACATATTAAGGGTGCGAAATTGGCCAATTTTGTCAATTTTACCACCTCAACGATGTATTGCAAGTGAATCTGGCTTCGGATTCGTGTTCAGCGACCAAAAGCCCTTTTGGTGCACTCGAATTGACAAAAACACGTAAATTGCAGAATAACATATAATGGGTGCAAAATTGGCCAATTATGTCGATTTGACCACCCCTACGATGGATTGCAAGTAAATGTGGCTACGGATTCGTGTTCAGCGACCCAAAAAACCTTATAGGTGCACTCGAAATGCCAAAATACCTTTTCTTGTAGAAAATACAATTCAAGACTTGGCATGTTGCAAATGTCACCCCCAATGGGTGGGGTTGGGGTTCCCAAGAGGTTTTGAGGTGTATTAATGATCCTGAGAGCCTCCTGAAGCGAATGCAACAAACATTTTTTGATTCGAACTTACATGTTTTTTTTTGTTATTTTCTGGTTCACAGCCTGGACTATGTGAAGCGAGCGATGACGTCGTCAACGTAGCGATATCAACATACGAACATTTGCTGGAATTCTGAATTTAGTATTTGATTTTCCAAGTAATTCATAAATATTTCTGCTTGTTAAGAAAGGAACTCATAAGTTAATTTGATTAACAAAGACTTCAAATATAATATTCCATTCGAACCTTATAATAATGACAGTTGAAACAGATGTTGCACTCAAAAAATTCAGAAACAAAAATTGAATATCTTGTAAGCGATATACATCAATTCCACTTCAATAAATTTGTAAATCCAGGAAATAGGAGTGGTAAATTGCTTAATAAAAAGACAGTTTAATCGTATTCACTAAAGCTGATGAAGGTAATTCAATAATTGCTATAAATAAAGTCATATATTTGGATTAAACTTTCTCGCACACTTTGTAATGCCATTATATTATTTGGTTCGATGCTGCTTTGATTAATTTTATGGCCAACCAGTGAAGAGAAGGCATATTTTCTTCTTACCCATTTTAGTTTCCGAAAGAAGAAGGTGTTCTACAAACGTTATTCTTATCGCGTAATCATAAATTGTGGATGATCTGAAACTTGCCCTGTTGTTTCAGTTATTTGTGAAAAGTGAATCTCATGATTATACAACATTTTTTCGAAGAGTTGTCTGATCAACAAATATTTCTTTATGTTGCTTGAAGTCGTATTTGACAATTTTGCAATTATGTTCATATGATGTGGGAGTGAAATTTTCAGTAGCTTATTCAACTCAGTGCTGTACCCTACAAATAATATAATTGCACTGAAGAGCTTACTCGCTCAACTTTAACCAATTCTGATTGGTTCTATAATGTTTCTCAAAAACTTATTTAGAGATCAAGTTAACGTAAGGATGAGTTTAAAGCTGAATAGCAATCTACTCAGAGTGGTGATAATATAAAAAAGTAGTTATGATTAGTGATGGATAACTCAATTCAATATTATTCGTGGATTATCTGAAAAAATTGTATTCATTTGAAGTGGTGGTAAAATCGTTAACGGCCAATGATAGAACAATGTAGTCCGGAAGGCTGTTAGTGCAATTTATTTTAATTTATTTATTGATTGCATTTCAAGGATAGTTCACGTTATACATACACATATGCAACGTAACTAATCCCTGCAGAGGTGCGATTGAAATTTTTGTCTGAAAAGCAATCTCTATCTCTTGACGTGCGTTCTAAATAAATAATGAATTTCCCCTGCCTACTGATACATATTATAGTAGTAGTGTTTCCAACCCTAACCATCAAAGTCTGCAATATATGTAAATGTTGGTATACTATGATGAATTTTCCATCTAAATTAGTCCTTTCGTTGCGTGACTACGTTCTTATTCCAACAAACGAGTTAGAAGAACGCCATTTTATCGATCTCAGCTGGGAAAGAGCAATACAAAAAGCTCAACTCGTTAAATACACCATTGTAGGAACTACCACTTACAGCCTATAAAAAGTCAAAGCGTAAAACTTATTATTACAGATTGTTTATCTGGGCAAATTTATTAGTATTTTAATAGATATTTCAGAGACATATTCCACCAATTAGTTTGTATAGGAATATCCGACATTATTTCATTTCCGTACCTACATCTGTGACAAATTTTAATGATTTAGACAAAATGTAGAGTAATATTAGACAATCGAGAGAGCATCTATATAACAATCAATGAGGAACCTGAGAACACAACCTAGAGCGAATGAAAATTAAAATTGAATCATCATAGGATATGCCGTACATGCTAACGAACTTTGAAGCAATGCATGCCATTTCAGTCAATTAATCTCTTGACATGAAACTCGATTGCAGTTGTGTGATTTGTGAGTGTTTTTTGTATGGTATTGAAATTTATTAATATTTTCAATGGAACTTGGTTGAATGTAATAACGATTTCTAGGAAATTCATTCAGTTCAAAATAGATATATTGATCGGTTGACATATTACAATGTACTAATACAACCATTCAGATATTTGATATACCGAGTTCAACATTCTAGCCTCCAGCTACTCGCACACTTAATTCTCTATTAGCCGTCTATAATAATAACAATAAAAATTATTTTATGAGTAGTCTTGAACCTTCTAGTACAAGGGCATCTACGACTAGCGCGCAGATCATTAAAAATAATCCCCTTTTTATACCACTAGTGCGCGGGGACGGTATACGACCACGGCGCGAGTTACCTGCCGTATACCTGATGCACCCGTAACCTTCTTTTATGTGATCAAAACAAAATTAAAATGCACTTTTCTTTTGCAAATAATTTTTCTTTTAATTCATCAAATAATAAAAAAGAAGAGGATCCTAGCCTTTCTTGATTTTTTCTTCTAACTTGAACCAAACTCATAATATACATTGGTATTCAATATAAGCATAGATATGGTACGGCTGATAGATTCTTTTGCAACATTTTTACTTTGTGTTTTTTTGGGGGGTTATTTAGATAATTATAAACAAATGATTTGATTAAAAAAAGCCCATCATCATGATATGTTATGCAATCAATTACTATTTGGACTTTTTTTCTCAATTTTCCGTCAACATTTTTATATTTTATTCAGATTTAATTTTAATCTATCTGTTCTTATTTTCAACCATGTTATCTATGTTGAGTGCAAAATGGAAAGGGTTACGTGTGATCGATAACTATAGATCTAGAAAAGACCGTGCAATTAATGCAGGCCAACGTAGGAGGTATGTATATGTTACACTCAAACACCGAAAACGCTCACTGAGCGAAATAAACGGCCACAACGCGTTGTGGACGGTTCTCAATAACCAAACACCGAAATATCATCATTAATCGCGTTGTGGCGGTCCATTGCGCCCACAACGCGTTCTGGACAATCTTTAAACAGCCAGAACGCGTTCTGGCAATATTCAAACAACCACAACGCATTTAGAATAAAAGACGCATGTAAACCGATTATATTTGAATATGGAACAGGGTTAACAAAGAAAAAATAATCAAAGGGTTGGAAACCTTAGATCATATAATATAATAATATAATATACTATAATAATAATATAATATAATATGATCTAAGTTGGAAACCTAAGTACAAACATAAAACACAAATGAAAGAAAATTTTAAAATATTTAAAAAAGGTCGAATATAGGTATACCAGATTAAACGCGAAACAGATACCTAGTTAAAAGGACATTATAATTGTCTATTTACTTATTTTTGCAGGCACTATTATCATGACATTTCGAATTGCACAACACCTTATTGGCCTTGCAGTTGCACCTTTTTGTGTTACAATAACGCTTACAATTGCACTCAACAAAACCTTGTCTTGATCCAGACGAAAGAGCGGAAGCTTTTCTCAAATTTATAGAGCAACTCGGGACATCTGATAAATTTATAAAATTTGAATCCGCAAAGATAAATTCATTACGACTATAAAGTCTTTCCAGTGCACCGTCTTTGGTTCCCAACTTATACAAGCTGGACTCATTAACGTTTAAGACCACAGCTAGAACACTTCTAGGAGCAAGACGCCCCCTGTCGACATCCGGAACTTTTACTACAACATTTTGACCAATTTCAGCAGGGGGTAGTTTTTCCCGGGACAAAGTCAGCATTTTTTCAGCTTGCTTTTCCAATCCGGCTTTTGCGTCCTCGCGTTGCACTTTGATTGTATCACTTCGAAAGCAAAGGCTACATGTGACTTCTCCTTCATTTTCAAGACCGCACTTTATGTGTACATTTAAACCGCATATTGTACAGGGTTGGGTAATTCCAAATTCTTCGCAAGTGTAACATGCAACGGGATTGAGTTCTGCATTTGTCGCAACAGGATTGGGTTCTGCATTTGTCACTATCTCTTCATTCTGCTGTTCTGTTTCACATGTCATCCCTTCTAACATTTTCTCCAAATCTTCTTCAGTTTTCAAAGAATCATATACTTCACTTTCCAGGGAGGAGTCTGCCAGTCCGATTCTTTGCTTGCTACCAAATATAGCTTCGTAAGGGCTTTTTTTAATCCCTTCGTGTAGGGCTCGATTTTTTTTACTCTGAATAAACCGTAAACCGTCTGACCACTGTTTGGTATTATTGTCAAGCATCCAAGCTACCAACATATCTCTTACATCCTGATTAGATCGTTCTACAGATCCTTGGCTTTGTGAATGACGGGGCTTTCCGTGTACAAGTTTAAGACCTGGCCACAAATCCTTTAACTCTTCTATAATCCTATTGGAAATTTCTCTTCCGTTGTCGCTTTGTAGAATAAACGGAGCACCGAACATGCAAAAAATGTCTACCACGACATACGCAACTTCTTCAGCGGTTTTTGATTTAAGTGGTTTCAAAATGGTAAATTTTGTGAGGTGGTCTTGATAGTTTAATATAAAACGGTAGTCTCGATCGGGTTCACTCTGCATATCGATCAAATCCACTTGACATCTGGAGTTCATGTGATCTGATAAAATTGGTGCGACAACTAACCCCTTTTTCCTTATTTTCTTTTTTCCTTGACATTGTTCGCAAAGAGACAAATAAATTTGTATAGCTGTTCTAGTAACATTGCAGTATTTTTTGTTGATTTCAGCCTCCACGACTAAAAAACAAATAAACAAGTTGTTTTATTTTATCATAACCGTTGTCCGCATATACTATGTGTGTTCCATAAGGATTACATTAAAATTAGGTTGGGTTTTCCGACATCACTAATGAAATTAGATGATTATACTTACCTCTAGTTCGTTTGTGTCCAGTTGCTATGTGTGCAGCTTCAATAATGCCAAAAAGATCCTCTGTTTTACAGTAATATCGAAAGCTTTCATCTCGTGTTCCTTTCTTTTTAGCATTTAATTTTTCATGTTCCCCAATTGTTATGATATCGTATCTCTTTAGCCTTCTATATTGCTTGGCAGACAACGGCATTTTGCTGTCTCTCAAACGTTTGGCTTCTTTTACCTCTCGGACGACCTCTTCATACCGTTCGTTTGTGAAATAATCGCTTCGATTATTGCTGTTTTCGACGATAGTTTTAATTTTTTCAATAAACGCATCTCTCATTTTAGCCTTTAGGTTATGATAGGTATACTAGGAACCTAGGAACATAAAACGCACCTTACTCGATAACAGATAAAACGCACCTTACTCGATAACAGTTGGGATCACACTGACAAGTCTGGACTGGAACACGTGGTTCGTGAACCCCTCCCCAAGCTTTCAGACACGTTGTGGTTGTTTGAATATTGCCAGAACGCGTTCTGGCTGTTTAAAGATTGTCCAGAACGCGTTGTGGACGCAATGGGCCGGCCACAACGCGATTAATGATGATATTTCGGTGTTTGGTTATTGAGAACCGTCCACAACGCGTTGTGGTCGTTTATTTCGCTCAGTGAGCGTTTTCGGTGTTTGAGTGTAACATATATATAAGTTGCAATGTCGCCGTCGAATCATTCACACAAGAAGATCCGAATTTCCAGCCATTCCAAGTGATTCCAACGATCTATATAGACGGCACATTTGAGTATTGTGTCCAACATTTCCAGCAACTTTTTATCACCCATGGAGTGAAGAACAACAACTGAATACCGCTGTTGTTTAGTTTGTCAAAAACAACTTACGACATTTTATTTCAATCAATGATTGATAAATGTTGGGAATATCCGTGAATATTTTTTCCATACAAGGTTATTGTGGATTTTGAATAGGCAATTCAAGATTAGTTGAGATCACATTGGCCTGGATTGATAAAACATGGCTCTTTATTCCACCTCACCCAGGCGTGATTCAGGAAAATTCATGAATTTGGTCTCGTTCGAGAATACAAGAATAACCAATCTGTAATTGGAATGTGGCTCAGATGGACATTTGGCATACCTTTTCTACGACCAGACGAGGTACAAGAATGTTATGTAGTGGTCTGTCACGGACCTTGTATAACTATCAACGTCATGTAAGCATTACATTGTTGATATCGTAAACTTGTTATTAGAAAATTAGTCTATGGTTGATGCCGAGAGTCTGAACTGTCGATATCTATCTATGGAATTGTCTGTCATATAAATTGTAAGTGTTTATATTAGCCGTCAAAAACCTCAAATATATATCTAATTCCGTTCAATTTTTATAATTTTTATTTCAATTCTTATTTATACATATTTATTTAAATTTTTATGTTTCTTGAATATAACAAATTTATTTGTATTTATAATTAGGAATTAAATTTTTCATCAATTTGTAGGAAATTATTATTATGTTTTATTTAATTAATTGAATAGATAAAAGTATAAGTTAATTATTCATTATTATATTGTTAAATTTATATGTGTGTATGAATAAATTTCACCTAATTATTCTTTTAAGTTCAATTCCTAAGGTTCATTAATTTTATAAAAATAAATTTTTTTAGTTAAAAAATGTTTTCAAAAAAATTGTTTCAGCTTATTTGCTTTTTATATTTAAATGCAGAAAAAAAATAAAGGACTCGCCGAAAAAATACGTTTTATTCGGTTGCAAATGTAGAGTATTTGATAATATTGCTAACTCGTTCTACCATCTCTTGAAAATATTGTCATTCTTCTTAAACTCGAGGAATAACGCCCAGAACACAAAGGAGTTGTGACAATAATTCTGATCAGTTTTGTCAATTCAATGGTATGGTGTATTGTATGTTAATACGTAAAATAAATTCCAAAAGAGGTAGAACTACACAGACATTGCGGAAATCGGCCCGATCGTACAAAATTGTTAATTCGTTCCTTAAGATATTTATCATTAGTTGAGGATACGTTTTCATGGCAGTATTGCATTGTATTTCGAAAAGATTGGAATTCGATATAGAAAAAGGGAATTCTTTATCTTCCAAATATTTCAAAATTTCCTTCTGAATCATTTCGTCCGATTTGGGGTCCTGTCAGCTTTGAGCTATCAGTTGTTGAACATTATTAAATGGACAAATTTCCTTTAGTAGATATGCACTTTGAAATCACTTCAACGTCTTGTCCTAGAATAAAAACACTCCAAAATCTTTGATAAGGTTTCTCTAGTCTAGATCAATCAGTTACATTACAAACTAATACCTCTACAAAACTGTTTCGCTTATTTCATAGATGACGTTAAATAATTTGATCTCTTCCCAATCATAGTAGTCTGTTATGCATACCCTCGATAGAGGATCGATCAGTAACGTTACAAACATTCTCATTCTACTGATTTGCTCTATTAGAAGAGAGAAGCAGATGTCTAGAACTATTAGTTTGTAGTGTTATTGATCGGTCTAGACTAGAACGACCTCATAATTGTTATGTAACAAAAGTAAAAAAAAATGAATTAATGTATTCATATATACATTTATATCTCAATTGTTCTAAAATCTCTCATTAATTTTTCTAAAATATTCATATCTTAAAACAGAGAAACGACTTAGTTGTTTCCGAAACCTATGTTGTAACATTAGCTATGATATCTGCATATTTGGCGGAAGATCCTTGATTTTCAATCTCCTCATAACAAACCGCTTACGTAAATTCCAGCAATTCATTTTGAATAGGTTTACGAGTGCCTTTAAATGCAGTATCCCTCTCAATATGGTCTTCAAATACTGAATCTAAGCTCGTCATTAAATCAACAAGCTCCCTACAAATTCCTGGATTACTTCACGTCCAGACTAATCATGTCCACGAAAAGGGAGCTAAAATGCACCACAAAATTTTGGAGTACATAATGATGTTTTTTCTACTTACTTATTGTGTTTTTCATTAACTGGCGATATGTATTGCTTATTTGCCTTGCAATATTTACTTCTCAAATGTTGATAGTTGAGTACATTTATGATAATGATAATAATAATAATAATAATAATAATGAGTTTATTCATTAAATACAGATAGTACAGTGGGTATACAAATTTCAGATAAAATAGACCAATTGTAATGAAGATTATAAATACTATGATAGAAAAATATAATAAACTTAGGAATCCCCATGAAGGATAAGCCTTGTTTATGGGCTTAGAGTGCAGAGAATTATTTAAATTCAGAAATGAATTTACCATACATATTTAAGAAATATAAACACCTATTGAATAGAATATGAATGTATCCTATTATATGATATTAGATTACTACAATGTTATTGTTGAATTGTAGATTTATTTAAAAAATATTATCTCTCAATATTTCAAGGTCACAATGTTTTTTAAAAATGTTGTAATATATATATATATACACTTTTTTTTTTTTTTTACATTCAAACCTGATCGGGGCTGCTGCGAGCTCCGACGACATCGCAGCAGTCGCGCCAGAAAAACCTAAAAGGCGGTTAACCGAAGCTACTCCTCCCCACCGGTCGGTAAGTAGCTTCAGGTTCCTAAATCGTGTGCCCTAAGTATTCTAATTGAACCCAGAATGACTGCCTTTTGCATCCGGTCTATCAAGATCTGCGCCGAGTTCCTACAGGCCGGAATGATCTTCAAGTTTGAACGCAGCGAAGACCGAATTCCGCCCAAAACACCGATGATCAGAACCACTAATACGACCTTGTGGCCTGGGTATAGCGTGCGGAGCTCGAACAGGAGATCTTGATATTTTGTCCATTTTTCCTCCTCTTTCAAGACTATGTTCTTCTCTGCCGGAGAGGAGAATTCGATGACATACATAGTCTTGATTAGTTTATCGAGGAGGACAACGTCAGGCCTATTTGCTTGTATGGACCTGACGGTCGGAAACGAATAATTCCAGAAGATCTGGCATTTTTCGTTTCCGACAACGGACTCAATATCTCCTGGCATGTAAGGCAGCACCGGCTCTTGGTCTATTCCGTACGAGTGCCTTAGATGGTAATACAGCACCCGTAGGGCCGCATTATGGCGATGGGTGTACGCCGAGGCCGCTTTTGCCGGACATGCCGACAGAAGGTGGAAAAGCGTCTCAGGCGCCTTTCGACAGGCCCTGCAGCTGACATCAGGGACCTGCACACCCATCACATTGCGGCGATAGACCAAGGTGTTAATTACGCCATCTTGGCAAGCTGCGGTAAATCCCTCAGTCTCGAATGTAAGCCCGGCTGACCTTAGGTAGCCGAAGGTCAGCCTAGTTGACAAGCCGAGCGTTTCGATGTTTCGATAGAAAACACCGTGTATCGGCTTGTCAACATGCCGCCTGAGCGTAAGATCTTGCTCCGCGGCATTTATCTGGGCTTTCAGGCGAGAAGGTAGGAGCTCGAGGTTGCCCTCTAGTCGGCCTTCTCGACTGATCTGAAATTCGAGACCAAGTTCTTCCGCAGCTTTTTGTGCTGCCCTTTAACGATAAATGCCCCCACTCCGGCCAATTCGTGACTTTTAACAAGGCACAGGAGGGGGTCCGAGCTCCTAAGAACTTTACAAGCTATACTCAGAACCACACTTCGATGCAGACCCTCCAGACTGAGGAGTCCCCTACCTCCCCGATGACGTGGGAGATAAATGCGGGAAACGGACGATCTAGGATGCAAACTGTGATGGATATGCATCATTTTCCGGGTGTCTTTATCGAGTCTATGCAGCTCATCGACCGTCCATTTCACCACTCCAAAAGAGTGGAGCAGGACTGGAACGGCAAGCATATTTGTTGCAGACACCTTGTTCCCACTCGAAAGTTCGGAAGACCAAATCTTTCGAACAAGGTTTCTGTATTTGCCGCGGAGAGCCACCTTTACCTGGGAAGCGTCATAATTAGGACGCTGTTCAATTCCCAGGTATCGATAGGTCTCTCCAGCATCGAGGTGTTTGAAGATGCTTCCGTCGGCAAGCTGCATATTCTCGTACACTTCCGGAGATCGTCCTCTCCTCAAATGAAACACTGCGCATTTGTCCAATCCCAACTCCATGCCTACGGCTCGTGTATATTCCTGAACCACATTGAGAGATTGATGGAGGTTCTTCTCCCCAGAGGCATAAAGTTTCAAATCATCCACGTAAAATAAATGGGTGATCTGATGCCTCCGGTCGTTCGGTGGTCCAGAGTAATATCCATGAGTCCGTCTTAAAGCAATGGAGAGTGGCAGCAGTGAGATATTGAACAAGAGGGGACTCAAGGAGTCTCCTTGGAAAACTCCCCTCTTGAATGTTACCAACTCTGTCAAGACTCGTCGTGTGCCTGATGTGATGGCAAAACCGGTCTTCCAGAGTGGCAACAGATGTTCTATGCATCTCACTAGTGGGGTAGGTACCGCAAGGCATTGGAGCAAGTATAATAATAGCTCATGTGATGTTGAATCAAATGCCTTGCGGTAGTCAATCCAGGCCATGGACAGGTTGCGCTTGTAAATTATAGAGTCCTGAGTGATAGATCTATCTATCACCAGGTTCTCCCGGCAACCCTCCATCCCTTTCTTTGCCCCACGCTGCTCGCTGATGTTATTAACTACCGGACCGATCGATTTCAACAACCTAGCATACAAGATACGTGTAAATAACTTGTAGCAGGTGTTGAGACAAGTGATCGGTCGGTAGTTCTTGGGATCAGACAAGTCTCCACTCTTTGGAAGTAGCACAGTGTACCCCTCGACAGCCCAGCTTGGAATATGCCGCTCCTCTTTGACCCATGAGTCAAAGACTCTGGCCAGACGGCGGTGAGTGGAAGGAAATTTCTTCCACCACCATATGTTAATGCCGTCAGGGCCGGGAGCAGCATAGTTTTTGGTACCGACAAGAGCTTGTCGGACCTCATCCTCGCTGACTGCCTCGCACACTTCTGTTTGCGGAAGTTGACGTTCAGCGCAAAACATTTGGAAGTGTGCTAGGGCTGGAGTGTCTAGGTGAATTGGACGCGGTGACTCATACACTCCTTTCCAGAACTGCTCAACCTCCTCCACAGTCGGTGGAGCAACAATTGTGGGCGGTGGAGATTCAAAAAGCCGAGACGGGCTATCGCGAAATAAGGAATTCTCCCTGATGCGTCTAACCCGTCTGGCCAGATTGCTCCTTACCACGCCCAGGACTCGAATCCTATCCGCACAATGTTGCTTGATGGTCTGCAACACTGTACGTTTTAGTGTGTGATGGTGGCGGCGCAGTTGAGCGGCTATACGCCTAATTTTTGGCGTGAAAGCCCTGCCGCTAGAAATAAAATCCATCACACACTGGATCCGAGACGCTTGCTGCCTCGCCGACTGAATTTTGGCCTCGACTTTGTGTAGGCGCCGTTCGGTTTTCTCGATCTGGTCGTGCGGTCTCTCACTCCGCACTTCCGGAACGAGTCGCTTTGCGGCACCATACACGGCCTCGTTGATTTCCCAGAGGTCGGCGAATTCCGGAAGCTCGTCGTTAATGAACGTGTCCAATTCTACCAGCTCGTGTGGTCGTACGGAGACCCTGATGTTGATTCGGGTTCTCCTAGTTCTAAGATCAACTTCGGTGTTCTGGAGCAGGCTTGCTCTACCAGATCTGTTGCGGCGCACCACAGGTGGTGCTGGTGCGGCTAGATCCGGTTCTGGTGCTGCAGCCTGCCGGAGATTCGTTCTTATATAGCCGGTTCTCCGCAGGTAGAATACTTGATTCCGCAAGGTTTGTGCGGAAAAGTCACGGCATAGAGGATGCATGATGCACCAAAGTGCATGCAGCCGTGACATGTATAACCTACGGGCCGGCTCGCTGCGCTCGAAGCAGTCCAGCAAGTCAT
Source organism: Endomychus coccineus (assembly GCA_958510875.1). NCBI lineage: Eukaryota > Metazoa > Arthropoda > Insecta > Coleoptera > Endomychidae > Endomychus > Endomychus coccineus. Next base: position 75,682,091 of record OY294067.1, read on the forward strand.
CCCGAAGTTCATTAGTCCACTCAGAGCGTCCCTGCTCCTCATCCGACGAGGAGCTGATGTGGGAGGCCAATCTTCTGCTGCCCGTAACAAAAGATGTACCCTCTGCTGGGTTGTTAGCCCAGCATCGGGACGGCATCGGTATTGAGTGAGGTTACCGAGCCGATTTAACCCCGACTTTTTATCGAGGTTGTCCCCTCTACGCTCGGATATGTGGTGGCGCTACTCACCAGTGAGCAAACCGAGATCTGCTCAACCCTGCATATATATATATATATATATATATATATATATATATATATATATATATATATATATATATATATATATATATATATATATATATATAACTTATTGTAGTATTATTAGTGATTTTTATATACAATGCAATGTAATCTGTATAATCCGTATGCATAAGATATTATACTAGATTATTTAATAATAATTGAGAAAAACTCAGCAGTATATTACATATGAAATTACAATATAATATAAAATTAGGGTGATAATATACTAAAATTTTTGAATTTCCGTAAAACCTTCACTAACACAATCATGGCAATCTAAATATGTGATAAATTTGATATATAAAATCTGTCACATCGTTAGCTAACAATGACCATAATAATTAGGTGTAAATACTGTAATTTCACAATATGATCGAATAAGAAACAATACTTGTATAGTTATTTTTGTAATTATTTATATTTAAGTGTAGATATAAGGATTTTTTATATCAATTATTGGATGAATCTTAATCCTAGTTGTTTTAGTAAGAAAGTACTTAACTTTTTTTTTTGAATATATTAAATGAAGTTATTCCTTTTATTTCAGGTGGTAAGTTGTTGAAAGCTGTAGGAGCAAGAAATAAATGACTTCTTTGTCCAAAAGTCTTATTCATTTTTGGTACTACATATAGATTAGTTTTACCTCTGGTTTCATATAAGTGTTTAACAGTTGTTTTATTTCTATTTTGAAAAAAATATGACGTTAAGACTTGAAAATATAGCTGCCTGGGGTCTTTTATCATGGAGACTTTGTACAGGGATTCTGTACTAAATCTGTAGGGCTTATTATATATTACCTTTAATAGCCATTTTTGCGCAATTTCAATGCTTTTCAGATAATGGTTAGTTATTCCTCCCCATGATAATATATTATAACTTAAAAGGGACTGAATTAGTGCAAAATAGACAGTTTTGAGCTGAAGTTGATCACAAAAAGTTTTCAAATATTTAATTTTTGATACTGTGCATCTTAATCGTTTTACCAAATTCTTAGCATGAACATCCCACCGTAGATGGCAATCGATATATACCCCTAAATATTTGAAATTCACTGCTTTATTAATTAATACCATTTTACCATCTAGAAATATCTCTAGGTTTTCATATATTGGCAAACGTTTTTTAGATATGGCAAAAGGTACAAACTTGGTTTTATCGACATTTATAAATAATAATTTATTGTTCAGGAATTGTAGTACTATTTTAAAATCATTTTCCACTAAGTATTTAATAGCTTTCCAGTCATCTGCTTTGTATATGATGGCCGTGTCATCCGCCAAACTTATAATTTTTGCTGTCGAAGTTAATAAAAATATATCATTTACATAAATTAAGAATAATATAGGCCCTAAAATTGATCCTTGTGGTACTTCACAATGGATTTCTTCTTCGGTACTTATAGCATTGTTATACCTAACCACTTGTCTTCTATTTGTTAAATAACTACATATCAATTGCTGTGCCAAGCCTCTAAATCCGTAAGAATATAACGTCTCTATTAAAATCTCATGATTTACGGTATCAAAAGCTTTGGCCAAATCAACAAATATGCAGAGACATGTCTTCTCATCATCCAGATTTTTATAATTTTCTGCTGTCAGTGATGCCGTAGCATCCTGCGCGGATCTGCCATCACGAAAACCATATTGAGAATCCGAAATCAACTGATATTTATCTAAAAAGTCACAAATTCTTACTTTAAAAATTTTCTCAAAAATTGTTGATATAGTTGGAAGCAAGGAAATTGGTCTGTAATTTGATATATTGGATTGTTCACCCGTCTTAAAAATTGGAATCACAAGTGCAATTTTCAAGCAATCTGGAAATATCCCTGTCTCTAAGCTTTTGTTTACTAAATATACAAGTGGTTTAGTAATATATTGAACGCATTTTGTAAAATATTTTTTTGTATACCATCTACACCTGTTTGTAGAGATCTTAGATTTTAAACTTTTAATTACTCGTTCTATTTCTATGTCGTCTGTATTATTTAAGTATTGTTATGAAAACTCTTTACTGAGTTTTTTTTAAATTATGATTTGAATTAATTTGAATATTGATTTGAATATTTCAATGTTTGAAATCTACGGCTAGCTTTTATTTGTATTTTAAATCTTATGTTTGTTTTGATTTGAATAATCTAATGATTTGAGTAATGAACATTTACTTTTTTATTTTATATCTATGGAATTAAACACAATGTTCTTTGAATGCTAACTTTTAATATTTAAATTTCTATTACTCTAATTTATCTCGGGTATTAACTTCTACAATGTTGTGTTCAAATAGATCTATGATCTAACCTCAAAATGATTATTTCGATTTATCTTTGTTTACAAAGTTATAATCTACAATCTTTCTTTCAGATTTACAGACAGATAATAATATAATGGAGAAATAATAAATAAACTCACGTTTAGTTTATATCCAAGAATATGTTTTTAAAAATGTAGGCAATGTTCACTTGGCTTGATCTTCTTATTAATTTGATAATTCACTTTACCCGTAGGTTTCTCTGCTATAAACAAATCACAGGTAAACAATGTGGTTACTTCTTTAGAAATCAGGAACTGTTGATAATTGTTAACTTGTCTTATTCTTTTCAAAAGATATAAAACCTTGAATGATGTATTGGAACGTTGTCGAAGGCTAACTATTATACGATGCTACTTGTGAATTATGGTTATAATAACTTTTAAAAAAACTTTGTTCGAAGACTGGGAACACTACTTGACTTGTATAAATTACTTATTTGCTTCGGTTACTTCCAACCTTACGAAGCTACTGGAACACTTGGGTTCACCGATGTTTATCCAATAATCTAAGGTTATGGAAATCTTTTGAGTAGCTTGAGTATCTTGACTCTTCAGATGTTGATGGCTAACTGACTTGGCTTGTCTTCAGATGCCTTTTATAGGCCTTCAAAACCGACGCTAAGAATTTTCAAAATTTACCAATGAGGTGCTTAGTTTATCTATCAAGAATGATTTGTTGATTGTTAAAAACTGACAGAACTATTACATTGTTACTAATCTGACGTCTCTAAAATTGCATCGACCAATCAGAATTTGGTATTCTTTAAATTTTTAATTATTGGAGATTTTCAACTTATTTTAAATGATGATGATTCCTTTTTTTTAAATTCATATTGCCTACATTTTTCCACACACTTTGGTATAAGATAACCTATGATTAGGTTATTATTAATATGATTATTCCTATAATTATTATAAATTTGACAGTTGCCATTATTAAAAACTAATACATAATATAACATATCAATAACATTTCTTTAACATTATATAACTCAAATTTACTAATCCTAACTTATGTCTATAACATTTTTCAATAGTTTGTGCTATCTCATGATAGTTTTTGTAATCATTTTAATTATGATTTCTGCCTTCGTAACACTGTACGTTTATTCACTTTCACTAAAGTTCTTGTTTTACACTTTTATTCTAATTACATTGTTGTTTATTATGTTTTACATTGTTCATTATATTATACTAACTATTATTTAACTTTTAATATTGTTTTTAATTTCATATAATATCTTTTTATTAATCTTTTCTGATTTTCAATGTTCGGTAAGTTCTAATTTTATCATTTTATTGTTTAGGAAATGAAATCATAACAGTATATTGAGTTTTTGATCCTAATTTTTTGTTTGATTTTGCCTGTTGCCATTTTTTCTGTAAGTTTTTTTCCTATATTAGAAAAAAAGTATTAAAAGATTCATAATAAGTTAGAATTGTTTCTGCCAATAATATTTTTGTAATAGTTAATAGATAATTGTTATTATTATTATTGTTTTCAGAATGTCATTCGATATACTCAATTAAATGGTCAAGGTTTTCACCTTTTGAACACGTTTTACACTCCAGAAAGGTACGCCGCCAAACAACAAACAGTGGATACAAAATAACACATTGCATAATTTACATTCACAAATTCAGGATACTTCCTTATTCCATATTCGCTCCAGGGTCATTTCCCAAAGTTGAACTCATGCACTTAAATCATGCCTCATAAAAATTATCCAATTACTATAATGAAAGTAGACAGTACGCAATATTATAATTAATAATTATGACTATGTGCTAGGAGTAGGTATAATCCTCTAAATTTCAAGTGAATGAAGTTATGATAAAGAAAATAGACTGCAATTATAATCATCTAATATTATTCCGAGTTGTTATCACTTGACAAACATCAAAGTACACAACATTATGTAAATTATTGAATCGAAATCAATGAAGCATAGTCGAACGTGAAAATTTTCCGTCTCGTCTCTAAATAACGAGACGAGGAACTATACACTCATCTACAATTCACAATATACTCCTCATCTCATCATCAATTTGCTCCACTACCGCGGCATTACTAAGTACATGTACATTTATTCTACATCTTATATATGAATATCACCATCGGATATGTTTTATAAATTAATAGGACGAGTAACTACTCCAAATTCAAATAAGCAAAGTAGAAATGTATGCTAGAACTCACGCTGGTAACACTGTGTAGTCCGATAATCTTGTATTATCGACCTGCGAAATGTAACATGTACTAATTTCAACGGTATATTACCCATTTGGAACAAGTACGGGTGACATGTTTGCTGAAGCTCTTTGATTCTATTCGGAAGAGAGCTATTAGTCTGATTGGTGATGTCACACTCACGAATTTATTGACCTATCTAGAACATCGTAGAAAGGTGGGCGATCTTTCTCTTTTCTATAGATATTTCCTTGGTCGGCTCATCAAAAATTTTGTGTTTTTCCACCACGTGAGATTCCAGGTAGGCGGACTGGGCCAGTTCGAACTGATCAACCTTTCATTGTCAAACTGCAAAATTCTTCTTGCCAGACTTTTTTCTTTCACACGACGATGTTGTGGAACACTTCGCCTATTTAGGTCTTTTCTAATGTCTACAACCTCTGCACCC